>OX424494.1:24908240-25260025 GCA_949152395.1 Agrochola litura | reverse complement strand
TTATGTCTGAAAAAAATAATATTATTAAGGCAAAAACAAACAAACTGCAAATAAAAAACATAGTCAAGGAGTAGGTAGGCCTAGACAGCTAGGCGTATCTTGTGACGTACGGCTAGTTTTATAGCCCCCCATTGTGTGAGTACCGTTGCAACGGTACCACGCACTATCGTCTATGGTTCATTTGTTTTTAAATAACGTATGTGACATTTGAATGGAAGTGCACTTTTGACATTGTTGGTTTTGGAAACTGTAAAGCGAGGTTTTAATTGTAGGTTTGCTGTGTCTGTTTCTTGCAAGAATCTAGGCCCGTGCACTGCCCATGAATAATTTCTGTTTTAATATCCGGGGTCAAGTTTCCCCTTCAAAATTTTATAAAAATCAGTTCAGCCGTTCGGCGCTGTAAATGTAAAACATACTTACAGGCAGGTTTTCACTCAATTGACATGATATTTGAAATCAGACTTGCATGGCTTTCAGAAAACTGGCGTTTTTGTTTATGATTGATCTTCCATTTTAGTTAGAATGTTATTCATTCTAAGATTTCTAGTTACTTCAATAAAAAAAGGTAGCCGCCAATCTACCACTTATTAATAATAGGATAAAAAAATAATCAATAGTACTTTGACATGTGACGCAAGCGAGAACCCTGACCGTCACGGTCGCATTAAATATTCAGCTTTGTATGGCTTTCACAGCGCCATGGGGTTTGACGACTTTCATTGTGACTCTCTTGGGGATTCTGTATGAGCAGTGAAGGTTGTGCGAGGAAAATGGAAGGTATTGTGTGAATTAGAAACTGGACAATGCAAAAATGTCAAATGACAATGGTGTTTTTTGAAAATTCAAATCTATGTGTGAAAAATCCCATAAAATAAGGCCTTTTATCACTATTCACTGTGCTCTAGCTACCTTGTCTACCTGCTCTAACATATTATAACCTTTTTGAATGTTCTTGTAGGAAATCTACGAAATTCATGCATTTTACTTCAGTGTCATTGGCTAGGCTCTATTTAAAATTGTCTGTGAAGCCTATATATACGAGTATATCACCATTTGGATAAAAACAACACCATATTTTTATGGCACCCAAACAAATCGGCAAGAAATCACCAGGTCAGTTACCCTTCAATATTTCATCAAGACCCATCATCTCTTCACCCTGTATGGCACAGCCTACACCCACATGCTCCAACAGTATCACCATGTATGTTCTGCCAGTCTGTCACTATTTCAATACAAAGCTCTTCTAATCTGTACGTCACACACCAACACTACCATTTAAGGCTTCCCCTATCTACTAACAAACGTGCCAGTCTCGACGCGAACTTACACAGCGTTGCGCGCGCGATAAAAAAGAAATCATTTTATTGTCTGTGATTTTTTGACGTTAAATTTTCCGCGGGAGATATTTCTTTTTAATTTTTGAAATTTGACATTTGAAGTGTGGAGTACTTTTTTTTGAATAGTGAAGTTACAAATTAGTTTTAATTTAGTGATGATGATTTTATTTATAGTGAAGTTTATTTATGTGTTTCGATAAAAGTTATTAGTATTTCTATTTTATTTTTGAGTGTATGTAAATTAACAATATTGGTGAGATCATTGAAGTGTAAAATTGTACTTAACTTCAAGTGCAAGTTGTAAAAATATATTTTGTGATATTTGGGGCTCTTGAGATATTCATGAAAATTTATAATTATGGAAAATTATTTTTTCTTAGCTTTTTTTACTATTGGCAAAAAAGTAATCCTAAATATGATGTCTAGAGAGTCATAATGTTTAATTATTATAGTTTAAATATCAGTCCACGTAACCAAGTTAAATATTACACTCCACGTAATAGAAATTCACACACCTTAGTTAGAACATAAGCGAAACTCACACATTACAAAAGAAAACGTTAAATTGCAAAAAAATACCTACGTAGAAAATATGACAACCGAAAGTTTAAAGAATTATTACGACATTATCCGTCAATTAAAGCGCGTTAATTATTTAATCTAGCTTTATTAATATCCTATTAATTGAAATTAATTTACCGTATAACATTTTGTTAGAAAAATTATAATGCTCACGAAAGGCAAACTTATGAACAAAAATAAATTATATTATTATAGTCTACTGTCAAATAGATGGATCTAGACCCTACGGTTATTTGAACGGCTAGGATAGCTAATTAGGTACATAGGCGTCTTTTTATATATTTTTTTTCACATGTTATTTAAATTGTTTTCAACACATTCTTTAAATTATGTACTTACAGAAGATGGTCAATGTATATTATGTGTTAAATGACTATTTAACATAAAATATAATATATATTAACCATCTGCATCATCTCGAAAAGAAGAAGAATTACTTACATTATGTTTAGCCATAAGCTTAGATTTAAATTCTACTCTCCCCGAAAAAGAAAACTAGCCTCATAAGAAAAATGTCACATAAATAAAAGATAAACAGACAGACGCATAGAGTGGAAATGCGTCGTACAAAAAAGCCATGACAATTGAAAAGATTTACACCAACGAATACCGTTAAGAGAAAGAAGAAACTGAAGCTCAATTATGCAATCAAATAACTTCTGAAACTTAATTATGTCGTATACAACTCAAAGACTTTTTTCTTTTTTTTCACATAAATAACAATCTCTCATCGTTATTCAGCCTTAAAAAATCTTATTTCTGCAATAATTAGATTCTATCGCTTTTACGACATTTAATAGATAAGTTATTGCGCATTCTTCGGTTCCCATCACTAGTTTCGATAAAATCAACCATAATTTATTGAATTTTAACTAAATAGTGCTGGCTCGATATATATAATTATCTACATTAAAATAAGCATAGATAACAAATAGAGAGCAAAAACGTGATGATAAAGTGAGCAAAATGCACTTCGATTGATAAAACACTACTTATACGTCTAATTATCAGATAAAAACAAAAATCGCGTCATTTACCACAGACAAAACATTGTTCTTCTTCTATGTGTCAATGCATCCATTTTCAAATTTTATATAAGTTTCAACCAGCGTTCAGCCACGTCGACAGCGTTAGCATTGGTCTCACAAAGGTCTACAGTGTTACAGTAGCGCAGGGTGACTTTATGGAGGAGGTAAGCCGAACCAACAAAAAAAAAAAAAAAAAACAATTATTTACCGTACATCAATCAATCAATCAAAATTTCATTTCATTACATTTCGATATACTACTTTTCTATTATGAGCTTCATACAAATTCCCGATTCCCGAACTCATAAAACAGCTACGAATATGTTTTTCAGTCTGCACATCTTTTTTGATGAATTCAACTACAATCTAACAAAAGTAAACACGGGAACGACTGCCAGTCAGTCATTGATATTTATCGTAAAGGGAAACATTACAATTTTTGAAAAAACCATCGCGGCGTTTGAGATTTATAGTCACATCGGGGCGAGCACGTATTTTCAAAACTTAACCTTGAAAAGCATGTTTCTTCACAAAATTCACACACTATGACATTCTAAAACTATGAATGCCGCCATCCTAATAAGATCGTACTAATTAGTTGTCAAATCTACTCTAAATAAGTAATTTCAGTTTATTAAACTATCTACTTACCCCAAATACCTAATTACAAGGTACTTTACATTCACAACACACAAAACACCATGTTAATCATTCTCAAAACACTATGTTAATCACTGTCCTATAACTACAAACAAATATTAATACTAGTAGTATTGATAAACATATGAATTCAATTAATACTGAGCGAACAAAATGCAAATTAATAAGATTCTAATGCGATTACGTCAAAAAACAACCACATAATATATTTGTCAAACGAATGATGAAATTTTTACGAACTCCTAGCCGAACGCATTACGAAATTTACCGAATCAAATGCGTGTGCCAGAAAGAGGTGGTGCAATAGCAATAATTCCTTCTCGCTCCCGCGCGCACGTTTCTGCTACTCTGTGCCTACAATAACTCGCTACAGACCGGCTTACTCGGCTCATAGAAACCGCGGATCACGTGACCGAAGTGACGTCATGATGACTTTATTTTTTGTAAGGAAATTGAATTTAGCGTAAGCCGGACGCGCCTACGAGTTATTTTAGCGCAGTGTTTTGTTGTTGGGTTATTAAGACAATTTTTAATGTATGTAGGCGTTTTGTAATAGGTATTTTAATTTTATGGTGTATCAAATACTTATAGTTTGATTATTCAATGACGATAGAGTGGTTGTGTTCCGAATTTCCAAAGGAAAGCCGGTAGGAATCGGCTTATATGGACAATTCGCCCCTGCAGTGTTATTAGTATTAATCTTTAATCGCGTTTCACTTTGTTAATCACACACAGACACGCACACACACAGACTCGGGCAAGTAGGTGCTCGCGCCCGTGCCCTTCGTGGGTGCTGGGCGCGAGGACTTATATAGCACTCATGGACACACAATACTCCAAAGACACACATAGCACATCTCTTTTTGTTTTGTAAATTAATTCTCAGTACTTGGAGCTTTTACAATGTTGTATATAGTACGTAAGTGCAATTTAATGTTGTCATTTTAAGGGTGTGAGATCTGTCATACAGGTCCCCAACCCAGTATAGACTCCAGCTCTCACAAAGGTTTGAATCCTGTAACCTAGATACTTTGTACCAAATTTGTACCGTTTTGAGAGAAATAAATTACTATTACTACTATTACTATTGCACAGAGAGCAGGACAAGAGATGTGGCATCGTTTGTAATATGCTCCAATGTCACATTGTGGCTCATCACAAAACGTTTAACTTGCCTATCATCATGCTTTTGCCCTTTTATTCCAATTCATTCTCTATTAGCCGTATCTTGGTAGTCACCCCCTTCCACAGTCCATCTACCGTTTCTTAGGTCTTCCTCTATTCTAATAGTCATCACCAGGGCTGGGGCTCTGTCTCGAATAGGGTCGCAGCATTTTGCGTGGATGTTTCCCCAACTTGTTCTTTTCGTATTAGGTATGTTCTTTCTCTGCGTCATGTATACCACAAATAAACATATCTTTCTTTTTTGCTTTTCCATCCACATTCATACTCAAAATTGTATTGTCCTCACGACTATTTCCTCACTCTTCTACATGACATGCCCACACAATGACACCGATTTCCACACAACTTTTCAGTCAAAAGTGTCACATTCAAACTTTCCCTTCTTATATACTCATTTCTTATTTTATCAATTCGCGAACTCACTCATCAAATCAAGACAAAACACTGGAATTTTCTAACGTCCCCACAAAAAACAGAAAAATCCAATGACACAATAGAAAGCAAGTTACTATTGTGTTTCCTTACACAGTACTAAGTGATTTACAGCTAAAATCGATGCCGTAGTTATTAATTATTCTTTGACATAATGCGCCTGTAACTGTTATGTAACAGGCAGTTAACTTTAACTGCTTCACCAATGACAGTAACATTTTACACGCATGAAATCATTATGTATGCTAATCGGGTTGTTCATTGATACGTTATAGTTTTTAATGCTGTTTTCTCTAGCCATAAGAAGGCACATTGATAGTATGAAAACGATAATAATAAAAATTACTTCTAATTGTTATTGTTTAGGTTACAATGAGCCTTATTATTTTCTTAAGAGCGTTTATTCTGAAAGCTTCTAACAGCCGCTCGAGTCGATCTGTCAGGTTAAGTTACGCTTGCCGGGGTTGGTCCATGGATGGGTGACCATTTCCACATACCGAGACTCCTCCGTGCCTCGGAAAGCACGTTAAGCCGTTGGGCCCGGCTGTCATTCGTGGATCTTTGACAGTCGTTACGGGTCGTCAGAAGCCCGAAAGTCTGACAACCAGTCTTACCAAGGGGTATCGTATTACCCAGTTAATGGGTTGTGGAGGTCAAATAGGCAGTCGCTCCATGTAAAATACTAGTATTCAGCTGCATCCGGTTTAGACTGGAAGCCGACCCCAATATAATAATAAAATAAGAAATGTGGCTAGCTAGTGAACTAGAATATTAATAATGAATTGCAATTATAACACTGAATTTGATGTTGTAACCGTTTTAGGTGTAAAAAAGGCATTTGGTAAGTTTCCAAATACTTTTTTTACATCTAAAACTAAATATTCGGTATCGATTGTTGCATTTCATAATCAATATTTTAGCTCCCTAGTTAGCCACATTTTTTAATTCTATACAGTGATATTGCTAAATTAATCAAAACAGGTAAATATTTGACAGCTATTTACAACGTTGCCAACTTTTAGGATAAATCCTCTTAACCCCCGAAACGATCAATTGCAATTGTCAATTTTTACGTGATTGATATACATTGATGCGCAAATTGATCGACTACCAAATGCAATTGAAGTGATTGACAATATTACTACAATAGAAATAGATGGTTTCGGGGACCTCTTATATTATTGGCACCAATTATTTGAAAAATGTCGTCAGGAAAGTTTTGAATATGAACGTGGATATTCGAGTAGGGGAAGACCAAAAAAACGATGGATGGACTATGTGAGAGATGATATGGGTAGAAAGGGAACTACCGAGATGACTCTAATGGAGAAGTATGGAAGAAAAGGCCATGTTGCTACGACCTCAAAAAATTTAAATAAGGGCAAGAGAATCAAAGAAAATACGGTAGTAGCCTAGGTAAAAAAAAAAGAAATTCTATTTAGTCCGTCTTTCAGATAATAAAAAAATATTTGACACGTATTTTTTGCTTTATCATATTAATCAAAAATAACTTAGAAAACACGCATTAAAGTTGGGGAGTGGGGGCTCGCTACGTCACAACGCAGTATTAAATCTAGCAAGGCGTTACGTCATGCCACATTTTAACTCGATGTATCGCCATAATCTTTTGACTACGTCAAAAAAGAAAAAATACGTGTTCAATATTTTTTAATAATAAACAAGACGGACAAAAAAAAATTTGGACACAGGCCTATTGGTTCTGCATTTATAAGTCTTTAGACATTGTATATTCACGACAGATTTGGTACAGTCTGCCTCGCTTTAGCACTTTTAACAACAATTTCCATCTTGTCGTAATTTGTGGTTTTATGACGTGCAATTGACATTCAACCTTAGGCGCCATCTCCAATGGCGAGAAAATCGTGGCGATAGTCTCGTCGTGCCATCAAATTCAATAGAAACTCTTTGAATCAATCTCCACAGGGCGATATCATCGCGGCGATAATTTGAAGGCACAGCGTGACTATCGCTGTGATTCTCTCGTCCGTGGAGATGGCGCTTTAAGGTTATAAAGTACTACGACTATATTTATAGGTAGCAAGGTACCTACTGCAGTTTTCTTTTAATACCTGCTTGTGTCTCTGTATAACTGTGTGTCCATGTTTGCCAATATATATTATCTCAAAATATATCTACCGTTTCCATATCTATGTGAGCAATACGTACTTTATGCGGCCTACCCAAATGTCCCTTCTTTGGTATTGTTCGTCGAATCGTTGAGCTCCTTTTAAGTTCTGAGTTGAGCTACACTATTACTGACAAATGCGTGCACTGACTGGACAGGTCCACTCAAATCTGTGTGGTTCTTTCCTCAGAAGACCATTTCAGACACAAATCTACATGGTCCTCAAATGAAATGCTCTGACCAAGATTATTTCTGGGTTTTTATATACACATTGACATTAATGAATTTTATATAAACAATGACATGAATATTTACTTTTAAAGTATTTTAATTATTGTGAATGTGAAGAATATGTGGGTCATTCCTTTTTGTTTTGTTTTTAATTTTTTCTCAGTTAGTTCTAATCATGGTCTGACAGTTTGAGTAATTTAAGTGGCCTACCCAAATGTCCTTTTTTTGGTATTGTTCGTCGAATCGTTGAGCTCCTTAAATTCTGAGTTGAGCTGCCTTTAAAAGAGACTGAGACCTCTGAGTTTGTTTCGGCCTTTCTTCTCAGAGTAGTCAGATAGGAAACGCCGACCTCATCTAGTTTTAAAATATGATTGACGTGTAAAAGTGTTTGTACAAACCTACTTACAGAAATAAAATCATTTATCATTTACTTTATTACTGTACCGTGAATGAGCCCTGTCAAACAACCTGTTCCTCATTGCTTCACGTAGGAACAAAATGGCAGTCGCGCTATTTCTCAATCGCAACACTGTTAATATGCTACATCCCGGATAAGTCAACATTTTCCATATCCTTCCACAGAGAAAGTTGAACTTTGCTATAAATAAAGTAACACGTATTTTGTTACACGAGTTGTTACTAAAGTTATTTGAAAAAAAAATAGTAAATAGCTGTCCCTTTTTAACCGACTTCAAAAAAAGGAGGAGGGTCTCAGTTCGTCGGTTTTTTTTTTTTAATGTATGTTCCCAGTTTACTCGAAGACGGCTGGACCGATTCCCATTGGCATTGGTCACGATCTGATGATGGGATCTTGGAGAAATCGAGGGAACTCTGCAAATATTATAGGCACATCTATAGCGATTTGGGTATTTTTGATGAGCAGTTGACATTAGGCTATTGTAACTTATAGAAATTACAAATCAACCCACGAAAAAGTAAAAAAATAACTTTAATTTTGGAAGTTGGCGTCAAAAAACTAAAATACTGATTCAAAGACACCGACTTCCGAAATTAAAGTTATTTTTCACTTTATAGTTTGAAAGTCGGTTGTATTTTTTGTAAAAAAGTTTTTACTTGTAGGTATCGCGAAATGATACTAGGAGGTCCTACATCGTCAAGTGTATGAGTAGCAGTTTCATCCCATATATGCCAATAACAATATGTAATATACTGCGATCACCAATATGTTAGCTATTGTTTGGGGATGAATTTATCAACGATGTAGTTGCCATGTGATAGGAGTCCTATGTCCAGCAGTAGAAAATATCATCGCTAGGCAAAAGTAATATCAAAAAATGTCATCGCTAGGCACAAGTAATATCAAAAAATGTCATCGCTAGGCAAAAGTAATTTCAAATAATACCATAAAAAAATCGTTTTCTTAAAAAAATCACGTTTTCGATATTACATTTTTTTCTCTTTAGCAAAAGCAAATCGAACCGTTTCAAACATATCGCGTTTGCTGAACCATCGATAATGTCGGTGTGTTATGCGATATCAACATTCACAGCTAGACGCAGGAGTAGATATTCAACAAAGACCACACTTCACAATCGAGCTTCGATAGTTAGGCTACTTGCACTGGTTATGTGTGCGTGACGTCTCGTCGCGTCGACACAAATATCTTTTTTTTTGTAATGTGCGTTTTGTTTGTGCAGACCAAATATTTTTTCTTTCTTTCTTAAATGTAAAGTCAATGCCATATTAAACACATAGACGCACTATGTACTTATTTTCTGTATTTTAACCACTTGTAAAGTAAGCCTTTGACGTGACACCGCATCAATCTGGAGGCTAGTTCTAAAAGTTTGCATTACTAAAATTAGCTTGTTCATCATCGACTGTTTCTGAGGATCAATAACTTTTACAAGCAATAACTATACAAAGTATAGTTCAAAGCTTTAAGATGCAAGTCAAAGTCAAAATCAAATAATTTATTTCAATTAGGCACTTTTGAACAAGAACCATAGAGGGCTGTCACTCTTGACGTTTCGAACGAAAGACTAGCTGGTAAAACTTGTAACAATTTGACTTCTTACGCATACGGACTTGTTGTGTTCACATCGCATTTATCGACGAGCTTTGACAAAGCTCGGTCTCTGTCCCATACCTACTCACTTACAGCTAAACTTGACAGTTTGCCCATGAGTAACGGTATACATGTGTACCTCGCAACAAAAACGTGGGAGTACAACAAGTACACGATATCCATTGAACTATCACAATGCTCACTTGGAATAGTGAAACATGGGTGTACATGAGTATGTATTTTATTTATTTCTTGTGAGATTAGATGTATAGGTATTTGTATTTTATGTGTTGGCTGTTAAATTCTTCCCATGTAGGGATAAAAGTTTACTTTCAATTGATTTGAAAGTAAACTTTACAACAAACTACAACAACTCTTTTTCCACCTATGGCCTAACCTCTGACCTTTGCAAGTTAACCAGTAAGGGTTTTTCAGTCATTTGATTCAGCCTCTTTAAGGCTCTTTCAAACAGGAGCGACACGCGACGCGACACAAAGGCACCGCTTGTCGCGCGACGAGCGGTGCCTTTGTGTCGCGTCGCGTGTCGCGCTGATCTACAGGAGCCTTTAGTCATTTGTTTTTTTTTGTTTAGTCAATTTATGTATTGCTATGATACCAAAGTGTCCATAATTTTGGATTGCACACTGAGTCACTTAATCTTAATTTAGTAACATTTTTATTGAAATCAATTTTAACTTTAAGTTTTTTTGAAGTGAAAACTTCTTTAGTCGCGTTGGGCTTTTTTGAGATGGGACTAAACCATTGATTTCGCGACACCATGACGACACCTCATTTTTGTGAACGCGATTGTGCTCTTTATTTATATAACGTTACGGATCAATCTTCTATGCAAGTATTTTTACTTTAAAGGTTTCGGAAGTATTATTTTTTGGAAACGTGATTGTGTTCTTTATTTATATAACGTTATGGACCAATGTTCTATACAAGTATTTTTCTTCCACCAAGGCGATATTGTTCAAGTTTTCACTTCTGTCGGCACTCCCGGAGTGCCACCACTTTTTTTTCTGTGAATTTCTTGATGCAGTTACGATGTCTGTCATACCAAGACGGCCTTGAAGATTTATTTTAAAGAATTGAAATATTCTTAGAAAATGTTGACTCATAAATAATTATTTTATTATTGTGACCAAATTAAAATATTGCATATCTGAAATAAGATCTCTGAGTAATCAGGCAAAAACTAACCAAAAAGGAAATAGGAAAAACAGCATAAAATCCATCGATGTTTATTGCAAATAAACGTTTTCTGTAGACTATTTTCCGTTCTGTTGATAGGCCCAATGAATAGTGAAGGGACGGGCTGTTCTTCTTAAATAAACATATTTAAATCATTTTATTCTTAAATATTTAAATAAAAGAAATCTGTCAAATGACCATGACCCCGCCTTTATTTACAAAAGCGAATTAAATTTCGAAACGAGTGAGACTAATTGTGGCTATTGTCTTAAACGATTAAGTTAAAGTGTTGCCAGCATTAATTAGAATAGAGCACGCTTAATGCGAATAGAGGTTCCGTAGACAAAATGGTTTGACTAATAAATAAAAAGATTTTTGACTACTAGCTTTCTCGTAAGCCAATAAGATAATAAGCCAATCAAATCAGAGATCTTTACCAGTTTTCAGTAGATTTTCGACCCGAAAATAGAGCTTTCATTATTGTTATCCTTTTCGGCTGCTGAGACTCTGCGCGACGCTTACTAGTTTTAAATACGTTTCTGGTAGACATGACACAAAACACATACATACGGCTCAGAAAAGACCTCTGCTTCTTTTTAATACTGTTAAAACAAATTCTGATTACAAAATTCACTTTATGATTAACTAGCTTTCGCCCACGGTGTCCGGAATTAAAAGTATTTCATGTATTCCTCCAGGCTATAAACTATCTGTGTGCCAAATTTCATCCAAATCCGTTTTGTCGTTTTTGCGTGAAAGAGTAACAAAAATCCATCCATCCTCACAAACTTTCGCGTTTGGAATATTACTAGCTGCGCCCCGCGGTTTCACCCGCATAAATCTCGATCCCGTGGAAATACCGGAATTAAAAGTATCCCATATGTTAATCTAGGTTATAAACTATCTGTGTGCTAAATTTCATCCAAATCCGTTCAGTAGTCTTTGCGTGAAAGAGTAACAAACATCCATCCTCACAAACTTTCGCGTTTATAATATTATAATTAGGAAGCAGGATTATTAGTTAGGAGTTATATAAGCACTGGTAAGACACCCGAGCCAAATACGAAAAACTAAAACTATAACAACCGAACCCTAATAAAGCCGCGGTTACACAAGCGGGCCTTGCGTATAGCCAATGCCAGCACATTCTCGCGGTAGGCAGCGTTACTAATCGGCCGGTTCCTTCTGTGGCGTGCCGATATTATCACGTAATGTGTTTACTGGCTGATTGGCTGAAAACGTGGGTTACGTCGTGCGCAATAAGGATTATGTTGCGGTCGTATTTTTGGAGCAGAGATTGGGTTTTTCGTTCTTTTGGACTACTATTTACCTTTTCATTCATTTTGAATTAATTTCTTAACAATATAAGTATGTACTTATTTATCTGAGGGGTTTATAAATGGAACAATAATCTACTTACAACTGGGTGGCATTGATTTAAGTTTTTTTTTAAAAGTGAAAACTTCTTTAGGCGCGTTGTGCATTTTTGAGAAACCATTGATTTCGCGACACTGTAAAGCAATTTACCAAGACTGTGGAGTAAAAGACATCAACGTGTTGATTACCGCGGTTCCGATTTTTTTTCAAGTTTTCACTTCTGTCGGCACTCCCGGAGAGCCACCAATTTTTTTTCTTGACATTGAATTAGGTACCTCTAAAGTAGAGCTCCTGAAGTAACACATTAATGTGTCAAAAGTAATTTTAATAACTTATTGAAATAAAAAGTAGGATCTTACTACAAACCGAAATACTTCTAACTAGTTTCTGCCCGTGACTTCGTCCGCGAGCCTATAACCTTCCTCAAGAATTGGGCTATATAATGCAAAAATAATTTTTCAATTCCGACTGGCAGTTCCAGAGATTACCCCCTACAAACTTACAAACAAACAAACTTTACCTCTGCATAATATTAGTGTAGACAATGCTCTTCAGTTTCACAATCAGGGTTTTCCCCATTACAGAATCCGCTAAAGCCGAAAGCACAAGCAAATGAATATACCGCGTTTATCATACAGTTACGCGGAACCCTAAAAATACGCTGATAATTAAGTTTTATTACATCGCCATTATTATATTATTGAAACTACGAAATATCAAAGTCATTGACCCACTTGTATTGTTTTGTAGCGCGAAGATCCGTAATACACCGACTCCTACGCATCCTTTCCGATAAATGATTAAAATGTGGTAAATTCCTTAAAAAAATAATGTTGTGTTATGATTATACGTGACGTTTCGTTGTTTTTATGGGTAACTGGGGATTTGCCATAATAGAGGATAGACACATCCGGAGTTTTTAGAAATCAGTGGTCTGTGGCAGTTGTATCCGCCATATTGATTTTAAATGATTCACGTTTGTTTTGATTTTTTAAACATTTACTCATTTTAATCGGAGGCACGTTTTCTTGTGTTTGTTTGTCTTCAACAAGATAATCGAATTACGTAATTAGATTATCAGGTCTAATATCTATTAATTGAGATACCTAGATGTCTAGATTCATTCTTGATTGGTTTCCTTAATTATTTTGAACAATTTATTTTATAGACCCGCCCCACAGTGGAACGAATGTATGGGAGCGGTTGGACGTAGACATTTCCGAAAAAAAAGAGTAAAATTATGCCAAACTAATGATGCCATCTTATTCGATTACTTAATGCCTTCATAACTTGTGGTGATGAATTTCTTCATAACTCCCATATTTCGGGAGTAATTTGAGAAAATGTGAAATTTTACTATGAAAATGAGTGTATCGAGCTCTCTCCCTCCTGATTCCGGGCTTGTTTCAAGTAGCGGTCTCTAATATCATAATGCTAATACTAAGAGCTATATTTAATACTAAGACACATAGTGCGCCAAATGTGCACTTTCTGGGATAAAAGGAAATGAAAATTTAAAAAAAAAAACGTTTTTTCCCCATTTGTATTTACTTTAAACCGCAGACAGACTTATTAAGAGGTCTATAAATATATTATATATATACAGAAATATATATTAACAAAAATATTCACAAGAACTGATGAGAGTATGACTTTTAAGTAAGTTGATAATAAATTACCTAGTTTCATTAAAAGTACAATAAATAATTAAGATGTAAGCTCTAATTTACTAAGTTACACATTTTAAAACAATAACATCATTTAATTATCTTCGTCATCATCATCATCATCAATTAATTCAAATTCAGAATCGATGTCCGCTAAATCATTTATGTTAACAAATTCGATATCACTTTTCTCAGAATCCGTAAGCTCATAAAATTCCTTAAAAGAAGATTTTTTTACAAACTTATTTCCTTTTGGACGGATACTTGTAACAAGTGGATCAGAAGACAGTAAAAGATTGTGCATAATATCTTCATTGCATGAGATACTGCTATGCTTTCGAGAATGCCCCTCTCTATATTTTCTAAAATCTTTATTTCTAGCCTCAGATGCCTCTTCGGATAGAAAACCAATGGGCACAATTGACATGTTCTGAACTATGTCTGGCCCATGCATTAAAATTTTATGAAGTGAAGAAGGCATATAATACCATGGGTATAACTCCACGTAAAGCTTAGCAGTATCAAAGCAGAACTCTCGGAATTTAGTTACGTTGATCTTCTCTCCTGATGAAATACACTGCAAGATCACACAGATTTTTCTTAAAAGCATAGCATCTATTCCGGTCAGTTCAGCAGATTTAGTGTAGTTTTCAAAAAATCTCCTTGCCGAGTTGCCATTGTTGGTGGATCCACTGCCTTGTTTCACAACATCGAGAAGTAAGCCCGTTTCTCTTCTTACAGCCTCTTGAACTCTTTTCTTCCTGTCATCAACTTGCCTTTTTGCTATATCACCCCTTACTTGCCATGATTTTATGTCTAATTTGTAGGAAATGTGTAATAAGCATTCCATTGAGCGAATCCAAGCGTGAAGGGTGCTTAAGCTATATTTATACATGTCCTCGTTTGCGTGTTTATCTTTGATTAACTCTAAATTATTCATTTCTTTAGGACAAGCCTTGCATATGTCACACACTGAAGCTGCTGTATTGGATATAATGGAATGAATTTTACCATCAATCATTGTCAACAGCAGTTGGTGTTTGACACTAATTCCATCAGTGATGGTGGATGGAGTTAAGGCTTCAATCTCTGCTTCGATTTCAGCCATCTCTCTCTGCACATTTTCTTTGGTTTCCTTTATAAACTTAAACAATATTGGCCGGCAAAATGAAGTGGAAGATGGTCGCTCGTTTTCCCAAATTGTTACACCTTTTGAGACGAGCCGCAGTGGTACAAGACTAATCATAAAATTACTAGCAAGATCGATTTGCTCATCTTCACTCGTCCTTTGATGATAAATGCTTTGGCTAGATGATCCGTCAAAACCCCATTTGCTGGTCAATACGAGCTGTTGATTGGGATCAACAGGGGTTTCTAACGACCTAATAAGTCTTCTTGAGGTTAAATCCATCAAGGCTTGTAATTTGATTTTTGCAGAGCTCTCTGTAACTGTGAGATCTTCTTTGGCCGGATAGCACTTAATTTTTTCTTTAACCAACATGTAGTAACTCGGGTATTGAAGAGCTCCTTCTTGAGTGTTGAAATCCCGAAGAGTGTTATAGCGCCATTTCGATAAGTTCATCGATACATAAAGAGCCAATGCCTTCAAAGGGGATATTTCCCGTACCTGAATTGATTTACCTTCAATGAAGGCTTTGATTTTTGAGGCCTCTTCTGGATTCTCCGTCAAGTATTTCATAACATAAGCTGTATCGCTTTGTCCTGCCTTTTGAAGCGCCCTTTCGGCCGAAAACATAATTTCAGCGCTGCTACTGCTGCATGAAAGACTATCTTCAGTGCGTCTTCTTTTTTGCCGGTTACTAAGGTCCTCAAAAGATTTACGAGGACTAGGATGTGTACAAGTTGAAGCATCAGATTTAGCAGGAGAAATTATGGGCTCGATGACGTCACTTATATTTTCTGTAGAAGGTTCCATATTTTCATTCTGTAATTCCGGCCATTGAATTGCAGCCTGTAGCCAAATCTCATGTTTCTTCCGAAACTTATCTGTGCTTCTTCCAGACTGTGTCCATTTTGCATAAATGCGGTAGCAAAATCGACGACACCAGTCTTTTAAACTTGTTTCAGCACTTTCACATAACTGAACACAACTGTTATCTTTTAAAACACTGAACAAATAGTTAAAGTCGCGTAAATCTTTATGTGCGCGTGCGCATAAAGCAACGTGAATATCAAGATTTGTATTAAAATTTGGAAAATACATTGCGAGATTAGCTTGGATACAACGAGGTGTAAATCAACACTGATTTTAAAGTTACTAATAGTGACCTATTTATATAAAATCCAGGTATCCCAGGTATCCTTTGTTAAATATTGCAAGGTAATTAGTTATTGTGATAATTAGTAAATGATGCATGCTAAATTAGTGTATTAAGAGCCATTTAGTAATTAAATAATAGCAATGTTCTTATCAGTAATCATTAGTGCAACAGTTTTATATGTAAACCTTAAGTCCCTAATTATATATCCTAATTAGCTTATATCTTCTCTAATTGGCTGCTCAGAAATGTTATTGTAATAAGGTAAACCTTTAGAAAAACGGTTTTAATCAACAAAATAAACAAAAAATAAAAAAATTGTGTTATAAAATAAACATCACTCTTTATCCCAGAAAGTGCACATTTGGCGCACTATGTGTCTTAGTATTAAATATAGCTCTTAGTATTAGCATTATGATATTAGAGACCGCTACTTGAAACAAGCCCGGAATCAGGAGGGAGAGAGCTCGATACACTCATTTTCATAGTAAAATTTCACATTTTCTCAAATTACTCCCGAAATATGGGAGTTATGAAGAAATTCATCACCACAAGTTATGAAGGCATTAAGTAATCGAATAAGATGGCATCATTAGTTTGGCATAATTTTACTCTTTTTTTTCGGAAATGTCTACGTCCAACCGCTCCCATACATTCGTTCCACTGTGCGCCCCCTATTACATGGGACTTAAACATAACAAGCGGGGACTTAAACATAACTAGCGGGGACTTAAACATAATTTGCGAAATGTGGGTGTACTATAGGTACACCTCTGTCAAACTCTTCGGGGATTACAGGCGTGATTTTATGTTCTTTTATTAATTGTTCTTTTTAGAAAGGTGCATAAATGTGCAATATAACTATTTTGCATATTCCTACTGCATTATGAAATACTTTTCGCATTCATTCGCGTGATAACATTAGGAAAATCGAATTACCTTTTTCACAGTAACATTTCCTGACGTTTAGAGTACTTTTCAACGTACAGTCACGGTCGAGAGAATCGACAAATCAAACTTACACAATGTGATTTTAATTCGCAAAAGTACCAGTTTATAATGTATAACATTAGCGTCAAAATCGATTACGAAATAGAATCGTTTATGAAAATTTTCGCATCGCCGAAAATTGTGTTGTAATATTGGAAAGCGCATCACTATAATGTCGGAATTACATCCGGCGAATGCGAAACGTCGAGCGTTCGAAAATCCAATCCGTTCGCAATTTGAAACTGTTCGAGTAAATGAAAATAGTGTTTACGCTGTAAATAGGTTTGCTTTTGCGCCTTATATTTATTTCAAAATAGAACTTTGATTTTATAAGCTATTAAGTATTTGTAGGTACTCGTAGTATATTATGCTAATATTAGCATGGAACTAATTGTTTTTACGCATTATCTAATCTGATAAAACCTATTCTACTAATCGTGTTGTTACGAAAGTGTCTCTTTGGCACGTTTTATGGTTAATTATATCGAATTGATTTTGATAAAAAATTGGCATTGGGTTCATCGGTGATAATCAAATGTCTAAAACTAAGGTATCCACGTGCATAGCGTTTTTAGTATAAAATGAAGTGATTACTTTAGAAACCCTAGAATCAGAAATTACTAAGTAAAAAAAAAATGGAATTACCTACAGATAGGGTTATCGATGCAACTTTTTGAAGAAAATCGAATATCCGTGTCAGTTTTTCAGATCATTCTGCGTAGTTTAGTGAAGCTTGCCAGTTCCAGTTGCAAAATAAATGTTTTTGTCCAAAAGGGAAAATGCTTTTGACGAGTTTTTGTTTATATTTTATTGACCGTCGATAATCAATTAGCGCGTCAGTTCAGATTGCTTTATAAAGTTATTTCGCAATCAGTCAACCAAGAAGTACCTACCTAATTGCGCAAAATCTTTGTTTATTACCTTGAAAAGTTTATTAAGGCTGAATTTAAGCTAGTTTTAAAATAATAGGTAATACCTAATTAAATGTACATGTATATAAAAAGGAGGGGAAAGAATCATAGGGCATCATCAACATGAAAAAGTGTCCAAAAGGATGGCAGCATTATGACGTTGCATGAAAATGCAGTCTTTGGCCAATAAATAAGCCAGCCCCTCTGGTCACGTGAAGAGTCGGTCAACAGCTTGGCGATGTTTCGAAAAACTAAGTGGGCAGTCGGACCCCACGGCCCTAGCGTTTCAACCCCAAACGGCTCGAACATTCGCCACATCTACGGCAAACTTACGAATCTGCAGTTTTAGTCAAATCGATATTTAGATGAAAAACTGTACCTAATGTGATATTTTACGAACACACCGTGGAAAATTTACGAATTTTTATCTCTGACGGTTATAGAATTCAAATTGTTCTATTCTGCGTTTTATGTCAATACACCCATAGTATATTTACAACATTCATTTATGACGATAAAGAGTAGTTTTAAAACAAAAGAAGTTAATAGATTCATACCCTGGCGAAAGCGGTACTTTCGTAAGTTCACCGAAGTTTCAATTGGATATTTTTTTATTATGTTAAATGAATAAATATCTATTTATTTTCAATGTATGATGATGTAACTTGTAAAATAATGACAATACGTTGATAATATCTAAAAAAAGGTACCATTTTGAAAACCAAGTGTACCGCGGTACCTATATACTTGTTACAAAAAGTTATCATTGACGTTTGCTTTCAAAACGCTCCCCTGTAAACATGCAATTTCTGCAGATTCGTAAGTTTGCCGTGGATGTGAGGAATATAAGCTCCAATAGTGTTGGAATATTTGCGACGTTTGTGGTGAAACAATGATTTATTTTACTCAATTCTCTTTAAATATCAACCTATTTATCTAGACCCCTCATTATATTCATTTCTTCTACATCAAGAGACCTACATAAAATAGAATTTCATCATCAAATTAACTTTGACCCGTGCAATACTACATTTTATTAGATTCCATGGGTCATAGTACATTGGTTATACTTGAGTAACTCTTGTGAACGCTTTCTATGCGCTTTCTATGGTTCAATTGTTTTCGCAGTTTAGTAATAACTAAGTATCAGTTAAATGTCAATATACTAGTAATTTCTATTGGTTTAACTTGAAGAGAAAAGCAGTAATTGGTACTAACTTTTAAATTCTTTTAAGTTAACTATTTACTAGTAGATAAAAGTTTTCATGTTTGTATAATACCAGTCTCTACAAAGTTAAATTGTCAAATACATACCTAATTTACAAAATCATTGCCTTGCGACTCTGTGCATGGAGACTTAGATGAATAACTTATATAGTAGTATATATAGACTATGTTCTTAATGTCCCTCGGCGTCGGATTTCTATCAGTTGTCATTTGCACTTGGTGCAGACCCATGGTCTGCACCAAGTGCAGACCGAACGCTCTCGATCAACTTGGAAGTATATAGAGTTGTTAATACTCATGTGATTTATTAAAAAAATGGGAGGAAAGCCGCTAAGGGCTCCCACACAAAACTGCGAATTCGCATCGCATTGCAAAAATCTGCGAGCTCGGCCTAAGCCAAGCGCACTGTGAGCTCATAGATTTTTGCAATGCGATGCGAATTCGCAGTTTTGTGTGGGAGCCCTTAAGGCGCAGGCACGACAGATAGTAAAATAGTTTTAAGAAGATAGTAAGATAGTAAAATAGTTTTCAGCTCTATATAGTTCACACGGAAATCAAAACAACAATAAAGTACTTACTTCTGAATTCAAATTATTATACCCGATATATCTAATAATTGATGGACATTGAAATTAGCATTCGTTTGTATTCGGAAATCTATAAATGTTTTTTTTTTGTAAAAAGTTTTTATTTTTCACTTTTTAGTTGTGGTACCTACCCCACACACATTTGAATACCACTACCTGCTACCAGTGACAGGAACTTATCATATCATCTACATACTAAGTGGGAAAAAAATACGTATTTTGCAGCTAACTCAAAAACTACCCAAGCAAAGTTAATAAAATTTATATGGGACCAATTTAAGAGCATACCCTTTCAAACAAAAAAGGAATTTTCAAAATCGGTCCACAAATGACGGAGATATCGGTGGACAAACAGAAAAAAAAAAAAAAAAACATACGCGTCGAACATATAACCTCCTCCTTTTTGGAAGTCGGTTAAAAATGTGTGTGAGCAGTATGAGAAGTCGACTGAAAAAATAGTTTTTCGAAATCCTTCTATCATTCGATGTCTATAGTTATTTATTTATTACACAGCCAATCTTTGTATAAAAAAGTGAGGATTAGCACGGCGGATGTACCTATTTTATTTAAATTACTTTTGTATGCTAATGCGCAAATGAGTGATAAAGTACCAAATCTGTTTATCTTTACATATCATATTGTGTCCAGTTCCTATCAGTAAGTAGGTGTAAAACCTTATTAATAGGTATCATTTGTGTGCTATCAACAATAGTGCTAATAAAACTATCTAGGTTTTATTTGATAAACTTGAAGTGCTTATGAGCGTTTTTAGAGTGGGCAACGTTGCAAATAGCTGTCAAATATTTCGCTGTTTTGTTGGCAATATTACTGTATGGAAATAAGCAATATAGCTAACTAGTGAACTTAAATATTGATTATGAAATGCAATAATTAATATCGTAACATCGAATATTTAGTTTTCGACGTAAATAAAATATTTGGAAACTTTCCAAATGCCGTTTTTACACCTAAAACGGTTACAACATCAAATTCAGTGTTATAATTGCAATTCATTATTAATAGTCTAGTTTACTAGTTCGCCATATTTCATATTTCCATACAGTAATATTGCCAAATTAATCAAAAACTGGCAAAAATTAGACAGCTTTTTGCGACGTTGCCAACTTTTTGGATGATCGCACATAAGTACTCGTAACTCTATAATTATTGATTTGATGTCAAGATGACTCAATACTCAATATCTTTATTGCTTTTTTAAATGCCATTTTGTTGCTTTTTGTTAGGAAATTAGCTTGATTTTCTAAATATGTAATCGTAGTAGGTACTTAAATGAATTCTCGTTTCTGCTGAATTATGGCGTGGCTACCAAAACTATCTTGAATTAATTTAAACAAGCCGACGCTAATGTTCATTGTGACATATTCCCTGCACATTTATCTGTTGCCTAATAATATTAAAAAAAAAAAAAAAAACAACCGACTTCCAAATTAGATTGGTTTGCAATTTGCGTTTTTGCCACTGAATGCAGAAATTAAAGTTATTTTTCACTACGTAGTGTTTTTTTTTTGGTAAAAAAATATATATTTCACTTAGGTGTGGTACCTATTAACCTATACCACACAAATCGAATACCTGCTATGTAAATAACAGTGACAGGAACTTATTAATAACATCATTCATATATAGACTAAGTGGGAAAAATACGTATTATTGAAGCTAACTCAAAAACTACCCAAACAAAGTTATTAAAATGTATATGAGACCACCTCTGAAATATAACCTACCGAACAAAAAAAGAATCATCAAAATCAATTCATAATTCGCGGAGTAACCGCGTAACAAACAGACAAAAAAAAACAATGGCACTCCGGGAGTGCCGACAGAAGTGAAAATTTGAACAATTTAATACTTCCAAAACCTTTGAAGTAAAAATACTTGCATAGAACATTGATCCGTAACGTAATATAAATAAAGAGCACAATCGCGTTTACAAAAATGAGGTGTCGGTAACGGTGTCATGAGTTCAATTGTTTTTTCCCATCTCAAAAATGCCCAACGCAACTAAAGAAGTTTTAACTTCAAAAAAAAAAAACGGACAATCGAATTGAGAACCTCCTTTTTGAAATCGGTTAAAAAACATAATAAACCAGATTTAATGGTACACAAATTATTGTATTCAAACCCAACATGGCTGAACACTTAAATACATAATTACGCGAACGGCAGACAGATGACATCCGGCTCGATGAGATAGCTCACCCCTCTTCCGCTTCCCATTGGGCACCGGCACAACGGCACACGGCAACCGGCAGAGCGGCACAATTAGTTGTTGTGACATTAATATAGGTAACAATGAGAGTGGGCTCATGTTTGTGTAATGTTAATGTTGTGATTTGTGGAAATGATATTGAGAGTAGTTGGGCAATTATATTTTTATAAATTGTGACGAGTATCCGCTCTAAGTTTTGTAATTAGGACTATGAACATTTTTGTTCACTGAAGAGGATGATATTTTTATGGAATTGAGAACGTAACGTTTAAGGCCGTGCGCAATTTGGACGCGATTTCGTACGAATTTTACTCGTGCGAACACATACGAACACACAAACGATCCAAGTACAAAGGGTCAAGAGAGCGCGCAAACTGGGTGCGAGTTAGTCGTACGTAATACAATTTGTCAAATTAAACGACCAGTGCTCTTACTCCTCTCTCCTACTTGATCTGTGCTGTGCTCGACAGGTTCCATAATTGTGACTAATGTAATTATTTCCATACCAACTATATTATACATTATGGTACGCAATAAAGAATTTGAGATTTACGTATAGTTCCGACGTCCGAAAACAATCCGAACTTGTGGGGATTTTTCGTGCGTTTTGACGCGAAAAAACGTATTCAGTGTGCGCACACAATTCGTACGACCACGATCGTACGTTTACGTACGATACAAATTCGTGTCCAAAGTGCGTGCGACCTAAGTATTTGAAATGTCGTTTTGACACTTCATAAATTTGGTGTTGTCCATTTTCACGTTCCTTTTCCGCGAACTAACTATGGTGGTCGGCCATAGGCCACTAAGATCACCAATCCCTTTTTATGGCTATAAAAGTCACCTGCGGAGGCATTTTTCAACGGTCATTGCTGAAAATTTTTAAAATTATTTGTACGGATTCAATTCGTTTTTTTATGTCACAGTGTCAATCTAGTTGTTTACTATCGAAAGTAATGTTTGCTGTCAAACGATACTGTATTGTTGTATTTATCAGAAATTGGGTAGAGTTTCCCGGTTACTTATTTCGATTAAATAAATCCTTCAAGAGTCGAGAAGCTTTTCCGTTTAGCTTAAATCTGAAAAATCGGTTCTCAGTTTCCAATTTCCATGAGTTGATCCCAGTTTCCCAGGAGTGCTCGTAGTGCCTGAAATGCGATGGAAAGGTTACATTTCTTCACTGTACTGATACTCAATAAATTCTAACAGTAAAGCAATATATTAGTATAAAATGATCTATTTAACATTAAATTCTGCAGTTTTCCACAGAGGCGCGGCGGGTTGCGTCAGCGCGCGTGTAATTTTGAAAACACCCGCACTATCTGAACACCACGCGGGACTTTCGCCGCGCCTTAAACTTATAGCCAAACTCATTCACACACGGCTTCGTTCACGTGCATAAAATTGTGAATACCCAACAAATCAAGAGTTTGTAGAGTTGCATGGGTTCACATCATCGGTTTGAATAAGCCATGGGGATTATTCGCAAATACCTGATGCTTCAAATACATAGTCTGCATAATAATTAAATTCACAATATTTTTTGTCTTATACACAAATAATTATTATAAAATAATGCAGGTATTAGCCACAAACAATGTTAATTTTTAAGGCAAACAATTGTGAAATGCCATTTATATTTGTAAACTAAATAGTGTGTGTCTTGGCCTGAAGTGTACACAAATTAACCTCTAAAATATAGCTTCAATGACATTCAGCGGAACATTTTTCACAACGACTAAACGAAATTCATACCTAATTTAATTACGAATAATTCCATTATACTTAATTAGTAAGTACATACTACCCACCTACTGTTGTTTTAGTAAATTAGTGAATCCGTTTATTTTTGTCTACCCACACGTGACACTCACGGTCGATACAAAATTATCTTTTATTGTTTTGCTATTTCGCGATATTGATTATTAATTAGGTATATTGTAATCAATGGACTATCTGTCTGTGATCACGTTCGTTGATAATTTAATCATATATCTAATGCATGACTTGTAACTGAAACCTTGGGGGAATCTGTTGTTCTAAGGTTGAGGAAGACTATCCGCTCGTGATACAGTTTTACACTAGTACGAGGGGATAGGGCGAATCAGTCCAAAGACAACCAATCC
Source organism: Agrochola litura (assembly GCA_949152395.1). NCBI lineage: Eukaryota > Metazoa > Arthropoda > Insecta > Lepidoptera > Noctuidae > Agrochola > Agrochola litura. The sequence goes on along the minus strand of OX424494.1, from coordinate 25,235,801 downwards.
ATTCTTTTTTTTTTACAATTTACCATTTCTCATTCTCCATCTGTTGACCTGCCTAAATTTTATTGTCAAAATAACTTTAAACAATCCTGTATTATTATTAAGTTACTCTGTATGGTTGTCTCATATTCATGAATACATAAATATTATTATTATTATTATATAGTTTAGTGTAGACTTAAAAAGACTGTCTCGCTGGTCTAGTGGTCGCAAGTGCTACCGCTGAGCATAAGGTCCTGGGTTCGATTCCCGGGTCGGGCAAAGTGTTATTCCCACACTGAAGTAATATTAAAATAATACTGCTTTATGAGCTGGTGGTAGACCCCTAGGTAGGTTCCTCGAACGCTCTGCTCTTGCAAAAGAGGATGAAATATTCAGTAAGTAATTAGCTACAACGTATTTAGTGGGACAAGACTGTCATTCAAGGATAAATACTGAAATCTCACAAGTAAACGTGGGTATTTAGTAAGGATCAATTTACTGTCGAATTCATCTGCTCTGACCATATTTCTCTCAACGTATAGTAGGTTGACCTATGAAATTATTTCTTTGTTTAAGTACTTAATACAAAATCTTTGACACATTGTCCATTTAAGCCGATAAATTCAAAGAATTTGCACGTAATGATTTTGCAAGGTCATCTTAAAGTCTAAGGAACTCGGACATAATCCAAAAATTATAATATCATATCAATTGGTCGTTATCAGTAACATTGGCATTGATAATCCGTATTACGTGCGATAGTTTGTTATCATTCTGTGCGCATGCACTTCATATTTTATCGGTAATCGCGATAAAATGTTACACTACCGCAAACCGGCTACAGTTCTGAATTATGAAAAGAAAGTATCAACAAAGCCAATTTTACTTTAAGAGCGTTTATTCTAAAAGTTGGCAACGTCGCAAATAGCTGTCAAACATTTACCTGTTTTGATTAATTTAGCAATATTACTGTATGGAAATATGAAATGTCGCTAACTAGTGAACTAGAAATTATAACACTGACTTTGATGTTGTAACCTTTTTAGGTGTAAAAAAGGCATTTAGAAAGTTTCCAAATACTTTTTTTTATCTAAAATGAAATATTCGGTGTTACAATACTAATTATTGCATTTCGTAATCAATATTTTTGTTCAATAGTTAGCCGTATTTCATATTTCCATACAGTAATGTTGCCAAATTAATCAAAACAGCGAAATACTTGACATCTATTTTGCGACGTTGCCCACTTTCAGAATGCACGCTCTTAAAGTCAACCTTCTAGATAAATGTATAAACATTACTATTGTGTGAAGGGTTTGGCAGAGTCAGCTATAGGTTCCAGTCTAGGAGGCGAAGAGTCATTGAAGTGAAAACTTCTTTAGGCGCGTTGGGCATTTTTTTGAGATGGGACTAAACCATTGATTTCGCGACACTGTAACGCAATTTACCGACACCGTTTGAGTAAAAGACATCAACGCGTTGATAACTGCGGTGCCGATATTTTTTCAAGTTTTCACTTCTGTCGGCACTCCCGGAGTGCCATTGTTTTTTTTTGTTTGACATGTTACTTACTCTAGGCAGCTCATTAGATTTTCCTTATGAAAAGCCCAATGACGCTATAGGCAATCCATGCTTAGCACTGCTAAGTGACCACTAGACCAACGCCTAGTTTCTTCAAGATCCATCGCTCACTCAATCTAGGTACTAAAAAATAAGTTAGTTTATACAGTTAAGTTTCTATATGAGTCAAAAACGTTTAATTATTTAAGTATGGGTAACTACAGTTTTGAGCCGTTTGGGGTCGAAACGCTCGGACCATGGGGCCCGAGTGCGCGTCTCCTTTTTAAGGAAATTTCTCGTCGACTGGTCGACACTTCACGTGACCAGAGGGCTGGCTCGTTCTTTGGCCAAAGAATTAGCATTGCCATTCAACGTGGCAATGCTGCCAGTCTTCTGGGCACGTTTCCGGATGACAGCGATGCGGACGAATACTTCGACGCCTAAGTGTCATTTTGTTTTTATTATTTTTATTTATACAGATAGTTAGTTAGTCTTTTAATTTAGTACCTAATGTAAATAGTTAGCTGTGTTAAAAACTGTAAAGTAATTATATAATAATCACCCCTTTTAATACAATGGTATCAAATATCTGCAACATTTGTGAAGTCACAATTAACCGATAAACGGTTTGTTTAAAAGTCATATCAGAAATGAAATTGATTCAAAATATTTAACACAATAATAATTAATATGCAGGCATCAGTAAAGATAACGCAGAATGACAATAAGCGTCATAATCATAACACATCGATTGTTTTTGATAAGATAACGTACTATGAATATCTGATAACTGATAACAGTAATATCTAAACTAGGTAATGCAGTAAGCAAGTAATTTCTAGAAATATAGAGTATTAGATATCTGAAGATGGATGGAGTCTGTTACGGCGGAGGTAATTTTTTCACAAATCTTCCGCCATTTTTATTTTTATTTAACCAAAAGTGTTTTTTTTTTTAATAAACGTTATATTTTTGTTGCCAATATTTTTTTAGAATCTGTGTAGTGATGAAAATTTTATTTAAAAAAAATGTGTACCTAGTTCTTTTATTTCTCCGTCTTTTTCGTCCTGCCAAGTTCTACTGATATTTAATTATGTCATAATAAATACCATTATCCATTAACATAATCATTGACATATATACGACGGTGTATCATTTCCTAACGCAAGGTATAAAAATAGAACATGAGCCCCAAATCACACAAAAACCAAAACATATTTCCAACTAAACAAATGCATCATTTTCAGTGTGTAATTTTCCTCGTAAAAACAGTTATTCATGTGTAATTAAGTGTAAATTATGAATAAGAAGTGTAACAAACAAATACAGACGTACAAAGTGATGTGAGTGTGTCGATAAGTTCGGTATCGAGTGAGAGCATCGATAAGATTGGTGATATCGATAGTGAACATGATGTTGTACATCACTAAGGCTGAGGAAGTGACGAAAAGACCGCCGAGGAGAAGGAGTATTAGTGCCAACATTAAGGTTAATAATGAAATGTGATTTATAATATTAGACTCAATAAGATATAATATTTTTAAAGTACGAGAAGAGTGTCTAGCCAAGCACAAAGCAGTCTTCTTGGGACTAACATTTACAAATGGTATATTAGAATGAATGAATTTCAACATAACTGATTCAATTTTTTATTCTGATTCTTAATTTTCTAAATACTTTGAACTATTATTTCACAATACGGTGGAATTTTTACTATTTTTTTTTGACTTATACTTGTGTTTAAAAAAAAACGATTTAAAAAAAAATGATTTTACCTCCGTTTTTTCTGCATAGTTGACAAATTTTAATAAAAATGTTAGGTAATTCGATAAAATAACTCATAAGCTTTTAGAAATAATAAATAGAATTCAAATCGAGCCAATAACATCGGAGATATGGCAAACGCTAATCAAAACATAAAAAAATTAATAACATAAAAAAATTAAAGATAGACCCCCTTTTAAAGTTATTTTTCGATCACTTTTCATGAATATTCAAAAAAATTCGGGCGGTCACATGCCGATGGGCGACTTTGTATTTCATTATTTTTTCACAGCAATCAGACAGCTTGTCCATTTGTTCATAAATAAGATGTAGTATACAACTTTTGCTTTACTGCAAGCCATTTCCATTTTCTCCAATTCCTTAATTATCGTACCTACCCATTAATCTTTCAATAAACCAAATATAAACCATATAGTATTATTAATGTTTGTTTTATAAAAATGCAATAGTTAGTATTACGTAGCGTGCCGGTAGAACAGACGGCTTGAATAGCTAAACATGCTAATGCAGCGTGCATCCGGCTTGTGATTTATTTCAATAAGATTATCTGTACTGATAGTTTGATTTCTAACGTATATGGTAGAAAAATGGTCGTTATTTGGAACAATACTGTGATTGTGTAATGTTGCTGAATCCAATTTGTACTATATATTTGCTCAAGTTTTTACAAATAAATTATCTTTTATCTTTTTGCGTTAGTTAAGTTACGTAAGACGTGTGATTAGAATTTTGTATAAGGAACTAACCAACCCGAGTACAAAGTTAGAAAAAAACAATTGTTATTTGCTCATTCTACTAACGAAGTAAATAGTATTTTATTCAATTGAGGATGACACTCAGGGTTTTTAGTGGTCAAAAGTTATAGAAGATAAACCGCTTATCTTCTATAATTTTCTTGGCGTTTATCATAAACGCCTTCCCTTCATTACATCTTAGGGTATATTTACCATCGGACGGTGAGCAATGGGTAGCTCGCCGTCCGATAAGGACCAAGCCCGGGTCGACGGCGCGTTGTGTTCCGCTAGGGCCAATGCCTGCCGGGGCTGCGAATATGGGCCGAAAGGGACATCGTGGCTCCCAGCAACAGGGCAACCGAAGGAACACGGGTGGGTTTTAGTCAGTAAGAGTCTGACACGCCCTCCCGCTCCACCCAGAGCGGGAGAAGTTATTAGATAATTTCCCACCCAAAAAAAATAAAGAAAAAGGGTATATTTACCCTTATAAATAGTGAATAAAAATAGTAAAAAAAGATGAGTATAAAAAAATGTAAAAAAAAAAGTGTGACCCTGAATCGAATCAATATTATTGCCAAAGCCAGATGCTTAAACGCCGAATGAAAGTGTTATTTCTCCTGATAAGATATCGCATTTAAATATTTATCAGTTGTTTCCTGATACATATTGATATAATCGTAGAAGGACGTGACAGTTTACAACTGGCTATCAAAATAGTGTTTTTCTCCCATTAGATATCAAGTATCATCAATTCTAAATATGCTAGAAAAAGATTATCACGTAAGATCTTATAGTCAGTTGCGTAACACCTGCGATGCCTCTGGTTTGTAGATATATTGGCAGCAAATACCACTCACCATGACCTATTTGTTGACCAGAAGTCTTTCACCAACTCCCTATGTCAAAATCTTCTCATACTAACAGCATCCTCATCTTTGTTTCCAGCGGCACCATGCAGGCATATCGCAGTCTTCTTGCAGCGATGGCTCCCTCCTCAGCGTCGGCTCCTCCGAGATGGATGACGACAGCAGCAGCGGTCATCACCACTCGCATGACCACTCCAGGAGTGACCAGTTCGACTTCTACAGTGAGTATTCAAAAAATCTTTTTTTTTATTGCACTTTATCCTACATGGGCACTTATGAAATATCAGAAACTAGGTGCACGGTTCCAATTGGTCGTTTCCTAGCAAGAAACTCAACGGTTACTCTTTTAAAATAATTGGCTTTTAAAATATTGTTGTTCTCCTTAGCCTTTCGGACCCTATGGAAAAGGAAGTCGGATTGTACCTATGTTTCTGGTTTAGAAGTGCCTCAATTGAAATAGCTTCACCAGACCTACGTTATCTTTGTCGCCTGTTTCTGAGGTAATGGTCATTGGTGGATGACAGAATAACCTCCTGAAATAACAACCACCAGCAATACCAACCAGTTCACCTGTCTCAACTCAGCCTGCCAGCAATAAGCTGGATTTCAGGCCCCAATCTTGTTTATCTAGTGTGTCAAAGCTGGAGGTCTTTGGTCAGCGAACTAGCTAGCAAACACCTTGGATAGAAAAATCCATGTCCCGGTATATGAAGCTATTGATTAAAGCCTTATTCTTCTGTCCATTTTCAAAAATACACTGTCTAAAAGTAGCAGTAGAAGTTACCACAAATATCCTATGTTCCAGACACGTCAGAGCCGCCGTCCGGCGTGGCGCCACTGTCGCATTCGGCCGCGAAGCACAAGATGGCCGTGCGACCCCGCCGCACGCACGGCGCACCTCGCCGCAAGAAAAACAACCCAGTTAGTATTGAACATTAAAGTAGGTGTCACTGTCCTGTCGCTTTGCTTCCTTCGCTGTGTTTTCTGCTTGTTGTGTTGATTTTTGAAGGTAGGTGGCGCTAACTTACCTTTGTTGAGTCGTCTGAAATATGAAGAACTTAACACAACTACATTACTTGTGTCCTGTGTTTCTGGCAACTTTAATCTTTCCTTATTTTTAATGTAAAGGCAAATTAGAGAAATCAATAATTGCTATTGGCAAATAATATGACAACACGGTGTCGTCACGCACCGTTGATATTTGGGTTCCAAACATTTCTTTGCTTTCCCTACCTGCTTTGCTCTTCTGAAAGAAGCTTTCTGCTAAGTGGGTTCTTTGGTTTTCTATCACGAAGTCACTCACGACGTCTATGTGTCCAGTTTAAAACCTGACCAAATATTAACTATAGAATCCATCAAATTCCAGATTGCCGCATCAGCCTTGCCGATAACGCCCGAACTGAACGAAGAAATGATACGAAGCACCACTCCTGAAGTCAGCCACAAACATTCAGAAGTCGTAACTGGTAAGCAGTCGATTATACACCTTGTAACATTCAAATAAAAATTGTTATTCTTTGATAACATGTCTAATGGTCAAACCTTCTCGTTTCAGAATCATTCTCTTCATCGACCACTACGAAGCATCATATGATCGTTAAAGAACAGCATCAGCATGTGAACAGGGAACTCACAAGAGTTCTGGAGACTCCGAGCGATACTAAGCTAAAATCCTCATCTTTACCTCCTGGGTTGGCACTTGGTCAACTTGTAGGGCAGTCACCTGCAAAGCTTAGCATAGCAGAGTCCAACACCCCAAGGTCCTCGATCAAAAGAAGCCAATCTAGCTCCCAAGGGCAGGCCCTTAGAGAGAGCTCATCGCGAACCCATGAGGAGACCATCCAAACTTACCATTCAGAAGAGAGGATGACGAAGTACCGCATTGATAAGAAAGCCGATGAATCTTGCCTGGAGAAGAAATCTAAGTCAGACAAGAAGTCAGAGAACGAAGCAATAAAGTCTTCAAAGAAAGAGGAATCGTTCTTCAGTAGACTTCTTCTGAGAAAAAGCGGGAAGAAGTCTAAAAAAGACCAGACGGATGGAGATGGTCAGCAAGAGATTAAAAAGTCTAAAACTGAGAAGTCTGCTGCGCAGTATAAACCTGTTGATACAGAGAGAAATTTTCATGAAGGACAAGGGTACAAGCCGGTACCCGCTGAAAGAACCCACAAATCTGCTGGACAGAAAGCTTTCGCCAACCAAATGCACAAGAGGTTGGACAACAAGGGCGCTTACGTCCAAGACAGCGCGTACAAAGATGTGTATAGCGCTGCCAAAGTCCCCGGTGTAGAATACAACATAACTGATCTCAAAATCGCTGAAGAAACCGACAAAATGTTGAATCTAGAAATGAAAAGTCGCTACAGCAGACGCGAAGAATTCTGTGAAAAGATTGAGAGAACCAAACGGACTTCTTCTAAAGAGGCAATTGAAGATAAGAGGGAATCATTTAACCTGCACCTTGATAAAACCAAGAGACCAGCGTCAGTCCAACGTCTGGTTGATCCATTTTCCTCTAAAGCATTTATTAGTAATGAGCTGTTGAACAGAGCACAGGAAGAGTCTCCAGCGATCTCAGATGATGAGCCTCCAATCAGAGCGATGCGCATCAAAAATGTTCCCAACGATTATAACATGTTCACAAGTGGTAGCATGCCGAAGAATATACCCTACTTCAACCCGAGCATGCTGGCGTCAACTTCACCCCCCAAAACGATTAGGCATCAGAGTTCCGACAACATCAAACACCGGTCGTCTGAGCACGTTTCCGATTTTACTGAGAAATTGATCGAATGCAAACGTGAATCAGCCCGCCATGCTTCTAAAACTGAGGAGTCTTACGTCACCTCCGCGATGAGGTCTCTGGGCGATGAGTATGTGGAGACTCGCAGCAGCATCGGCAAGTCGCACAGCTTCCGATACGCGTCAGAGACGACCTCTATAAGCTCCCAAGAGAATCAGATGCCTAGTCTGCCGGCCATCGTCGGCATATCTGAACCGTTACTAGAAAGCTGGGAAGTCAACTACAGGAGGAACCTGAGCGAACGAAACGATTTCTCCAAAAGAGTTTCAACCAGAAACTACGGTATAATGCACGGCAGTGCCGAAGCTAACTACGATAGCTTGCCGAGTACCGATAGCAGTTACTTGGATAGCCTCAAAACTGATGCTAACGAAGATAGGAAACTCTTCACCAATAGCATTCATATTACGATGGATAATAAACGCGACAGCGATATCTCTCAAATAGAGGCTAAAATTGATGATATTATTAGTTCGCCTAAGCCCATTATTGCCCCAATACTCAAGTCTAGTTCTTTAGATAGCATTAAGAGTAGCCCAGAGAAGCCGATGGAAGATAGACGGAAAACTATTTCAGTTGAGAGCGCTTTAAGTGCCAAACACAATGTGCAAAGAGAATTGAAACCAGAACCCGAAGGTTTTATATCAGTTACTCATATAAATAAAGAACAAACCCCAGTCAAAACGGTGGAAACACCTAAAATTAATAAAAGTGATGAAAAGTTACAGAAATCTGGATCTAAGCCTGGAGTCCCGGAGTTTCTTAACATTCAGTTGAACAAAGTTGATGCGAAACCGACTACAAACATTGTTTTGACAGCTAACGTTACGCCAAAGAAACTTGATAGTCCGCAAGTAGAGAAAGAGCAAGATGTAGAATGTTTCCAAATCACTGAAACTAAGACACAGAATATACCCGTGAGAAGGGAATCTATCAAGAGCAACAAATTTGTTGAAAATATTATTGAGAATACTCAAATTGATGACAAGAACTCTCCACTTAGTGGAAGGAAATCTGTCATTCCTGTTATACCACAAAGCCCTTCCACACCCAAAGCATTCTTCAAAAGAAAAGCAATGAGCGTCGAACTACAGGATAGACCAGAGAAACCACGAACAAACTCCATGAGTACTGATGGAAGTACAGAAAGAATTTACGATAACATATCTATTGATCAGAAATCTCATTCAAGCTTCGGAAGTAAGAGCTCCATTCAGAGCACGGACAGCAATGACATCAAAACTCCTGACAGACATGACGAAACTGTCGTATATCGCAAGAAACCTGGCATCCTCTCTAAAGAGCTCCGAGGTGACAGAAAAAACGATGACGAACCAGAACTGATGAAAGTATTCGCAAGAAGATCTTTAAAACTGAAAGATTCTGAAGCCGACAGCATTGCCCAAGAAATAGCCGCGATCAACAATAACAAAGAAAAAGAAGAAGGTGACGTACCACCTACAAGAAGTAAGATACTAAAAAACGAATTTAACGCTTCTATAAAATCTAGGGACAGTGACAAAGAAAATGAAGATGTTATAAAGGAAGAAGAGAAGAGATTGGTTGACATTGCTGCCCGTGTGAGTCAGTTCGGTGCTCCACATTATCAAAGAAGCGTTAGCATTAACAGTGTAATCGTGAACAATGTATCGTCTAACCCTAAAAGAGACAGCGCTCCCGTTTACAGAAGCGAAGTAAACAAGTATAAGAAAGAAGTATCAGACTCAACTCCCGAAAAGAGACTTAGAAATAGGACCTTCCCTGACCCATCAAATGACAGAGAGGACATTAAAAACATAGCAAAAAGCGAAGCATTGGCTTATAAAGCCGACACTTTGACGAAAAGGCCGTGGCAGAAGAATGATGATAAGTTCAGATTGTCGGTCGATAAGGATAGGAAAGAAAGTGCTGTGATAGACAAGGACGGAGATTTGGAGAAGGACGAAGGTGGGAAAGAGCCTTCGGGCGAAGCCGATGCGTCTCCCCAGTTTAAAGGGATTCTGCAGATGAGGGCCGAATGGGAGAGGAGAGCGAAACAGGGCATGACCAAATAATACTGGTGCTAGGTACAAGGTAACACTATTTTATATCTACTTAATTACTGAGGATATGTTTCCGTAAGATGGAAGTGATTAACTTATGATAAGACTACTCGTATGCATATGTCTGTAAAAAAAACTGTTCTTAGACGCATGTGACTAGAGTGATGAATATATATGTTGATGGATGGAGAGAGAGAGGGAGGCCAAAGAAACGGTGAATGAATTGTGTAAGAGGTGATATGAATGAAAAGGGAGTGAATTATAACGTGACAGGTAACAGGGGAGAATGGAAAAAGATAACATTTTGTTATGACTCGGATGTGACTAGGTACAAGGGAGGTTACTAGTCAAGGGAGGTTCTGCTTTCGTATTCGTCAATAATTTATCGGCATGGAATGTCTTACCTTTTTAGGGTTCTGTAGTAAACAAGGAACCCTTATAGTTTCGTCATGTCCGTCTGTCTGTCTGTCCGCGGTCTAGCGGAGACCCTTAGTACTAGAAAGCTGTTATTTGGCATAGGTCAGGTAGGTAGGACAAAGTGGTAAAACAAAATTATGGAAAACATTTGTTTTTAGGGTACCTCTCCTACACGTAAAGTGGTGATGTTTTTTTTTTCTCTCCCATGGTGTGGGGTATCATTGGAAAGGTCCTTCAAAAACATTGTGAGTTTGTGAAAACCATTTTTGGATTCAGGGATTCGTTTGCGAAATGTTAATCTTTAAAGTGATAATTTTTGTTAGTCAAGTGTCCCCCCCCTGCCAGCTAAATGGTTGGTTTTGGATGTGTGAAATAAATCACAGCAGTAGTTTATATAACGAAATTAAAAGGAAAACTATCACAGCTAAGTAGGCTCTACAAGTTAACGAGTAATAATCGACCAACTCAACTTTGCAGTTGCAAAAACATGTTTTCCCATATAGTCCTTAAGGGAGAACATGTTTATCAAATACAAAGTTAAGTTTGTTTTTGGGATAAATTCATCCCAACTACGGAACCCTTCATTGTGCGTGGTCAAGTTTAAGTTCAAGTTATTTATTTCATAACAAAAATACATTTGTGTCGAAATCCGACACGCACTTGGCCGGTTTTTTTTGAGTCTGCGAATGGAGAAGTCATTACCTGTTTAATTTCTTATTAAAGCTTAGTAGGTATCTTGTGTATTGTTTCTAAAGTTGTTTTCGTGTTTCAGGAGGTGGGGAGTTTGCTGTAAGAAATCGCGTTACACATAGTATGTAATATTATAAATAAATAGATTTAACTAGCTTAGAACATTCTAATCGGCAAATATCGAATGTTAATGAGATGTATTAATTTAATAGTTTATCCGATGTTAAGCCAATGTATTTTTGAGCGTTATTACAATAATATAGTAAATAGTTTCTATTTTATTAAACAAACACTATTAATGTATTGAACCGGTCACTATTCGTGTATTGATGACGGAATACAAATTTTATTCTATAGTTTTGATGTTGTTTTATTTTTACCTACATACCTACTATGATTCCTTGTAAATTATTTTTTTGAAGAAGTTAGAAACAAAAATAATCCCTTCGGTACCGATTCTTTTATTTACAATAATTTCAGACATTATAAAATTGAATCAATTCCTAGACAGACAGGCCTTTCCCAAAGAAGACTTGTATAAAGTGTCTTCAAAGAATCTAAGATCAAACTGTGCCTGCAATTCAAATGTGTGGCAAGTAATTTAAGTTGCTTTGTGTTGTAAATATTATTTACTTTGCATACTATTGTATAAAATCAAGTTCTTCAATCTTATCAGGCAGATGTGTTGCTGGAGAGTTTGTTGCGCCACTTCTTCCCAGCTAAAGCACTAGGAAGTGGTGAAGGGTGGGCGTTTTGGGGGACTGAAAGTTCTGATTGTAAGCCTAATTTTAATAAATGACTTGATTTAATTTTAACTGCTAATGAAATTCATATAAAAATGTTTAGAAGAAAAAGTTGATATACCATGAATTCTCCATACCTTCATAATCAGCCTATAATGTTCCCACTGCTGGGACACAGGCCTCCTCTCTGTGAGAGGGAGTGGGCCGTAATCCACCACGCGGTCCCAGTGCGGGTTGGTAGATGTCACATGTCTTCGAATTTTTGGTTCTAGGACATGCCGGTTTCCTCACGATGTTTTCCTTCACCGTTTTGAGAGCAGTGGTGATGAAATTATTTACATAAAGTGCCTGTCTGGGTTCGAAGCCACAACGTACAACTTGTAAGCCGGGGCCGTTACCACTGGGCCACCACTGCTCTCTATACCTTAACAATGCACTATTCCATGTAAATCACTTGCATGCCATGATATATTAAAAAGAGTTAGGTAGGTATATCCTGGGTATCATTACTTACCTTCCTAGAAACTCCTCATAGAATATTATATTTTCTAACATGAAGATCGATCCTACGACCCTGAGCACAGATGTTGCTTGCAAATATTATAACCGCTGTGACATCTAGGTCATCTTTGTAAGTCCATGGAATGTACATTTTTGATAGGTAAACAGTTATTGTCAAACCGATATTAGTAAAAACAAATAGGGACATAATATTAGGTATTGTATCTAGAAAAAGTTATGCGTGTTTATACATAAAAATATATACTTGTCGACCTGAGAACGGAGGTTCTCAAGTCGACGAGTATATATTTTTAACCGACAAAAAAGGAGGAGTCCTTTTTTGTCGGTTAAAAATAAACAGTACCTATCATTTCTAGTGTATCTATAATCATGATTGCTAATGTCGTGATAAGTTGAGACTAGATGTCTCAATATGGATATAATGATATCTCTGGAAAACCTAATATTTTAATATTAATCATGCTTAATTGGGTTCCGTATAGTACACCCACATTTTGCCAGTTAAGTCCCATGTAATAGGGGGCAAGCCTATTGCCATCAAACGGGCACGAATTCAAACTCCGGGCTGCTACTAAAATATAGAACAACCCAATAATACTTTGCCCGACTTGGTATCGAACCCAAGACATCATGATTCACGTCATTTGACATCTCGGGAATAGCTTTTTCACGAGGAACTCTTAAATCTTTTCCTGCAAAAAAAAAAACAAGTGACAGTGATTAAAAAATATCTGATGGTCTACGTATTAAATCTACCTCGTATTCAGCGTATTTCATCTGTCCGGATTAAGGTTCCTAACCAAACATAGAGGGAAAAGATAAAAGTCCTATTCACACAGACTGCAGAACTAAGCTTGATAATAAAAAAACCTCAGAGTGTCTTTTATTGGACATATTACATGGCTTACCCATGTACAACAAAGGATAAAGGGCTCTTGCAGTCAGGCGCGATGTGATACCGCGACGCGGCTCTGGTGGAACAATTTCTATGAAAACTTTACGGAAATTGTTCTACCGCGACCTGTGTAAGCCTTAATACTGCATTTCCACCAGAGATGAGCGAGGATGCGTAGCACGGAATATCCGTAAAACTAACCAATAACAACGCTAGCTTAGCTCAAGTTATGACAGTGAAGCGATGTTACCTATTGGTTAGTTTCACATACATCTCTAGCGACGCATCCTCGCTCCTCTCTGGTGGAAACGCAGCCTAAAAGGATTTAAAAGTCACCGTGAATGTCCCAGCTGATAAATAAAGGATAGGTAGGATGTCCAATTCAAGAAAGAACAGCTGCAGAATCAGTTTAAAACAACATATTGTAAATAGCAATCCGTCTGCTAAGCGTATTTCCCTTGCTGACCAGCGACGCGCTAAGCCGAGGTCTGTACCCCACAGGGGGTGCCCTTATAGCGTGTAGTCGCTTAGTTTTTAAGTTTTATGCCTTGGCTGGGGGCCTTAATTTATTGAGGCACCCACAGGAAAGTCCGGTTAAACAGCCGACAACCTCCTAGGTTGACCTGCGAGATACCATATAAAATACCTTATTTTCTTACCACTGATGTGCGGCCTACCGAACAGGTACTCGTTGGGCCGTTGTGGAGCGACGCCAGAGTCAGAGCATGTGTCAGAATTGATACCTAAAAATTTATATAAACATTGCTTTTTTATATGATTTTTTATTACAATATGGTTACAATCATAACCTTTCTTGACGAAAATTTGGTTTCCGAACGAAAGTTATGATCTGTTGTTTGATTTCAATACCTAATACTTCTTTATTAAAGAATAGAATTGAAAATGTTTATTTGCAAATAACATTATTATTATTTAGGTGATGATAATGTATGTAATATAAACATTGTTTTAATGTTTCTTAGATTTATTTTACTATTTCTATTTAATAAGTTGTTTTCTACTTATATTTAGTAATGCAGCTAATTGTTTATCGACTCTTTCCTAAACATGAGTTAACATGACCATTAATTATTACAAAACATTTAAAAATTTCAAAAAAAATCTTGTTTTTTTTTTAAATAGTTCTATTTCATTAGATTTGTAAATGACTAAACCATCATAATATCATTGATTTAGGGGATCTGTAATAGATTAAAAATGGCGGTTTTAGTATGTAATTTGTCTGATGTTTTTAGTTACGTTGTTAGTTACATAAGGCATAAAAATATACCTCTTGTAAGTAATTTATAATGATCTTTAAAATATTGATTGAAATATTGGAAGTGAAGTTTTGGATTGATCACCATGTCACGTAAGTTAATTACTATGTTATTATTGAAACTGTTATGGGCATGGCTTATGCTATAAGAAAGTTGAGGCATGTGCAAAGGCATGCATCTGAGTACCTACCTAACTAAGGCAAGGTAGGTACCTATATACTGTACGCGCACGAGTGTTTAATTAATTATTTACCTACAGCATATACCTACATATAGGAATTTCGAGACTGTCTTTCTAACATTCAGTTAATCTACTACTGTCAATGCGTGATTTAATAGCACATTTCAGCATTTGACCTATGTACCGGATAAATGAGAACAAAATCTCAGACTTATTTGAATAGGTACCCAGAAATCATATCAAAGTTTTCTCTTTTATCAAAACCATGCTCCCCTAAAAATGCGTGTATTTCGGAACGCAATAGAAGCAGGGGGATGGGGTGAATTCCACGCATGCGTAGTAGGACACCCACTAACTAACCCCAATACGACAAAGCGTATCCTCCATTTTTATTCCATTTATTTCATATTTCGAAAACGAAAAATTCATTCGTGAACGCGTGCAATGAACGATACATACATTTAAATGAAGTGCGAAGTTTTAAAGTGATTCCACGTTTCAATTTTGAATCCAAAGACAATTCGAACAAGCGTGTGCTTACGTAATATTTTTTTTCTTTAATCAAGATTGTGTAAGTGTTCGGAAGGCAAAGGTAAGTGTTTTTACTTCATTTATTTTTCATAAATCGCATAAAAAGTAAATGAGTTTGTTAATTTTTGTCTAGAATGTTCCTTTGAATTGTTTTTTCCAGTCGATTCGTATGAGATATTGTCAAGATGACCTTTTCGTTGTAAGGTGAGCATTCGCGTCTTCAAGTGAGCAATGCAATTTGTTTTCTAGCAAACTGATTACATAAAAGCCCTGCTATACTACCATAAAGTCCAAACCTGCAAATAAATAAGACTATTATTATTATATACGACTGTTTTCCAATAGTAAATGGTATACTTATATACCTACCTTTTTATACATAATGTAGGGCAATAAGACCTGCTACGGGAAATGTATTAGAATACGGAATGAGGTTCAGAAGATTGAGTGCAAGACATAATAGAATAATAGCAATTTGTATGAACATTCTTATAGGCAGGAAAGTATTAGGGTTAATTTAAGATAATAGCTTTTAATATGAAAGAGTGCTAGGTACCTACTTAGTTTTATACTGCGTACCTTGTAGATATTTGTATTTTATGTTTTTGTGACTATGTCAGCATGTTAATGTCTGGATTGTGTGAGCAATGATATGAAAGAGAAGGGAGTCGTATGAGTGAATGGTAGCGTGACGGTTGACAGGGGAGAATAGAAGAAGATAACGTGTTGTGCTGACCCCAAGTGACATGGGACCGGGACAAGGGCAGGAAGATGCTGATGAAGTCAGCAAGTTTAACGTCTGTTACTAAACAAAAGCCTCATAGAATGAACGGTGAGATTCCCTTTTAATCACCAAACTTGACAAAATTATTGGTGATTACCTGCGCCCCGCGGTTTCACCCGCATAAGTCTCGATTCCGTGGGAATGTCGGGATAAAAAGTATCCTATGTGTTAATCCAGGTTATAAGTTACCTGTGTGCCAAATTTCAACCAAATCCGTTCCGTAGTTTTTGCATGAAAGAGTAACAAACATCCATCCATCCTCACAAACTTTCACGTTTATAATATTACTAGCTTCGCTCCGCGGTTTCACCCGCATAAGTCTCGATCCCATGAGAATATCAGGATAAAAAGTATTCTTAATCCAGGTTATAAACTATCTGTGCGCCAAATTTCATCTAAATCCGTTCAGTAGTTTTTGCGTAAAAGAGTAACAAACATCAATCCATCCTCACAAACTTTCACGTTTATAATATTACTAGCTTCGCTCCGCGGTTTCACCCGCATAAGTCTCGATTCCATGGGAATATCGGGATAAAAAGTATCTTATATCCTAATCCAAGTTATAAACTATCTGTGTGCCAAATTTCATCTAAATCCGTTCAGCAGTTTTTGCGTGAAAGAGTAACAAACATTCATCCATCTTCACAAACTTTCACATTTATAATATTATTAGTAGGATAGTATAGATAAATAGGATTGTCGTACCTATGTTGTCACAAGAAGACAGAATGACGAGTTACATTTCTGACATGATTCCTTGATGGCCCTGAAATACTCCTACGTGTGAAGATAAGTGTTCTAACCTACCCACGTGATTTTGTAAGCAAAAAAGCAATATTCCAACTCCTACGATGTTGCCACATGTCAACGATTCATTTCTTTCAGTCACTACCTACCTACTTTGTATGGTTCATGGCTAAATAATAACAACCGCAAGGGTCAATCGAAGGTTAAGCTACGCTTGCTGAGGTCAGTCCGTGGATGGGTGACCATCCATTACATATCAAGATCCCTACGTGCTTCGGAAAGCACGTTTTAAACCGTTGGTCCCAGCTGTCATTTGTAGATCTTTGACAGTCGTTACGTGTAGTCAGAAGCCCGAAAGTCTGACAACCAGTCTTACCAAGGGGTATCGTATTACCCAGTTACCTACTGGGTTGTGGAGGTCAGATAGGCAGTCACTCCATGCAAAATACTGATATTCAGCTGCGGTTAGACTGGAAGCCGACCCCAACATAGTTGGGAAAAGGCTAGGCAGATTGATTGATCTTCAACAGAGGCTACACAATGTCATGCAAGTTTACAAGAACAGGGACTAATACTGCTGCTGCTGTGTGCTTCCAATTATACGACACTACATTATTCTCTTATAATCTAGGACATCTAAGTAGATACAGTAAGTTTGACAAAACGAAAATAATAAAATAAACCAAAACATACAACACGAAAATCATAGAAAAGAAACAAAATGAAGTACAAAACAAATTAATAAAAATAAAAAAACAGTGGCACTCCGAGAGTGCCGACAGAAGTGAAAACTTGAACAAGATCCCCTTGTGGAAGAAAAATACTTATAAGTATAGAACATTGGTCCGTAACCTTATCTAAATAAAGAGCACAATCGCGTTTACAAAAAAAAAGAATGCTTCCAAAACCTTTTAAGTAAAAGTACTTGCATAGAACATTGATCCGTAACGTAATATAAATAAAGAGCACAATTGCGTTTACAAAAATGTGGTGTCGGTAACGTTACGTTGTCGCGAGTTCAATTATTTTTTTCCCATCTCAAAAATGCCCAACGCGCATAAATAAGTTTTCACTTCAAAAACATAAAAGACAACAGACACATATTATGACTTGGATATTATGACTTTTATAGCTTTAAACTTTGATATCGGATTGACCCTATTGACAGCTCATTTTAAGTCAAGCCCTCTTCCCCTAAGTTTTCACGGAAAAGCTAGATCGGCAGAAATGTTTAAGGTGGTAGGTAGAAATCCACAAAGATCTTTCCTAGGTAGGTAAGTACTAGATCAATAAAAACACACTAGTGAAATAAAAGATGGAGAAAGATAAAAAATAATATTTTGATAAAAGATCAAAGAAGTATAGCTGAAATATAAACAACGCGTATGTCGGGCCAAATAAAAGAAATAAACAAACGACCCTGAGCCCAATGTTGATTCTTTTCTGATCCCTTCAAAGAGGATAGGACAAAAATACACGTGTACTTATGTACAAAATGATATAGAACGGTGTTTACGAAATCAAGAAGATGAAAAAATAAAAATAAAACAGACCAACCAAATGTAGTAGGTAACTACTGACACACTATAAGTTACTGCTTCAGTTTGAAATGTGTTAGTGCAGGTTAAATCCGTAACGTTGACTTAGGAACTATCGAATACAAAAATAAAATGAACTCGTTACAACACATTCAAAATGCAAATATCTTGATCAGACTTACAGGATTTCCTAAATAGGGGAATTTTTCAGAACGTGGTTTGGCACCACAAGCATTAGAAAAACAATAAATAATTCCAAAATGTCGCTTCTTTCAATCGAAAAATCAAAAGATCCAATATTTTCCAAATAACTAATAGCTAAAACACATACAATATCGCCCATCGGTATGTGTCCACCCGAATTTTTCTGAATATTCATTGAAAATGATCGAAAAATAACTTTGATACTCGGGCCACACCAACGGGAAACGCCGTTAATTATCACGATGATGGACCTTAACCCGTCGGAATAAAGTCTATCATAGCGATAATTAACGGCGTTTTTTTCTCTTCTTTAATATTTTTCATGTTATAATTTTTTTTAATGTTTTGATTAGCGTTTGCCATATCTCCGATGTTATTAGCCCGATTTGGATTCTGAATATTATTTCTAAAAGCTTATGAGTTATTTTATCGGATTAACTAACATTTTTATTAAAATTTGTCAATTATGCAAAAAAAAACAGAGGTGAAAACATTTTTTTCCAAAAAAAATCGTGTTTTAAAAAAAATACAAGTGTAAGTGTCATAAAATCATATTAGGATTCTGAAAAAAAATAATTGAAAAAACTAAAAAAATAAGTCAAGAAAGACCCCGGTCTTTTAAAGTTATTTTTCGATAATTTCTCATGAATATTCAGCAAAATGCGGGCGGGCACATGCCGATGGGCGACATTGTATATATACCCACTAAAAGAATAAAATGACATGTCAACGCTAATTATTATCCATCATGAATCAATATTGGAGGTAGCGCCGTTCGACCTACATAATTGCACTGACCTGGCTGTAATGGAAACTAAAAGCAAGATTACAATGAAAGTTCGTAAAATTAATGTAAAAAGTTAATTTCATAAAATTACTATGTCCACTGGCTTTTTCCACAAGTGAAGAATTTCATTTGCGCGATAGAAAAAGCCGAATGGTTGACTAGATTAAACTAAAGCTATTGAAATTCCAACAAGGATCATTAGTGAATAAGATGCGTTTTCTAGCTCTTTTATAATATTTATTAAACTAGAAAGAGTCAGTCTGTTAAATCAATCAAATAGGTATGTTAATCGTGCACACAGGTTATAAGGTGTTTTTCCGGCCACCGTAGGCGCGGGCTTGCGGACGGTGAGCAATGGGTAGCTCGCCGTCCGATAAGGACCAAGCCCGGGTCGACGGCGCGTTGTGTTCCACGCGCGCCTCAAAGAGATGTCAGCAGAATTGACGGGGTCCGCTAGGGCCGATGCCTGCCGGGGCTGCGAATACGGGCCGAAAGGGAAATCGTGGCCCCCCCCCAACATGGCAAATGAAGGAACACGGGTGGGTTTTAGTCAGTAAGAGTCTGACACGCCCTCCCGCTCCGCCCAGAGCGGGAGAAGTTATTTGATACTTTCCCACCAAAAAAAAAAAGGTTATAAGGTATTATAACATTAAAAAGAAGGCGCGAATAATGAAATTTTATGAAGAAATAATACCACTCTTATTTCTTCAGTCAAGTCATAAATAGGTAAAATGCAGCCGTTTTTGGGGACAGTCTTATTTAATTTTGGCGTTCAAAAAGTGCTGATTCTCACAAAAGCACTTTTGAATTGTCTAGGGGTCGGTCAGTCAGAAAGAAGCTAATTGCTACTTGAATAAATGATTTTAGATTTTGAATACGGTTGCATGCGTAATACGCATTTCTGGAGTTGTCGATTCGCCCACAAATAAATTTTCTTCGAGCGAATCGCCTACAGAAAACATACAATTTTTTTTTTAGTGTCGATTGTAATGTTCGCCAATAAGCTCTTGACACTGCCAGCGGCAAAAATTTACTATTTCCTGAGGCTACAATATCCCATTCGACGGTCAGTCGTCTGTTTGCAAACCAATCATTTATAAACATCCATTATACTTTTCTTTTTATAAAAATTGCGTTATCTGATCTAGTCTGTCGGTCGGTCCCTATAACTTTTATTTGTTTTTCTGTTTGGAATGCGTCGCTTGCTACCAAGAGTACCAGGGTGGCAGGGGGAGAAGAGGGTTCCTTAATTACTTTTATGGTTAGATCGGGGGGAAGTGGGTTTTGTATGGAGTTAATGGCGATGGACTCGTAATCTATTTATTGCTATAGTATGCATTGTGGTGATCGGGTCTTCGGGAAATTGTGACCGTAGTTCGAGAGCATAATGAAACGAAATGAAATGATTTTTTTTATTCTGTAAATAGGATTTTAGAATCACTTTTACACGTCATACAAAAAAAAAAAAAATAAGCTAGATGAGTTCGGCGTTTCCTATCTGACTACTCTGAGAAGAAAGGCCGAAACAAACTCAGAGGTCGCAGTCTCTTTTAAAGTCTAGACATAATCTTGGTCAGGCCATATGAGGACCATGTAGATAAGTGTCTGAAAAGGTCTTTTGAGGAAAGAACCACACAGATTTGAGTGGACCTGTCCAGTCAGTGCAAGCATTTGTCAGTAATCGTGGAGCTCAACTCAGAACATAAGGAGCTCAAAACAACGAACAATCCAAAGAAAGGATATTTGGGTAGGCCGCATAAACTACTCAAACTGCCAGACCATCACTAAAACTAGCAGAGAAATAAAAACAATATCCACATAGTCCTCACATTCACAATAAGTAAAATAATATAATACTTTACAAAGTAATCATGTTATTTTGAACATAATTTTCAAAAATGTCAATGTGTATATAAAACTGGTGTATGTAGATTTTACATAATAATTAAAATGTCTAGTTTTATGGTTTTATCACAAGGCTTACACATAGGTACCTCGTATTATATTAAATTCCGCACAAGAACATTGGTTAGATACTTATAGACAAAAAATATCTTTGTCTTCAACCAGTAGGCAATTAAAAATAAAGATGGACGGTATAAAGGTACAATGATTATGAAAAAAAATTGAGTTCTGGATAACTAGACCCACGCAAGAAGATTGTGGACTGTAAAATGTAATTCGATTTCTACATTTAGTATGACCTTCCTTTAATAAATATCCTCGATATAACACCATATTTAAGTTCGAGACAAAATGAACGATAAACTTCTAAAACTAAACTTATAAAACAACGAACTTGCACCTATTAATACAACTATAAAACTTAAATAAATAACTGCGTCCACATTGAACAAAAACTTTTCCTTCAAACTCGACCATAAATTAAAAAGAAGTGTCTTAGCAAGGCCAGTTTCCTTCCAATTTGCATAAGGAGGGTCCATCAATAATCATTTTTGTCTTTATTCAAATTTATAGGAGTTCTTCGAAGAATTTCGTTAAAAATTCAGGTGAAAGGACTTGCGAGAGGTGACTCGTAAGTCGCAATATCGATCAGCGATAGATTCCCATTTTATTTGAGAGAATGTTCAAGGGTTTTGCCAGAGTTGCCTTCGTTACAAGGACAGCGGGGTTATTGAGTAAAACAGTTAGAGTAGCAATGGCTTTCATTTTGACAGTTCAACAACATTGATTGCTTTATTTACGTTGTTGAGTAGACAAATTTGTCGAAATATGAAGCAATTTCATCCTATAATACCATCGTCTGCCTCGTTGGTCTAGTGGTCGCAAGTGCTACTGCTGAGCATGAGGTCCTGGGTTCGATTCCCGGGTCGGGTAAAGTGTTATTGGGTTTTTCTATCTGAAATTTCTCAATAACTGCTCGGAGTCTGGATTTGTGCCCGGTTGATGGCAATAGGCTCGCCCCCTATTACATGGGACTTAAACATAACTGGCGAAATGTGGGTGCACCTGCTACAGGGACACCTCTGGCCAACCCTTCGGGGAAACAAGGCGTGATGTTATGTTATGTTCATCCTAAAATATTAGGTTAAGATCACTAATAGTTAGAAATGAAAATATTGGTTGCCTGATCAGTCATGGGCCTGGACTTAGTATATTTAGCTTATAATGTTCCCACTGCTTGGACACAGGCCTCCTCTCTCTGAGAGAAAGCAGGTAATCCACCACCCGGGCCCAGTGTGGGTTGGTGGATGGTCTTCGAATTTTTGGTTCTAGGACATGCCGGTTTCCTCATGATGTATCTCTTCACCGTTTTGAGAGCAGTGGTGATGAAATAGTTCACACAAAATTAAATTTAATTAAATTTAATTACTTTATTGATTTAGACAACAATGATCCATATGCTAGTTAGTTAGATACAAAAATAAAACTTAAAAGCTATGTTAGTGTGTTACAATTATAACTAAGTACAAATAATATTTACATACATTCACCGAATGTAATGAATCACTCCTGCCTAACCAACACCTGCAAGAAGTGATTCATTATCGGCGTGTCAAATTTGTCCACTAACATCTTCAGAATGCTGTTAGGACTTGACCGCGTTCTCTCTAACAGCGACGCCGTTTTCCTCCTCACCATTAAAAAAAAGTAAAGCGCCTGTCTGGTTTCGAACTTATAAGTCGCGGTCGTTATTACTGGGCAACCACAGCTCTCTACATATTTATTTATACACTGCAGGACTAAGGTCTCCCTGTTCTCTTTTCACGTTGCCCTATCTTCGCCAAATTTGGGCCAATCCTTTAAAAAAGAGTCCAGTTCATAGCTATCTCTTTCTGAGCCTGCCGCGTTGTCATTTGCTGGCGTTGTTGTTACGTTACCAGCTGATGACTAAGACAAAATTTGCTTCTTCTTATTTGATTTACCAATTGACGATCCCACCATTCCTACCTAAATCTAAATATAGCTCGTTAACTACAAAAGCGGTTCTTGTAAATACCGATGGGATCAACTTGAAGGAACACTATACCGGGGCAGTACGACCGCACAGTTTGTCTGAGTGACGTGTGCGGTAAAGGTAACCGCGGCCTCCCTTGCTTTATGGGGGCGAGAGTACCGGGAAAATTAGGTCGTTGTAACTCTCGATAACATAAATAACGGTGAATTTGTGTAGTAATAAATAGTTGGGTGTGAGAATAGTCAGTTGTGTGTTCTACCTTTAGTGGAAATTTTTAGAACACTTATGTAGGGGAAAGGCAAAGATTAATTTCCTCATTGGGGAACAAAAATACTAATAAATCCGATATTTATAGGTTCTAACCAAGGGAAAGCGTCAGGGTGTTAGTGTTACCTTCTGAATTCTGAAGCTGCAGTTAATAACATACTCTGTAATGCTTTTGTTAATAACTAATCTTGAGTAAAAAAACTACAACAAACTATAATTTTTTGCCTTAGCGCTTTGGGGAATGCGTGACTAATTCACTGATGAGCAACTGATGAGATTATTTTGAGAAGTTTAACATAAAGTCCCTACGTTACGAACTCTTCAGGAAATATATTATTCCCAATAGGATTTTATCAATAAGCAAGGCTGATATTAATTCCTCAACCTCGATATAATTGGAGTGACCTGTACCTTATACTCAAGATCCAACCGCTTCACAACTCCTTTTATTACATTTCTTTCATTTCTGTTCGTAGAATTTTCTTCCGTAAACGTAATAAATATTGACACAATATAAAACATATTAAGATTTTCTACGTCAGGACGTCGAAACACGATAAGGGCAGAAATTTTCCCTTCCTAGAGAAGAGAACGTGACGAGTTGTACGTGCGTGTATCTTCATGTAGGTGGGAAATCGACTGTTTCAACATCAATTTTATTTATTCTTAATACTGAATACCTTACATGTATAAGGTATGATTTTATTTACGTTTTATTGGACAAGCAAAAGGGGTAAATTTTTGCATTGAGATTATATTACGTGGCAGCATAATTCCAGTAAAGTTCGTGCAACGTCCTTTCCTTTGCTTACACTACACTATGCACTATATTTATGCTTTTTTTACACAGTTACAGTACAGTTTGCAAAAAAAATACTAAAAATTCCAATTTGCCCCCGAAAAGTGACCTCTATATTCAAAATTCATTTATAATGTTACTCGTCCGTGTTTGGGTCATAGAAATTCATATGTGTACCAAATTTCAACTAAATTGGTCCAGTAGATTCGGAGCAAATTGGCTGTGACAGACGGACAGACAGCCTGACAGACACACGAGTGAACCTATAAGGGTTCCGTTTTTTCCTTTTGATGAACGGAACCCTTGAAATTAGGAAATGTTCAACAACTCGAAACATCTATGAGTCTATCAAGGTCTATAACGTTCTCATATTTTACGTTCTCATTTCATAATCAATACTCTTACGCCCTCATATTGTATAAGCAACAATAAGTTTTTGTTTTGCTTAAAGAACATCTCGTATCTACATATCCTTTCCATTGGCCCTTGTTGGCGAACCCTAACACACTTTATGTTATTCTTTCCCTCACACTGTGGAAATAAGAACTTAATAATCCAGAAATCCGGGATTACTTAATAATTCAGGCGTTTGGGGCACAAAGGGTTGCTTGAACTTTTGTTTGTTTGGTAACGCTAGCTAACAGGTACGTTTGAGTTACGTAAAATATTGTTTGGGAACTTTAAACAATGACTACATAAATGGTTATATTATTATTATAACGTACTAGCTTCCGCCAGCGAATTCGCCTGATATCTTTATAAATTACTAGCTTCTGCCCGCGACTTCGTCCGCGTGGAATAGTTACTTTGGGTGTATTTATTTGGATAAGGATTAACATCATGTTTATAAAAACACCTAACAATGCAAATAATGCATTATTTTAGAACAAATTTGGTTGGCATAAAAAAGGTTATAGTGAGCCAACCTTAAAAGATATGCTGTCGCGGATTTTTTTTAGTACTTTTAAAGGGAAATGATTCTGTCATACATAATTTTTGTGAAACTTTAACCGTTTAAATGATAAATGATAAATGATAAATGATTTTATTTCTGTAAGTAGGTTTGTACAAACACTTTTACACGTCAATCATATTTTAAAACTAGATGAGGTCGGCGTTTCCTATCTGACTACTCTGAGAAGAAAGGCCGAAACAAACTCAGAGGTCTCAGTCTCTTTTAAAGTCCAGACATAATCTTGGTCAGATCATGTGAAGGCCATGTGGATTGGTGTCTGAAGTGGTCTTTTGAGGAAAGCACCACACAGATTGAGAGGGCCTGTCCAGTCAGTGCACGCATTTGTCAGTTATCGTGCAGCTCAACTCAGAATTTAAGGAGCTCAACGATTCGACGAACAATACCAAAAACAGGACATTTGGGTAGGCCACTTAAATTACTCAAACTGTCAGACCATGATTAGAAGTAACTGAGAAAATATTAAAAACAAAACAAAAAGGAATGACCCACAGAGTCTTCACATTCACAATAATTAAAATAATAAAATACTTTAAAAGTGAATATTCATGTCATTGTTTATATAAAATTCATTAATGTCAATGTGTATATAAAAACCAAGAAATAATCTTGGTCAGAGCATTTCATTTGAGGACCATGTAGATTTGTGTCTGAAATGGTCTTCTGAGGAAAGAACCATACAGATTTGAGTGGACCTGTCCAGTCAGTGCACGCATTTGTCAGTAATAGTGTAGCTCAACTCAGAACTTAAAAGGAGCTCAACGATTCGACGAACAATACCAAAGAAGGGACATTTGGGTAGGCCGCATAAAGTACTCAAAACTGCCAGATTATCATTAGAAGTAACTGAGAAAAAAATAAATAAATATATAAATGACCCACATAGTCCTCACATTCACAATAATTAAAATAATAATAATATTATACTTCACAAGTAAATATTCATGTCATTGTGTATATAATTTTAAAGTTTGCAAAATAAACAAAGTTCCGAAAGTAAAAAATAAAAAATTATAATTGGAGCAGCTCAATCCCAAGCCTTTTTGTCCTCAACGTAATCTTTAACGGTATAAAAAGCTTTCTGGCACAACTTACGTTTAATGAATGATTTAAATTTATTAAGGCTTAGATCTTGTACGTGGCTTGGAAGTTTATTATAAAAGCGTATACATTGACATCTGAACGAGCCACCTATTTTCTTGAGCCTTGTTGTAGGTACAACAAATTTGTGTTTGTTTCTAGTATTTATGTTATGGATATCACTGTATTTTTTAAACAATTTTATATTTTTATGGGCATATAAAAGATTATCAAAAATATACTGAGAAGGCACAGTCATTACATTAATCTCCTTAAATTTATCTCTGAGAGAGTGTCTCGGACTTAATTTATAAATTGATCGAACAGCTCTTTTCTGCAAAACAAAGATAGTCTGAATGTCGGCGGCATTTCCCCACAACAGAATACCGTACGACATTACACTATGAAAATAGCTAAAGTACACTAAACGGGCTGTCTCTATGTCAGTCAAATTACGAATTTTCCTAACAGCATATGCTGCGGAGCTTAGCTTTTTTGACAATTTATCTATGTGTGGGCCCCACTGAAGCTTAGCATCCAAAGTTAAGCCCAAGAAAACTGTGCTATCTTCAGGATTCAATTCTTCGCCCTTTATTAACACACTAGTTTTCACCTGTCTAACATGAGGTAGGGTGAACTTAATGCATTTGGTTTTTTTTTCATTAAGGAGTAAATTGTTAACATTGAACCAGTGAACTACTTTTGAGATCGCGCTATTTACATCGTCAGTAACCAGACGTCGTCAGTTACGCAGCGCACGCAGCGGAAGCTCTCAAAAGGAAAAAAAAAACCCGATTTTGAAACAATCTTCATTGGTGCTCCGCTCCTACTAGTCTTAGCGTGATGATATAAATGGGCTATCTAACACTTAAATAATTTTTCAAATCGGACCAGTAGTTCCCAAGATTAGCGCATTCAAGCAAACAAACAAACTCTTCAGCTTTATATA
Organism: Agrochola litura; assembly: GCA_949152395.1. NCBI lineage: Eukaryota > Metazoa > Arthropoda > Insecta > Lepidoptera > Noctuidae > Agrochola > Agrochola litura. Next base: position 25,208,726 of record OX424494.1, on the reverse strand, counting down.
TTAATTAGTAAGTATAGATAGCCTATGTTATTCAGCGATAATATAGTATTCTACTGGTGAAAGAATTTTTAAAATAGGTCCAGTAGTTTTTGAGTTTTATTTTAAAAAAAATACAAATCTTTTCGCTTTATAATATTAATGTGGATAATACTGTTACCACGGGTTACAGGCGATTCAAGGGGTGTTTCTCAGTAACTGGGTGGTGGAGGTCAGATAGGCAGTTGCTCCATACTGGTATTCAACTGCATCTGGTTACACTGGAACTGCAAGCCGACTTCAACCAAGGCAGATGATACAGCTTCCACTAAAACAAAAGACTGTGATGACGACCATCAGATCCGTCTGCCAGGTAGTTACTTTGTCATGACAATTATTAATCTAATAACCCACTGGTTACTGGTAGATAATAAAAGATCTTTAAGTAATTTTGTAAAATTTGGTTTGACCCTTTTTTTTTTTTTTTTTTTGGGTGGGAAATTATCAAATAACTTCTCCCGCTCTGGGTGGAGCGGGAGGGCGTGTCAGACTCTTACTGACTAAAACCCACCCGTGTTCCTTCCTATGCCATGTTGCCGGGGGCCACGATGTCCCCATCGGTTTTCTTCGAACCCCCGGCAGGCATTGGCCCTAGCGGACCCCGTCAATTCTGCTGACATCTCTTTGAGGCGCGCGTGGAACACAACGCGCCGTCGACCCGGGCTTGGTCCTTATCGGACGGCGAGCTACCCATTGCTCGCCATCCGCAAGCCCGCACCTACGGTGGCCGGAAATCTTCCTGCGATTCCCGACGCCCAGGGCGTCTCCTGTTGCGGCGGTTAGGGGCGCGAGGGCGCGAAATTTGCCTCTCCCTCACGCGCTCCGTCTCCTCCTTCGCGAGCATTACTGCTTCGCAGAAAGAGGTGACGGCCTCCCATTTCCTCTCGCTCCGTAGCATGGCCTGAATCAGGGCCGGACGCGAGAGATCACCGCCGCCGATCGCATCCACGAGGACACGGCGATGCCCTGCCCAAGCCGGGCAGACCTCCACCGTATGCTCCACCGTGTCCTCCGGGCGATCCACACAGTGACGACACCCGGGCGTTTCCTCCCGCTTTATCCTGAACAGGTACCTCCCGAAACTTTGGTTTGACCCTTGGCTCCACCACACTACTTGTTTTTTAATTATTTTGTTTCCAACTTTAATTAACACTGACAAAATTGATATAAAATTTACACATACATATTTAATTTTAATTAAAATAATACTTACCTACTCAAAATACATTTTTTTTTAAATACCTATGACCTATGTCAATCATTAATTTGAGCGAATAGGTTTTTAAAATAAAACTCGATAAAACTTTCAAAATCTCGAACGTTATTTCATGAAGAATTGTATAAAAAAGAAATTGTATAAACTCCTCTACGGATTCTCTCGACATATAACAAGAAAAATCGTTCCAGCGAAACTTTTCCGTTCTAACTACTTTAAGGTTTCACCACTGGTTGTGAATAACACCAAGTTTTGAAGAAAACTTCAACGGGTTCTCAACACGATAAAAAACAAATGCTCCGTGTTTTTAAAATAAAACTTAAACTTTTATTTTGTTAAGGGCTAAAGTAAAATGAATTTTCTCAATGTCAACAATGGGAAGCAAGAGTTTAAGAACATGTTATTACAAAATCATGCCTGTACTTTCAAAAGAGCATAGAATACTTAGGTCCCTTGAGGTATCCCCTAGAATTTTCTTTTGGCATACTCAACAGCGCTTTTCCCGATCCGGAGAGCTGACTGCCCAATTTCACCTGTAGACCTTTCTAAACTTTATAAAAGAAAAAAGTATAAGAAAAGAAAAAGTATTTATTGAGACTCGCACAGGAAATTACAAATTAAACTAAAATACACTCAATAAAACATAAATTGAAAAAAAAACAATAAAAAACAAAGTAAAATTAAAATAAAAGCAGAAAATCTTGTACTAGGCCAAAAGGCTTCTATCTCAGCATATGCTGCGCCATTTAAAAATAAATGTCGCAGCGCTGGTATCTGATAGGGCCCGCAGCACACCTCCCCCACTATATATTATAATAATATTTAGGTATAAGTGTATATTATATAATTATATTATTATTTATATTATATGGCACTTGTGGGCCGCAGCTGAAAATCAGGGCTACAACTAAAACCTATAGTGACAAATTGCTGAGATGAGGCCCTTTTGGCACACGTATTTTTAATTACTTTTAAGGGGTCTTAGTTGTATTTAAGCCAATAAACGCATTTTCTTTCTTTGTTTCGGAGTAGAGACTTAGATATCACATAAAAAAAAACAACACTACAAAGTGTAAAATAATTTTAGTTTCGGAAGACGGTGGTTTTGTTTGATAAATTTTTTGCCACCGACTTCCGAAACTGAAGTTATTTTTCAGTTTGTAGCATCTTTGTTGTAACGAAATAGAAAAATACGCATTATTGAAGCTAACTTAAAGACCACTCATCAGAACTTGACCATAAAATGCCCCCCAAATGCCCCCAATTCGGTCGATGTGGTAAAATATTATCGCTGAACTTATATAAAAAAGAGGCCGACGAATTGAGACCATTCTTTTTTTGTTGAAGTTAGTTAAAAATTGTAAACAGATTCACGTAGAACGCAAAAACAAAAAGGAGTATCTACCAATATTGAGGGGACATTGATTTATTCACCCTCCGTCAGAAGGGTGGCCAGCTAGCCAGCTAATAGGATTAGCGAGGATTCCCCGTTATTACGACACGGAAGAGTCGGAAATTAAAAATACTGGGCGGCTTGAGCGACATATTATTTGCACCGGCTTCGAAGCAATTTTGAGTAATTTTTCTTAACGATTATATTCTATATGCGGTCCTGCCAAAGTCGAACGTTACTTAATAATAATATTATAAAGAGAAAATATATTTTTGTTTGTAATGAATAAACTCAAAAACTACTGGACCGATTTTAAAAAATCCTTCACCACGAGAATGCTATATTATCACCGAGTAACATAAGCTATAATTTATAAAGATATCCGATAAGCCGCTGGCGAAAGCTAGTAAGAAATAAATACGGAAATGGTCTAAAATATTTCGTAGTACAGTGAGTGTAAGATGCCAGTTAAATATGTTAATTTGTAAGATTAAATATCAAGCAAAAAGAACAAGAGTGCAATCAAAAGTATCTACCTTAAGTGCATTTTATGCACCTATTATCGGCAGCCAAGGTGTATTGCTAGTTTCGGGTTGTAAGGATGTCTTTTCTGGGTTTTTTCCATTAAGAAAGTCTCCGCAGCAAACTGATTTGTGCCAGGGGCCCAAGTCTGCTATTTTTATAAATTCGTCATTCCAACACGATCCCATTGTCATTTTGCTAAAAGTTCGTAATCTGCTAAATTCATAATGGTCGATCATTGGTCGGTCAATGGTCTCGTAATAGAATTGTGTTATAATGGCATTGTCGTACAATACGACCAATGATTCCGCCTAAATCAGTCATTCATTTGTCATTATGTACGAGATTACCAATAAGTGCCATTTCTTTCAATGGAGTGTCAGTGGCTGACCATTGGAAAGTCATAATGACGCCATTATATTAGTAGATTACCAAACTTGTCAAAATCAACAATTATGAAATCAATGACAGACCATTCTGACACTATTGTAATAGCAGACTTGAGGCCCAGGTTAATAGTAAGACTCAGGTGACCGAGTCGCTATTTCCGTTCATTCTGGTGATGTCAATTTGATGGTGTCACAGGGGAATGAACGGCAATTTCATAGGACTTTTAATAACTTAGCCTTTCTGGCGAAATGTGCATGTACGATACACTTCTGCCTATTTCTCCATCCTCTAAAAGTGTGATAGAACGTTATTCATAGGATTTACGAAACTTCAACTCCTAAATAAACTGATTGAACTACTCACTGAGTCCGTCTCACAAAGCTCTACTATCTTCAAATCAATTCCCAGATTTTATCAAAAACCTCTTGTTTTTCGAGATGTCTGTTTTTCTTTGTGACTTTAGATTACAATACGAGCGTCAAGCACACTAATTAGAGCGGCATTCTCTTTATCTTTTGTCTAAGACAATGAGTGTGAGACTCTTAGCTTTTTAGGTCAAGCTAGGATAAGTTTAGGCACTAGGTTCAGAGCTGTGTGGCGAAGTTGGAAGATTGTGGAAGTTGTGCTTGTTTGTTTTTGTGATTTAGTTGGGTAGGATGTTGAACAGAAGATGAATGTGAATTAGTCTGCTGTAACGGACTTGCTGCTAAGCAAAAGCCTATTCTTATGCAGAGGAACGTCCATTAATCACCTGCAGGATAGTTCACTTTTTTGTTTTGGGTGGGAAATTATTGAATAACTTCTCCCGGGAGGGCGTGTCAGACTTTAACTGACTAAAACTTACCCGTGATCCTTCAGTTGCCTGTATGTTGCCAGTGGCCACGGTATCCCTTTCGGACTTTCCCACGACCCGGCAGGCATCGGCCCTAGCGGACCCCGTCAGTTGTGCTGATATCTCTTTGAGGTGCGCGTAGAACACAACGCGCCGTCGACGCGGGCCTGGTCCTTGTCGGACAGCGAGCTACCCATTGCTCACCATCCGCAAGCACGCGCCTACGGTGGCCGGGAATCAGCCTGGGATTCCCGACGCCCAGGGCGTCTCCTGCGGAGGATAGTTCACCTGGATTGACGAATTAGTAAAACATCATCGTAAGTTAGAATTGTTTAATAAATTAACCTGGATGGTGCAATAAGGTGCATAATTAACACTTTGAGGTACACTAAACGCCCATAGGCGTTATAATAGTAAAACTTGTATCGTGTCTCGTTCAGTGTCCTTGAATGCGTCATCAGAAAAGTCTCATCTATTTCATAACCGGGGGCCACATTGTCCTTGTTCAAAAGTAAAAAAACGTATGCGGTCGGGGACCCCCGTCAGGAACGAAGTTCTTTTTCACGTATGATTTAAAACAAATACAAAGTTTTAGCAGCCGCCATCTTGGATTTACATTTTGACTTCATATCGGCTTTAGCACCCTCGAAACCTATGAAAACGACACCCATGACGAAAAATTTGAAAATTTTCGCAGCCGCCATATTAGATTTACATTTTAACCTCACTATCGGCTTTAGCGCCCTCGAAAATTATGAAAACGACACCAATGATGAAAATTTTGAAAATTTTATCAGCCGCCATCTAGGATTTTCATTTTGACTAAATTCACACTTTCTTTCTCTCTATGCAGTGTACTCGGGCCAATGTGTATAATTTTATCCCACAATACTGTAATCACTTTACTCCTTTCTTTTGTTTTTTTCTGCCGGCTCTCTCTCTTTCTTTCTCTTTGAATTAGGAGAAGACAGTCGCAAGTATTAACACTTTTTACCGTGACGATTTCTAAAAGTTTACAAGCCGCATTAAAGAACTTCGTTCCCAAAAATGTTACAGATTTAGAAGCACAAGCAAATATTTACTAAAAACAAGTCTATTTAATAACAAATCAAACGACAAAACTTTCCTTTACCGCGGTAACCATGGAGGTTCCATCCAAAACAATGAAAATGGCCGCCGCGACTGAAACAATAGTTTGATTGATGAAACTGTCCGGCGACGCTGCCTATTGATTTGTTTTGATTTCGTATTGTGGCTTGTAAATGGATTTATTCTGTTCGAATTGTTTCATTTGAGGCGTGTGGACTTGGTGAAAGTTCTTAATTTTCCCCTTTTTTAGGGTTCCGTACCTCAAAAGGAAAAAACTGAACCCTTATAGCATCACTCGTGTGTCTGTCTGGCTGGGTGTCTGTCTGTCTGTCACAGCCAATTTGCTCCGAATCTACTGGACCAATTTAGTTAAAAAATATTCGGACGTGTAACGTAAATAAATGAATTTTAAATACGGGGTAGTACACGGGTATTATACGGTCATATTTTTAATATGGACGTCACTTTTCGGGGGCAAAAAGGAAAACTAAAAAAAAAGTTTTGCAAACTGTACCGTGTAACGTGTTAGATTGTATAATTATCTTGACATTGGTACGTACCTAGCAAGGTACTACTTGTCCTATGAAACAAATCACTAGGTACCACCACGACTGACACCACTGACCATTGAAAATCAGCGCTGTGCTGTGGGTCCCCATAGCACAGCATCATGCTGAGTGGAAGCCTTCTTGTCACAGTCATGACGTGCCAGCAGCTGCCGCATATTTCTGTTTTGTGCTCGTGATTATATTTAAATCTATTGTTTTTTTTTATTGTTCTCTTCTTTTATGCACGTGTTTCTATGACAAATAAACTTATTTTTCTTTCATTCAAATGGTTAGTTACTATCTACGTATGTTTCATAGTACCGATAAAATAACGGACGAAGTTTCGGTATGCATACTTCTACCTACCCCTGCAAGAAATGCGGTCGTGATGTTACGTGATTCGGTCAAAACGATGTTCTTGCACTCATTTTTCCATTTGGGGGTCCCAGTAAAATGAACTGGTATATCTTAATTAGCCATGGACGTTTACAAGCAATGATTATAGCGACAGACAAGCATTAAATGGGTTTTTAAGAGATTTTAGTAGTAAAAGACCCGTTAAATTCTGTTTATATCCAATATTTTCGCAAAGGGAGGAAACATAATGTTTAAAATATGTTGTTTTGCTTCCCTTCGCTCGAGATACAACGCTATAAATACTTTTCATAGTAAATTATTTTCTTGAAGTTGGTTAGAACGAGTCTGTATGTAAAGTTTACAGAGTATTTGAGTGAAAAGGTTGTGCAGAAGCATTCCGTGAAAGCAGTTAAGACCTTCGTGAGAACAGTATAATATATAGGACTTATATAAGGACTGATGATAAGGTAGAAACCTGTTTTATATCTACAGCTTTCTGCCTTCTATAAGTCCCCTGCTATAGTAAATAGGGCTCTTTATGCTGGGCACTGAGCTAAATCCTCGACCATGCTCTACCCTTATTGAACTTCGATGTGGTCGCGTAGCTGACCGTCCAGGGTTTCCTAGACGACCTTTAAAGCTTACCAGCTATTTTTTATCAGTCCCATGGAATCCGCAGGATGCGAGAAGCACGGTCGTAGTGGCGATGCTTAGGGGAGGTCCAGCACTGGACGTCTTTCGCCTGAAATTATGATGATCTTTTTAACCTGTCTTCTCTCACGCAGGTACAGCCACAAGGAATGCTCCACGTGGCGCGCTAGGGAATGCTGAGCGGCGCGATCTTGAGCGCAGCGCCCGTGTCACTGCGCGGGCTCGCCCCGGGCCTGCCAGCGGCGCGGCCCGCGCTTCTCGCCGCCCTCGTCATGCACGCGCTGCACGACCGCCAGGACGAGGCCAGCTTCATAGGTAAGTGCTGTTCCATTGTCCATTGAAAGTTTCAAATGTTCATCTTCTATTGTCTATTGAATCGGCCAGTCAAGAAGCTCGCTACGCTGACTGCGTAAGGTGCGCTGAGCGTACATTTGACTACCGCCAAGCGTGGGGGTATTTTAAAGGTTTGTCCTGAAACTGGGTTTAAACTCTACAGTAGGTAAGTACCCAATTCAATAAAATTGTGAAGTTTTTACTGACTAAAAACCCGGTTAGTGACGGATGAAATCTCTATATCTTTTGTTTTCATCCATCTCTTTGAACTTATCTGCAGTTGCGTCGAGATCCATCAGTATTCTTCCTTAATTTAATTCAATAATAATTAGAACTTAATTGAATCCAAGTCTTCGGTTCACAAAAGTAAAGAGCTCTAGTGAGTGGCACGTTTGTACTTCCAAAAGCTTTCAAAGGTAATTGATAAGTAAACATTACATACTTGATATGTTACTGAAGGGTGCTTTCAAGGAGTGAAGCTCGCTATTATAACCCATCTTTATTCCTGTTAACAGAGTGGTGGACTTCAGTAAATATTTAATTTTGGTTATCGAGCGGACACCTCACCAAGGTGTCTAATCAAAGTATACAAACACTTGAAGTCGTACAAAAACTACTTCTTTTTATGGCTCTTTACATCTATACGGTGGAAATTATGGGCATTGACATTGATAGGTAGTCACAAGAGGTATTCCGGTTATTAGAATCATAACCTATGTTATTGGTTCCGCCTGGCAGCATTGCTATTTGCTCTACTCCAGTATGAAGGTCATGAGAGCCGGTGTAATTTCAGAAACGTGAGACTACAACTATGTCGAAGAAATGCATCGATAATATCAATCAATCTGCCTAGCCTTTTGCCAACTTTGTTGAGGTCGGCTTCCAGTTTAACCAGATGCAGCTGAATCCCAGTATTTTACATGGAGCGACTGCTTATCTGACCTCCACAACCCAGTAACTGAGTAATACGATACCCTTGGGAAGACTGATAGTCAGACTTTCAGTTTTCTGACGACTCGTAAAGACTACATCCACGAATAACAGCCGGAACCAAGGGCTAACGTGCTTTCCGAGACACGGAGGGGTTTCGGTATGAAAAGATGCAGGTCACCCATCCATGGAAATGCATCGATAATCCTCTGGGTATACAGAATGAAGATATCCAGTTTCCATCAGAATAATTGCAACGCACAAAAATTCTATTCAAGTGACATTTTTCCGAAGTGAATTGCTTAAAAAATAAACCCCATCGAATATTTCTGTCACCTCATTATCATCCTACACGATAACCATTTCCACCCCGTTTTGGGGTCATTTTACCACCAAATCCTCATTAAACTACCCTCGTACACTAACAAACATGCGTTGACTGTGACATGATGTTATCAGCTGACTTTAGCGGCTTATCTTTAGCATCTAGTGTCAACGACTCTTCACCCTTCGGTGTGGTAACAAGAAAAAAATAAAATATGGAACATTAAGGGGTAAAGACGTCAATTCAATGGGTGTGTTCCTATTTGATCCTGCTGATGGGACCAACGGCAAAAAACCAAATAGTTTTGCAATGACGCACATAGCCACGACAACGTTCCTACTGTGTGCGTCAATTAATGCACAATTTGGTGATATAATAGGTACTACAACCGCATCAAAGGATTCCATCTTTTGGATCCACTGTTATCCTAACAAACGGCTAGGCTAACGATAGAGCAGGAACCATGATGTCATTAAAACAACAACAGCAAAAGCTATTTTGGAAAAAGATATCCTTGCATCAGCCATTGATTTCTGGGGGCAATTTTAAAGCGTTTTCGTCCTATGACCAATACCGTACCTAATGACGTTCCCAAAAGCTTATAACAACGAATGAACCAAGTAGTCTGTAAATGATAGTCCAATATATGTTCGAGATAATAATAACCCTCATTTTTTAGCTTCGCCGCAGTCGGGTGAAAAGCTCTATGTTTGTTAACCGTACCTTTTACTGTCTCTAGACTCATCTATTGAAATTAAACTCAATCATCTTGAAACTACTTCGACCTCAGATGAATCTCATCTGAACTTAAAAGTGCCAGAGCCAAAAAGGCGAAGACTTGTCTCATTCCATTATCCTCCTTCGTTAGTTTCCGCCATTTCTCGGTGACTGTCGTGTCAACAGTCGGGCCAATCCCGCCATTTTTATGACGTCAGTGTTTTGACGGCTCCAGTCGCGACATGGTAACGGCAAAAAAAGGACTTTTATCATAAAGGTTAACTGTTTTAAGCTCTTACAGACACGATTTTATTCTTAGGTAAATTTCTATGAGATGGACATGATAGGACTTCAAGAATTATAAAAAATGTCCTTTCCGATTGTAATGTCTCTGACGGATTGGATAAATGTATTACGATCGTCATTTGTTTCACTTCTCTCATTTGACAATACTTTTGGTTTCTAGACAGCAATCCTTTTAGAACCTATCAACGCAAACCAGACTTTCTTGTCTGCAGCATTAACGTAAGTTACGATCTATCGATGCCAAGATTTCGTGTGACTAACCAATTTACATATACACTGGAAATATAAATTATGTAATCTTTTACTTACATTAATCAAGTACTTATTGCTAATTACATAACATGTGTACTGCGTAAAAAAACTAGACAAAACAAGCTAATAACATATCGATTGGTATACTTACAGTATTACTCATTGGTACCTCAAATGCCAAATCTATGAAAATTTATATCAACTGGCTAAATACCAATAACTGGCAGCCCTGTTCGTATTTCACCCGAAATAGTCCGCTGGAGTCACGCGAGGCAGCCCTATCGGCAGACATCTTGGCGCCAGCCCGCACCCGCACCCCTCCCTCCCCCGCTATCGTCTGACGCAGCCTTGGTGCATTGTAGATTCATAGATTCTGAACGCTTACATTTTATGTAGTCCTGGTAATTTGTAATTTTTACTTAGTCACTCTTCACTGCGTACGGTCTTTTGTCTTTCGGTTTGTACGTCACCGGGGTCATTAAAGGTCACAGGGTTAACCTAGAAATGAGGTTTCCCATGTTTTATTGGTTCTGACAGACGTTGCCCTATCCAAATTTCAATAATTCATATAAAATTCCCACAGAAAATGCTTATCAGTTTCCCCGAATTTTGCTAATTTTAATTTTTTTCTTTCCGTAAGCAACCGATTCGGACTATTAGGAACATTTTAAAACAAAAAATAGCCAAATCGGTTCAGCCGTTCTGAAGGCGCTTACCAACGAACAGCATTTCATTTTTATTAAATAGATTTAAATTCTTTGTACGGGCTGTCTAGATATTACTGACTACTGTTCAGGTTCCCTTCATAGTTTGAAGTTTTTGTATCATACCATATATCATCATACCACTCTCACATGGACTATCTACCCTATGTTATTAACTAGTGCAGCTTTGTTACTCATGCGGCCTTGGTGCATTGATTCATAGTTCATAGACTTACACCTACACAATATGAACTCCTGGTAATTTGTCATCGCGCGTGTCTTTCTGTTACGTCATCAGTAGGTAAAAAGGTCAAATTATTATGAAACTTTTTTCTTTTATACAGATTTCAAGGTTTACTTAATTTCGTTTTAGTCCCTTGCGGAGCTGGCTACATTCCTTTTTGTAATTTTAAGACTGTCTGTCTGCGTAAAATCTTCTGTCTCTGTCTGTTCGTACGTCACAGGTAGGTCAACAAAGGTCACAAAATATTTGGAATGAAAGGCTTTTCTTTTATTTGCTTTAGGTTTAGCTCGTTGTTCTGGCTCATGCTAGGTCTCTTGTGAATTCTCTCCACGTTGTAACAATTAGAAAAAGTGATGGTTACAGTAATTTAGTCACTTGCCTCCATTTTGGAAGTTGACTCAATTAATTGTATCTGTTTTTATACTATGCAGTGCTTATCCTATCCTGATTTGCCTTTATTCTCCCCTGCATCCACTTAAATTTCAATAACATCATGAATTTGATTAAAATTAAGTTTAAGTTTATGATAACTTACCACTTTTAACTTAGTAGGTAGCTTATTGATGTCTTCTTCCTCATGGATAATGAAACTCATAAAATTTTATCCGAATTCAAATCTGATTTAGACGGACATTATTAATGCTGAAATAAAAGCCGTTATTTCTTGATCATTCCTCATTGTTAGTAAGAATTCGTCCACTCCCATCAAGGTCTTTCTTCAGTTTGAGTAAAGACCACCTTAGTATGTGGAGCACCGCGTTATTTTGGCGGCCGAGTTGCGCAATCAAACATATTGTTATTATGGGTCACGATTCCATGCCATTGTTGTTAATATATAGACGTGTTTCTTTCTGTTACTGTTGAATGGATTTTTTAAGTATATAGTGATGTGTTTGTTAGCAATACTTAACTAACAATACTGTTAGGCATGACTTCTTTTCACAATATTTTGGTTTTTAGTCATAACAAACAAATCTGCCGAAATCTGGGTGGGTACGTACACTTTCCAACCCTTCGGGGAAATCAGCCGTGATGTTCAAATTCAAATTCAAAATATTTCATTTCACATAAACCTACAAGGGCACGTATGAAACGTCAGAAGCTAGGTGCACGGTTCCAATTGGTCGTTTCCTATGGAGAAGAGACGGCAAGAAACTCCACGATTACTCTTTTAAAACTAATTGGCATTTACAATACTTTCAAATAACAGTGTTAATAGATATGGGAGGACAGTGTAGGTCTTTCAACAAGTACCAGCTTTCAACAAAATAGAAAATCGTCAACAAATCTACAGTCCACTAAGCCTACAGCGCAGCGTTCTCACATTCACAAAATAGAAAATAATCTAAATAAAAGATAAATAAATTATTAAAAATAAAAACCTATTTTAAACGAAATGACATGATTGCTATTACAACTGTAACAAATCAGAATAATTATCATTTAGGGAAGTTCTACATGAAAATTGTTAGCAGAGGATCACTTACTAAATATAGAAACCATCTGGAACTAAGAAACTAGATAATGAGGCCAAACTCAACTCAACTCTGGTTTTGGTCAAACTTAATGAAGTAACTCATTCGCAGCAGACACAACATAAGACTAATAAAAGATCTGAGGCTTTTATTAGCTCCTATAGGTGAAGGCATACAAGACAGACAAAGCAACATGATTCATCCGAGTCCAATGTACCCGGATCCATGTTTACTTGAAGTGACAGGGTTTATAATACTGCAGTAACCTATGGCAAGAATTATAATACTCCTGCACTCAACGCGAAAACTTACAGTGCGAGACATAACGCATTAAATATTGCGCCGTATATTTGAGTCTAGTCCTTTCTCTTTCCTTTCCTTCCTCTTCTCTCTTTCTTTCACTTTTTGCTTTCTCTTTTCTTTCTATTATTTATTTATATTTTAGTCTATTGTAATTAATGGTTACACGATTAGGTACTTTACTGATTTATTGACGTAATAATTTGACCGGGAATAGAAACATAATAATGTATCCTTTCTAGCAATTCCATTAATTCTACAATTATTATAAATGTGAATGCAATGTATTTGTGCAATTTCATCGGCATAATTAATATTTTCCATTCTATTCCACCCTATTCTACACTCCTCATCGTCCAACCTACATTCATTTAATTTAGGATCGATGCCATTTTTCTTTTCTTCCATAAATTGTAATTTTAGTAGGTAAGTACTCCATTCACTCTCATTCCAGATATATATCATCTTTCATATCATGACTATGCTTTGTTTCCTGGTCTTCTGCTATTAGTGTCGACGGTTTGTCTTTTCTTCCATACATCTCCATCACCCTATCTACCCTTATCATTTTTCACACAATCTTCTCATAATTTTCTTAATCTTCCTCTTTTTTAACCAACTTCTAAAAGAGGAGGTTCTCAATTCGAGTGTATGTTTTTTTTTTTTTGTACCTTTGTTACGCGATTACTCCGCCAATTATGAATTGATTTTGATGATTCTTTTTTTGTTTGGTAGATCATACTTCAGAGGTGGTCCTATATAAATTTTATTAACTTTGCTAGGGTAGTTTTTGAGTTAGCTTCAATAATACGTATTTATTCCCACTTAGTACTCGTATGTGGTATATGATAACTTCCTGTCATTGTTATTTACATAGCAGGTAGTGGTATTCGAATTTGTGTGGGGTAGGTACCACAACACTAAAAAGAGAAAAAAAAAACAAAAAAAAAAACACTACAAAGTGAAAAATAACTTTAATTTCGGAAGTCGGTGACAAAGAACGAAAATTCAAAACCAAAGACACCGACTTCCGAAAGTAAAGTAATTTTTCACTTTGTAGTGTTTTTTTTTTGAAGTCGTTGTTTTTTTTTGTAAAAAGTTTTTATTTTTCACTTTTTCATATCCATCCAAATTATTCTCAAAACGTTTCTTTCTTCTTATTCTACAAAATTCTCTTAACACGTCCTGTTCTCAATCGGTTTTCCCACCGGCAAAAATAAAGTACTTCCATACAAACTTTCATCCCCTATTTCACCCCTTTAGGGAATGAATTTTCAAAACCCTTGTGCATTTCATGCTTGTCGACCCAGTGGTTTGGCTGTGCGTTATCTGTAAATAAATTAAAAGTTTTTTTTAAGTAGGTTTCATTAAACTTTACATAAAGAGAGCAAGTGTAACCAGTGACCATAATGTAGGGCAGAGCGTTTTGACGGTCAGCTTGCGCAATAGCCACTGGTCACGAATTCTTATTGTTGTTAAGTACCTACTTGTTACTTACTCGATCATTTCCTTTTTACTAATGTTGATGTCATTGGCATAATATGGCCCGACTTTTTTTTTCTTTTCGGCTATTACTTAGGTAAGTATGTCAGTATCGATATTTTTTTCTTAGCTGAATTTGTTGGCATTGATTAATTTTGAATTATGTTCGGCAACCCCGGATCTAGGGGGGGAAAGCCGGGGCCCGTGCCTCGGGCGCAGGGGGCGACAAATTCAAGCGTAGCAGACAAGTGCACCACCCAGCACACAGCAACTTTGCAATAAATGAAACACGCAGCACATTCATAATCTTTCTATTTTTTTTCTTTTTTACTACAGTTTTGGCGCCTCTGTTGAATTGGCGCATTATCGATTGATGCAATTTGATTAATATGTTGCGGCCAAAATTGTCATTTTGAGAAAATTTTAACTTAGCGCATCCCCATAAAAGATAGGCAGGGGGCGGCAGGGGGCAGTTTTTGCGTCGCCTCGAAAAAATTCTAGATCCGGGTCTAATGTTTGGTTTAAATGGATTGACCTTTATGTAAGTGCCTAATTACGTTAATAGTACCATACAATTTAGACCAATCATAATGTATTTCATTAAACTCTTAAAACCATTTCCTATAGAACAGAAGTTTACCCACTTCTTATAAACACGATTCCTAAATAACAATCGTGTTACCCCATTTAACATGCACTCAAACGGCCCGTATTTACCCGAAACGGGTGAAAGGTTAATGAAATTCCCATAACGAAAAAACACACCATGTAAAATCACCCCGAATCCCCATTTTTCGTTATTCACACCTGATTAATAAGAAATGTATGGGGTTTCAGGCGCCACCGTTATGCCACCCCCATACACCCCCCCCCCACCCTCTAGCGAGTTTTCAGTACTATGACTCACTACTACGGATTTTCCAACCAACCCACTTAACTCAAAACGTCATAAGTCCGCTAAACTGCCACGCCATTCCCAACCTAATAGCCTTCGAGATAAAACTTCAGTTTTTCTTATTTTCTTCACGAATTTGAAGGGTGAATTTTCAGTGATCCGTTGCGTTCAGTTCATTCATAGTGTTTGCGTGAGTGGTCGTTGTTTTAGTTCGAGATAAGGTTATTAGTGTTAATTAGGGTAATGAGACTGTGATGTGCCGTTTTTTATTATTTTCGGGGTTATTCAGTTACGTCTTGAAGATTAAATCTGTGAAAATTGTGAGAAGTAAGTAGGCTACATGATTTTTATTTATTTACAAAATTAGCTTCTGCCCGCGACTTCATCCGCATATTTTTATTTTTTTTAACATAAAATATATCCTATGACACTCGGTAATACTGTACTTATCAATCAGTGAAAGAATTTTGAATCAGTACTTCCTTTTAAAAACATATTTAAAACGAAAAATTTAACCTCTGTTTAATATTATTTAAAATTTAGACTATTTGCAAAATGACACAACCTCTGTATAATATTATTTTAGATTTAGATTATTTGCAAAATGACACGAGTCAAATATCTTCCTGAAATATTATTTAAGTACTAAAGTACACGAGTATCACACTAAATAAAAATGCATTTTCATTGAATCTTGATTCTAACTCGTAATCTTTTAATTCCCTGTAATTTAGTATTCTTAATCGATTTATTACTGTAAATATTATTTAAGCAATATAATGGGAATTAAAATGCTGTAATAATGATACATTTTTTTTCGTTCTTTCATAAATATAGTTCAGTATAAAAAATAAAAGAGCATTACTTCATAAAGATTTATAATCAGGTTGGTTTTTTGTCGGAGAAATCAAGACCTTATTCTGTTCGAGTTGTAGTGAAATAATGACCAATTTACATAAACGCTGTAGTTAGTCACACTCCCGCCCATTGAAGAATAATACAATTTTGATGAATGTGCTCGTGCCAAAGTTTTGATGTTTTGTTAGTAAACTTAACGTAAATAACCCGGCTGCAGAGAAGGGTTATGCTTTATTTAAATCTATTTAATAAAAATAAAATGCTGTTCGTTGGTAAGCGCATCACTTCAGAACGGCTGAACCGATTTGGATTTTTTTTGTTTGTAATAGTCTTAATCAATTTCTTACGGAAAGAAAAATTGGAAAAGTTACCGGGAAAATTGGTGCATTTTCTATGGGAATTTTGAACAGGACAATGTCTGTCAAGTTAGCTAGTATTTTAATAAAATTGATTGTTTGACTACCGGTGGAAGAAAAATACTTGTATAGAACATTGGTCCGTAACCTTATCTAAATAAAGAGCACAATCGCGTTTACAAATAAAAATACTTCCAAAACCTTTAAAGTAAAAATACTTGCATAGAACATTGATCCGTAACTTAATATAAATAAAGAGCACAATCGCGTTTACAAAAAGAAGTGTCGGTAACGGTGTCGCGAGTTCAATTGTTTTTTCCAATCTCAAAAATGCCCAACGCACCTAAAGAAGTTTTCACTTCAAAAATATAAGGTGAAGAGCAGACGATTTGGGGTTATCTATTTATGCACTGTTTATTTTGACACATAAAAAATAAACCTTTTACCCTCATACCAACGCTAAAGTGAGATTAATAAACATCTTTTATTTTTATTTTTAACCTACAAAAAAGGAGGAGGTTATATGTTCGTCGCGTATGTTTGATATATTAATTTTTTATATTAATGTATGTCCACCGATTTCTTCGTTAATTGTGAACCGATTTTGAAAATTATTATTTTGTTTTAAAGGGTATGCTCTCGAGGTAGTCCCATATAAATTTTATTAACTTTGCTTCGATAGTTTTTGAGTTAGCTTCAATAATACACACTTTTTCCCACTTAGTATGTGAATGATATGATAAGTTTCTGTCACTGTTGTGGTTTTCGAATTTGTGTTTGGTAGGTACCACAACTAAAAAGTAAAAAGATTTTAATGGCATAAATTGTGCACATGGATCCTATTAAAAATCAGAAAATAAATAAAGTTAGGATAAGGAACTATATAAAAATGGGTTTGGGTATATGGTAGCATCGTCCTGCCTGAAAAATATTAAACTGCAAAACGATCTTCAAAGCAAGGTTGGAAATTAAAACCTCTTTTCTCCCTTGTTTGTTGTTAACGTTAACCAACTTAAATCTTATACTATTAAACGAACAATATTTGTATGTAAATATATTTGTTTCTATATATATTTGTACCTACTTACGTTCTCGAAATCGGCTCTAACCATTTCGATTAAAGTTGCAATATAAGGGTTTACGGGGCGAAAAATCGATCTAGCTAGGTCTCATATCTGGGAAAATTAGTTTTCTCCGTATTTTCACCGAGCTGAGCTCGGTCGCCCAAAGTTTAGAACAAGATAATGAATAATGACAAGACATTATTGACATTAGAATAATGATCATGGCTGCATGGAATTAGTAAGTACCTACTATCATGGCAGTATGGAATTAGTAGGTACTATCCTATACTATTAAATGAGCATTCTCTATTTTCACCAGAGCAGAGCTTGGTCGCCCAGGTACTGTAAGTAAATAACGTAATTCTATATGATATGACGTGTTTGATGTTGCTGTCAATACGAAGCTCGTCCATTGATTTTCCATTAGGTTTGAAACACATGTGCGTCATACAATAATAATGGCTGGCTGGCTTTTCGGTTCAAATAGACTACGTAAAAGCAACAATAACGTTTATAAGTATTTTGATTGGTATTACAAATACCATTAAAATCCTGTAGCTATAATCTGAGATTATAAACTACTTACATACATAAACTTACCCTTTTTTCACATGGGGGTAGACAGAACACCATCTGCTATTTTTGTCTTCGTAGAAAAGTACCTACGTAAATCTGTTGTGAAATCAAGTTTTATTGTTTCGTTCAAAGTTAAAGTAAAATCATTTATTTCAAATAGGCACATAAAAGAATTGTATAACCTCATTGCTTTTGAACGTCAAAACTTACAAGAAAATAGAATTGATTCGTGCTGCGTCTTCCAAAACGTATTTGCGTTTGGAGAAGAATAGGTAAAAAAACTCCACAGTTAGAGCGGTTCTACACTGCATCCGATCCGAATCCGTGTTCAATCCGAATTGGTAATGTTCTAAATTCGGACGGACAGAGTTCGGATCTAGTGCGCACCCCCTCAACAAATGGTACTATGGCTACTTCGGACTGACATTTCTCGGATACGGATCGGATGAAATGCACAACCGCTCTTACTCTTAAAAAAATGTGTTTTTTTTAAATTTATTAAAAGTAACAATCAACAACAGTAGCCAAACATGAGATGTAAATGACAGCACAATAAACTGCCTCATTGGTCTAGTGGTCGCAAGCGTTACTACTGAACATGCCTTCCTGGGTCCGATTCCCAGGTAGGCAAAGTGATATTGAGTTTTTCCATTAGGAATTTCTCAGTACCAGCCCGGGGTCTGGATTTGTGCTCGGTTGATGGTAATAGGCTAACCCCTATTATAGTCTGCGCAATCAATGAAGACGCGCCCCACTCCGCTCCGCTTCGTACTAGAGTTCAGCTTACAGTACAGTAATCGCAGAGTGGGGCGCGTCGTCGTGGATTGCACGGACTATATATCGGACTAAACATAACTGATTTCCTGTACAAGTCTCAAGAAATAGTAATAGTAGTAATAGTAATTTATTTCCAAAACTTCAGTACACATTACATCAATGAGGTCTCGACCCCTGAACTAGGACATCCTGTATGACAGGGGTCGAGGTTTCTCCAGTTACATGGACCAACATGAGAAGACTTAGACTAAATATAATTAAGTGATTTTTAAAATTAATAAAAGAAAATTGGAATAAAATGAAAAATAGACAAAAAATTATGAACAAGATAAGAAATAATAATAACTCTAAAACATTTTCTGTTTTAGAATAAAACGGGGTTAGCAAGTGCATGGTGATATGTATGATGGGTATGTAGATGTAGGTGTGTGAATGAACGAATGAAATACCTTTTCTTTCTTTCTTTCTTTCTTTCCACTGGCGAAATATGGGTGTACCTACTATGGGTAAGAGTACACCTCTGCCTAACCCTTCGGGGAAACAAGCGTTATGTAATAAAATAAATGCTTAAAAAAACGGAATTACCATAGTTGCTTTTCTGGATTCTGTATGAAGGTCACCGATCTTTTGGCAAGGAATTAAATCCATTTTAGCGTAGAAAGACAATTTGCTATAGCCAAATGAGTCAACAATTAAAGGCTTGTGCAGACCAGCGCGACTTGTCGCGCGACACAAAGACACCGCTCGTCGCGCGACGAGCGGTGCCTTTGTGTCGCGTCGCGTGTCGCGCTGGTCTGCACGAGCCTTAAATAGACCCATAATTTCACAAAGTCTCAAACTGTCAACAGTCGACTACCGACAGTGCGTTCATTATATTGTTCTACTCGTGTGTTTTATTTTATTGTTCTACTCGAGTAATTATTTTCTTTTTTATGCACGTGTTTCTGTGACAAATAAACACTTATTTTTCTTTCTTTCTTTATAACTTGACCCGTGACTTTGTGGTCATGTGATTGGTAGTACTGTTCAGTCGCCATTTTGAACTTTATAAGTATTGAAACTAAGACTGTAAAATTTTGGCGTTCAAAAGTGCCACTCATGGTCCTATTTGAAATAAATGATTTGACTTTGATGTAATAGTTAGAATCCAGGACAGATTTGCTATACAAAATCTGTTAAAAAATCACAATGAAGAGACCATTGTAAGGTTTGTAAAATATTAGATTTGGCCCCTAGCTCGTTAACTTATTTCGTGCCGACAAAATAAGAGAAGACTCTAGAACAAATCCCTACAAAATAAACCTAGGTACACATAGAACAAAATCACGCATGGTATATTTTGACGCAACATTGTTGTGATTGGGCAATCGCACAGTGGAACGAATGTATGGGAGCGGTTGGACGTAGACATTTCCGAAAAAAAAGAGTAAAATTATGCCAAACTAATGATGCCATCTTATTCGATTACTTAATGCCTTCATAACTTGTGGTGATGAATTTCTTCATAACTCCCATATTTCGGGAGTAATTTGAGAAAATGTGAAATTTTACTATGAAAATGAGTGTATCGAGCTCTCTTCCTCCTGATTCCGGGCTTGTTTCAAGTAGCGGTCTCTAATATCATAATGCTAATACTAAGAGCTATATTTAATACTAAGACACATAGTGCGCCAAATGTGCACTTTCTGGGATAAAAGGAAATGAAAATTTAAAAAAAAAAACGTTTTTTCCCCATTTGTATTTACTTTAAACCGCAGACAGACTTATTAAGAGGTCTATAAATATATTATATATATACAGAAATATATATTAACAAAAATATTCACAAGAACTGATGAGAGTATGACTTTTAAGTAAGTTGATAATAAATTACCTAGTTTCATTAAAAGTACAATAAATAATTAAGATGTAAGCTCTAATTTACTAAGTTACACATTTTAAAACAATAACATCATTTAATTATCTTCGTCATCATCATCATCATCAATTAATTCAAATTCAGAATCGATGTCCGCTAAATCATTTATGTTAACAAATTCGATATCACTTTTCTCAGAATCCGTAAGCTCATAAAATTCCTTAAAAGAAGATTTTTTTACAAACTTATTTCCTTTTGGACGGATACTTGTAACAAGTGGATCAGAAGACAGTAAAAGATTGTGCATAATATCTTCATTGCATGAGATACTGCTATGCTTTCGAGAATGCCCCTCTCTATATTTTCTAAAATCTTTATTTCTAGCCTCAGATGCCTCTTCGGATAGAAAACCAATGGGCACAATTGACATGTTCTGAACTATGTCTGGCCCATGCATTAAAATTTTATGAAGTGAAGAAGGCATATAATACCATGGGTATAACTCCACGTAAAGCTTAGCAGTATCAAAGCAGAACTCTCGGAATTTAGTTACGTTGATCTTCTCTCCTGATGAAATACACTGCAAGATCACACAGATTTTTCTTAAAAGCATAGCATCTATTCCGGTCAGTTCAGCAGATTTAGTGTAGTTTTCAAAAAATCTCCTTGCCGAGTTGCCATTGTTGGTGGATCCACTGCCTTGTTTCACAACATCGAGAAGTAAGCCCGTTTCTCTTCTTACAGCCTCTTGAACTCTTTTCTTCCTGTCATCAACTTGCCTTTTTGCTATATCACCCCTTACTTGCCATGATTTTATGTCTAATTTGTAGGAAATGTGTAATAAGCATTCCATTGAGCGAATCCAAGCGTGAAGGGTGCTTAAGCTATATTTATACATGTCCTCGTTTGCGTGTTTATCTTTGATTAACTCTAAATTATTCATTTCTTTAGGACAAGCCTTGCATATGTCACACACTGAAGCTGCTGTATTGGATATAATGGAATGAATTTTACCATCAATCATTGTCAACAGCAGTTGGTGTTTGACACTAATTCCATCAGTGATGGTGGATGGAGTTAAGGCTTCAATCTCTGCTTCGATTTCAGCCATCTCTCTCTGCACATTTTCTTTGGTTTCCTTTATAAACTTAAACAATATTGGCCGGCAAAATGAAGTGGAAGATGGTCGCTCGTTTTCCCAAATTGTTACACCTTTTGAGACGAGCCGCAGTGGTACAAGACTAATCATAAAATTACTAGCAAGATCGATTTGCTCATCTTCACTCGTCCTTTGATGATAAATGCTTTGGCTAGATGATCCGTCAAAACCCCATTTGCTGGTCAATACGAGCTGTTGATTGGGATCAACAGGGGTTTCTAACGACCTAATAAGTCTTCTTGAGGTTAAATCCATCAAGGCTTGTAATTTGATTTTTGCAGAGCTCTCTGTAACTGTGAGATCTTCTTTGGCCGGATAGCACTTAATTTTTTCTTTAACCAACATGTAGTAACTCGGGTATTGAAGAGCTCCTTCTTGAGTGTTGAAATCCCGAAGAGTGTTATAGCGCCATTTCGATAAGTTCATCGATACATAAAGAGCCAATGCCTTCAAAGGGGATATTTCCCGTACCTGAATTGATTTACCTTCAATGAAGGCTTTGATTTTTGAGGCCTCTTCTGGATTCTCCGTCAAGTATTTCATAACATAAGCTGTATCGCTTTGTCCTGCCTTTTGAAGCGCCCTTTCGGCCGAAAACATAATTTCAGCGCTGCTACTGCTGCATGAAAGACTATCTTCAGTGCGTCTTCTTTTTTGCCGGTTACTAAGGTCCTCAAAAGATTTACGAGGACTAGGATGTGTACAAGTTGAAGCATCAGATTTAGCAGGAGAAATTATGGGCTCGATGACGTCACTTATATTTTCTGTAGAAGGTTCCATATTTTCATTCTGTAATTCCGGCCATTGAATTGCAGCCTGTAGCCAAATCTCATGTTTCTTCCGAAACTTATCTGTGCTTCTTCCAGACTGTGTCCATTTTGCATAAATGCGGTAGCAAAATCGACGACACCAGTCTTTTAAACTTGTTTCAGCACTTTCACATAACTGAACACAACTGTTATCTTTTAAAACACTGAACAAATAGTTAAAGTCGCGTAAATCTTTATGTGCGCGTGCGCATAAAGCAACGTGAATATCAAGATTTGTATTAAAATTTGGAAAATACATTGCGAGATTAGCTTGGATACAACGAGGTGTAAATCAACACTGATTTTAAAGTTACTAATAGTGACCTATTTATATAAAATCCAGGTATCCCAGGTATCCTTTGTTAAATATTGCAAGGTAATTAGTTATTGTGATAATTAGTAAATGATGCATGCTAAATTAGTGTATTAAGAGCCATTTAGTAATTAAATAATAGCAATGTTCTTATCAGTAATCATTAGTGCATCAGTTTTATATGTAAACCTTAAGTCCCTAATTATATATCCTAATTAGCTTATATCTTCTCTAATTGGCTGCTCAGAAATGTTATTGTAATAAGGTAAACCTTTAGAAAAACGGTTTTAATCAACAAAATAAACAAAAAATAAAAAAATTGTGTTATAAAATAAACATCACTCTTTATCCCAGAAAGTGCACATTTGGCGCACTATGTGTCTTAGTATTAAATATAGCTCTTAGTATTAGCATTATGATATTAGAGACCGCTACTTGAAACAAGCCCGGAATCAGGAGGGAGAGAGCTCGATACACTCATTTTCATAGTAAAATTTCACATTTTCTCAAATTACTCCCGAAATATGGGAGTTATGAAGAAATTCATCACCACAAGTTATGAAGGCATTAAGTAATCGAATAAGATGGCATCATTAGTTTGGCATAATTTTACTCTTTTTTTTCGGAAATGTCTACGTCCAACCGCTCCCATACATTCGTTCCACTGTGAATCGTAACGCTCTGCCGGCCATCGGCGTCGAATGCAACTGCTCCAAATACATGTGCAGTCAGTTGCATAGGTCAGTCAGTACAGGGTTCAGGCCATAGAGTTATAGAAGATAGGGTTATGCTAGAATAGGGATGACCCTACGGAATAGTGATGACCCTAATGACCTGATGACACCAAATAATTGTACCTTATACATTTTGAAATAAGGACTTCTAGAAACCATTTTATTTGGTAGTAATGGGACCATTTACATTACATAAATCGAAATAGGTTTGAAATTTTTTGAACATTTCAAATTTTTATAAGTACCTATGTGTTTTTATTTTTAATCTGCTTCTATGCAGCTTACTCGAGGTCTCAAGTCTATGTAAAACTCTAGTTTCACTTATTACACTTTAGTTTAGTAGATCAACACAACAATATTTGGTTTCTTCTCATGCAGGAGTTACATAATGGTAGGTTGGTACTAAAGTTAACAAAGATCGTGCGTGACCATGCATCAGTTAAAAAGTCGGCTCTGTAGTCCTTAATCTGTCCATTTAAGTCCCACAGTAAATGCATTTTCATTTCTAGAAAAAGAAAATAAATCGTATATTTAGAACAGTAGGTATTGTATTTGTTTTTCTAATAATTATTAATTAAACGAATTCCATGTAACTCTTGAAGGCTATTTGCGCTGAAAAGGTCAAAAGTTCACTGAAAAATCTCGAAACCCGTATAAGAAAATGGTGTCAACGACGACGCTATGATTTTACTCAAAATAAACAGTTTTCTTATACAATTGCTACTTAAAAAGAAAACCTCCTTTTCTTTAAAATTTTCATGTAAAACAATCAATCCTTTCAGCAATAAAACTCCAATATTTTCCTTCAATAGCATGTTTCTGTTCAATAAAACTGGATCGTGTGTACACGGTCTAAACAGTAGGGCGGCCACCCCCCTCCGTTCAGTCTGCAACCGGCCGTATACGAGGCTGAACGCGCGCTGTGCCTTCGCCCGTGAAAAAATAAAGTGAATAGTGAAGTGCGTTAAAAAAATCAACGGTGACATTTGGATTTTTAAGGTTTTGGCGGGTTTTTTTTAATTTAAAGTAAAATTAATGAGGTTTTTTTAAATTAACTGTTGTTAATTTGTAATGTGTAATAGCGTGTGGGTTGAGGATTTATTAGGATAGCAGCTAGAAGGAAATTTGTTTTTCGTGCAGTTAATTTTACTCTAGAGTTTAATAACGTTTAATGCGATGCAAATCCGTTTATTTTTCTATTTATACGGCTGTTTTAATTCGACAGCGGTGCATCTCTATTTACGGTTATTGTTTAAAACACGATTATTTACAGAAAACCCTTCTTGGCTACCTCTTTTTTGTGTTCCAAGATCTTTATTACCTTGTTTAAGTGAATTAATTAGTACTTCAATACTTAATAACCTTTTAATTGATGCGTAATAGATAAGTGTCCTTGAAGCATAGTTTTTGTTTAGTTCATTGTTTAGCACAATTAGAGGATCAGCAGTTATTATTTTCGTCTTATTATGCCATCAATGCCAAGCTGTTGAGAAATCGCTTGTTTTTATTCGATTAAGTTTTTATGAAACCCACCCATCCAATTTTTATCCTAGGGTTCGTTACTTGACTTTCTTATTTATTTGTCTTGTTTTGGTTAGTTACTTACATAAATATTTTAGCCAATTTTTTTTCAATGTTTTGTTTTTGTTTTACAACAAAAACTAGGCTTAAATGCAAATTAGGTTTAAAACCCTCACCTTGATAAACAAACAAAGAACGTGTTGAAAATCGAATGCGAACACTTAAAAAAAACAATTTTCACGTAGCGTTCAAATTGAAATACTGGCGGTGTCAATGGATTAACCATTTAAGTCTCTAAAAGAAAACGATTAAAAAACAAGCTTCACTTTTTAACAAATTCAAGGCAAGGCACTGCTCTTTTTTGTTTTTTAAATTTTATGCAAGTAGCACACAGTAGCCATTTTAGACAGCCAGTTTAAAAAAAATCTAGATTAAAATAGAAACCAAATTTTTCTATTTTAGAATTTTTTATTGGGTATATTGTACCAAAATAGCGATATCCAAAAAAACATGCGTTTATTGATATTCAAGTTTATGTAATTTTTTATTTGAATTTGACAAAGAAAGTATTACTTATTCGATTCGTCACAATTTCAAACTATGAACTTAAATTTTTATATCTTTATTGATATTGTTAGATTTATGTTTATTATTTCTTAAGTTTAAAACAGAAAAAATTGCAGATATTCTGAAATAGATTTTCATTTACAGTCACCCTTGCCAGTACCTACAATATATGGCGCCATTTTTTTTTTCTTGTTGTCTTATTTGTAAACAATTCAAAGTATTATATTTTATTATGCAAGTAATAAATGCATTAAGCAAATTATTAATTAAAAGGAAGTAAGTTGTTTATTTTTTATTACATAATCGACGAACAGATAAAACAATTTTTTTAATAAAATGTGACATGGACTACATTGGTTACATGTCATGGTCACGGCTGGACAGTCACCGGCCACTGTATCGTTCCAATGTTACATTCGTGTATAACAGACACAAATTAGGTTTAACAGTTACTTTTGTGTCACAGTGTCAACAAATTACATTTGTAATAATTAGTATATTTATATTATATATGTAAAACTAATTTAAAACAGCATAACACAATTAATAAGTGGACATATGGAACCTAATAAGGCAACTACGACTCCATTTTTGCATAAGTCATTTGAGTGCTTGGCAACTTAAAGCATTTATTTCAATTAAACAATTTACAAGCACTTTTGAATTGTCAAAGAGTCGGTCAGTTAGTCAGAAAGTTGAAGCTAGTTGCCCATTCCGAAACGTAGATCTCTATGGAGAAGAACGGGCAAGAAACTCCCAAGTTTTGGGAACAAAACAACATTATAAATGCACAATTGTGCAAGATTAAACAACATTAATTATACAACATGTAAAGAAAATCCTGTGCGATCCGTGAGGGTGTTGTTAGGTATCGTAATGAGAGTCTATTTATGTGGTAATCTTCAAGAAAAAAGAAAAAAAAAACATCATATTTTAGCGTTTTTCATTAAGCGGGTGTCTACAAGTCATAACTTATGACCCCTGTTGAAAATTTGCAAATTTTGAATGGATTTAGGGTCTTTTTGGTACAAAAAAAGTGAGTTTTGAATAGCAATAACTTTTTATTTTCAATATTAAAAAGACTTTTTATTACTTTTTGGTAATGTTATCTATCGCAGTACCTGTAAGCCCCTTTCGGATCTGACAGGTTTTTTTTAAATATCACATAACTACTTCAGAAAAACATGAAACAGTTCAACGACACAGCTGGACCATTGAACACGACACATAGACACATGATTTATTAAGAACTATAGCTGCGCCCCGCGGTTTCATCCGCATAAGTATCGATCCCTTGGGAATATCGGGATACAAGTATCTTATATCCTAACCTAGGTCATGGTCTACACATGTGCAAAATTTCATCTAAATCCGTTCAGCCGTTTTAGCGTTAAAGCGTAACAAACAAATAAATAAACTCACTTTCACATATACAACGTGTAACGTTAAATGCGCAAAACCTGAAAATAGTTTGATCAAAATAACGAGCAGAATCAATTGAACTACTTTTTAATAAAGATTTTTTTTTTTTAAATCTTAATTAAAAACGTTGCCGTGTCTATTTATTAATAGGTCAAGACATCACATGCGCAAACCCGGCAAAATAGGTAAACAAACACAAATTGTTGCCGACCAATTTAATTTTTCTCATACGCGGGATAATAATAGCTTTTATTTCAATGCAAATATGAATCTTACGAACTAAAACAGCACATAAAACCTTTAAAATTTTTTAATGTTTTTTTTTTCTCTCTGAAATAGGGCAATTGAATTAAAAATCAGTTGGGGTGTCTGAGGTTTTGTGCATTTAATGTTACACGTTGTATATTAGTCAGGATTTTAGCCTACTTGTGCTCTTCAGAGAGCGCATTAAACATGGTATCTTCCGAGTTTTATGAGTGGGTCAACCGAGGGTTGAAGTTTATTTATGCGATGCAAATGAACTCACGACAACACGACACTTATTTAACATTTAACTGCTTAATAATAATAACCCAGTGATAAAACAATCCATTAATAAACATTTTGTAACAATACTCCCATATTTTTCCAAACAATGACACTGTTTATAAAATATGTCGACCACGTCGCGGGTTCCGTAGTAAATCTGTTCAATTAATTAGGGTAATCCTAGGTTAAACTGGGATTAAGAGGGGGTCGTTGTTAAACCCGCTGTTATAAGGCTTAACCGCGATCAGTTTTCATTTAGTTTTTGACAGATTTTATAAGCTTCAGTATATTTTATCGTTTGTGCCAATTGCTGAGAACTGAACAAATTTATTTTAATTCTGTTTGCGACTTCATTTTAAGTAGTGCTTTTTCACAGTTAGCGACTTAATTCAAACCCATACGAGTACATTTACCACTGGGTATTTAGATACTAGTTACTGGTATATGTATCTAAGTCAATCTGCCTAGCCCTTTCCCAAAAACAAAGAAAACTGTGTTTGTTGTCAACACAATGCTATGAAAATGTAAAAGAAAACATTATTGTTGATTGGTTAATTTAAATAAATATCATTTCTTTGCTCTTTACAAATACTCTAACTCGAGCTCGTGGCCCTTGCCGCGGTCAGTCCCTGGATGGGTGACCATCTTAACATACCGCGATCCCACCGTGTCTCGGAAAGCACGCTAAGCCGTTGGTCCCAGCTGTCATTCTTGGATCTTTGACAGTCGTTACGGGTCATCAGAAGCCCGAAAGTCTTACCAAGAGTTGTCTTATCAGATAGGCAATCGCTCCATGTAAGATACTGGTATTCAGCTGCATACGGTTAGACTGGAAGCCGACCCCAAAATAGTTGGGAAAAGGCTAGGCAGATTGATTTGATTAAATAAAAAAAAATTAGTTGTGTGTTTCCTACAAAACTGCTACCTACTCGTTAAAAATGTATGGAACTGCATTTTTTTTTATAACCAACCAAAAATTTCAACGCCCGCGCGTTGAGATTTTTCCTCCAGAATCATGTACCTACTGAAACTATGGTAACAGGTTGTGCGTCGTACCCTGTAAAGCTCATGCCAAATCAACTATATTGGTAATGGTAGCCACGCTGGCCGAAGTATCTACTTATTTTAGTATAGTAATTTTATTCTGGTTACATCCTCTTTACATAATTATAATTAATGTATACAAAAAATTCTTGCCCATTCTTCTCTATACGAAACTATTTTTATACATCTATATATATGTATATAAACAGTTTAAATTCTAGGGGCAACTAGAATCAATTCCATTTTCTTATGAAATGTTGACGTTCTAAAGTGCCTTTGAATGACCTACTTGAAATAAATTATTTAACTTTATGTATATAGTCCGTCAGCCAAGTCATAAATAAAACAATATTTCACTACCCCTAATAACTTAAACACCTAAAGAAACACTGACCTAAAACAAAACAATTGAAATTCAAAACAACCTTACTTAACCTACATCGAAAAGGGAAGTAACATGATTGATCACACGTTGGTAGTCTTGAAGCCATTTATTTGGTCGGCAAGTGATTGATCGGGTAAAACCGACCTGGATTCAAAAAGTGCGTTGCCCTCACTAAATGGTACCATTATAGATCGGATGGTGCACGCAATGTGTAGCTTTGTTTGGGTAGGGGGGTAGGTAGGAGTGGTGCTTAATGTGTAGTAATAATAGCCTGTGAAATTGTCCCACGACAGGGCAAAGGTGTCTTTTTTATATGACTTATGTATGAAACAGACGACTGACATCTTTTCGAAAAAAACACAGCTCTGCTGGCTGGGTGCACAAAATTTATTCTGAAAATTTAAGACACAATTAGCTTTCCAATTCCTTGAAAAACTCCTACTTTAATGTATCTATGATTTTCTAGATCGTGCGAAACATTTAAGTGTGACCATCAGTTGTTGAGAGAATATGAATTTGAATTTTATTTGAATTATATTGAGAATTAGCTTCCGCCAGCGACTTCACCCGCATGATATCATTATAAATTATGTCTTATGTTACTCAGTGATAATACAGCATTCTACTGGTGAAAGTATTTCTAAAATCGATCCAGTAGGTTTTGAGTTTATTCATTTTAAACAAAAAGAAAAACAATATTTTCTCTTTACACAATTATTATAGTGTAGATGTACAGTATTTCTATTTTATTAGTGTCCCTTGGCAAATTTCGTGTTTCGTCAATCGTCGGATTTCTATCAGTTGCCTTTTTCACTTGCTGCAGACCTGACGCTCTCAATCGACTTGGAAGTATATAGAGCTGTTAATACTCTTTTAACTTAATGTAATTTATTTTTAAAATGGGAGGAAAGCTGCTAAGTCGCAGGCACGACAGATAGGAAAATAGTTTTACAGATCTTTATAGTTCACACGAAAATCAAAACAAAACAACAATAAAGTATTTAGTTCTGAATTCAAATTATTATACTCGATAAATCTAATAATTAATGGACATGGAAACATGGAAATACACGCACAATGGCCCACCTGACGGACTAAGTGCGGAAACCAAACCCCATAACATAGAACATAGACAACATAGATAGACATGGAAATTAGCGTTCGTTTGTATTCGGAAATGCGATGATTGCCGAGGGACATTAAGAAAATGGAAATTCTGGACCTCAGTTTGAAAGAATACGTCTCCTTGTGACAACGTATTTTAGCTAAAAACTGGTCTCACAGTTTTTGTTCTGCACGTTCTATCTGGAAAATTATATACATAACATCGCACATTAATTGATGAGTTTTCGTTTGGAAATTAAATCATATCAGAAGTCTACTATTCTTACTATTACTTATTCTATCATCATGAATAAATTATTGTTGGAAAAGGTCAAATTACAAATCTCTGTATAAGCGGTCTTTAGCACTATTTATTTCGTCATTAATAAATCAATGGTCACACCCAAATTTTAGGACGATCAAACCAGTTGATAGAAACTGGTGTAAAGGTCATGGAAGAAAAAAATCTAAAAAAAATAGCTTGAGGCTCTTTTATTTTTATTTATGTCGTTTATGCAAATGATTTTTTTTTATCAGGTATTTTTCAAATTTTTAAAAGAATTCTTTTTTGTCAAGAAATCCATGTCAAAACATCGAGATAATTCATGAATTCTGAAAAAATTTTATCAAAATTGGGACAACTTTTATTAAAATTTGGTTCTACTATGGTTATAGACATTTTCACAATAAGAAATTAAAAGAATTTCACTTATGTATTTGCGAACATTTTTAGAACTACTACTTAGAAAGATTTTTTTTGTTATTTTAAGTTTGTTCTTTTCAAATGAATGTATGTATTAGAAACGTTATTTGTGTATTTATCGAATAAACACTCCACTCTCGATAAACACTCTCACCCGGAAGGTAATGAAGGCTGAAAAAAGGCTTCAGCAAGGACTTCACTCCAATGGCTTCTAGCTATTAAAACCAAAAGAATAACTTAAATATTTAGCCGACATCTATCTACCTACTCATTGGTTCGTTCAAAGTTTTGAAGCAGGCAAATCAATAGATCGTCTATTTTACCTTCTACCAATGTAGAGATAGGGGTTTATTCTTCATGATAATTATTCAGATTGATTACAACTGTAATAGCAATCATATAATTGCGTCTTATTAAAATAGGTTTTTACTTTTATTAATTTATTTATTTTTTGTATAGATTCTTTTCTATTTTGTGAATGTGAGAACGCTGTAGGTTTAGTGAATTGTAGACCTGTAGACCATTTTCTATTTTGTTAAGTAATTAGTATTTATTGAAAGACCTACACTGTCCTCCCATACCTAGTAACACTGTTATTTGAAAGTATTGTAAAAGCCAATTATTTTTAAAAGAGTAACCGTGGAGTTTCTTGCCGGCTCTTCTCCATAGGAAACGACCAATTGGAACCGTGCACCTAGCTTCTGACGTTTCCTAAGTGCCCATGTAGGTTTATGTGAAATAAAATATTTTGAATTTGAATTCATACACAATGCGCTTATCATTAATTAACTTTATGCTACGTTTGTGAATGAAGGGGTTTATGTTCAATAAATTAATGATCGATTCATTGAGTCCAATATTTTCCAATTCTCACTCTCTCTCTCTCACTCTCACATCACTCAAGGAACTGCTGCCAGTCGCGGTTTCGACCGTTTGGAGGTCGGTTATTATCTTGATAAAAGTATCGTGTCCGTCATCAAAATTCGTTCAACCGTTAAGGAGTAAAAAGATAACATACAGACAGTTACTTTCGTATAGAAATCAAAACACGAAATAAGCTCGGAAGTCCCCAAAAAAGGTAATCTAAAAAACCAGCTTTCTTTTACCAAACACCATTTTCTTCCGCCTAACTAACTATACTTCACGATATACTAACATCTCGGTCTGGGCTATAAACTGTACTTAATAGGACAAGCGGGTTATTGACCTCGGAACACATGAGTCGGCACATTACATAAATATATACCATAGTAAGTGTGTGTACTGTATCAATTTGGCTCAGAAAGGGATGGAATTCATAAAACAAATATGAGTATTGCTGTGTGCAATGTAGATGTTAAAGGTATTTTTTTGGGAAACATTTGTTATCAGAGTTTTGTTTGAAGGCTTCCTTTGACTGGGTTTTTTCAGTCAATGGTGCCTTGTTCACAAACTAAACTAAATTTAAATTCAGTGCATCTTTTTCTTTCTATTTGATTAAGAAAAGGACAGAAGATAAATTTTAGTTTAGTCCTGTCAAATTAATCAGCGCTTGACGTAAATTGACGTAATTTTAGTAGGCAAGTTTTTAATCGCGTCTAAACTTGTATGAAGTAGTGACAGGCGCTGATTAATTTGACAGGACTAAACTAAAATTTATCTTCTGTCCTTTTCTTAATGAAATGGAAAGAAAAAGATGCGCTGAACTTAAATTTAGTTTAGTTTGTGAACAAGGGAATCGGCACCATTGGTAGCTTTTAAATAATTTTGGTCTCGTATTGGTCTAATCTTAAAACTAATATTATAAATGCAAAAGTGATTTTGCTGGTTTGCTACGATATCACGCTAAAACGGCTAAACGGATTTAGATAAAATTTGGCACACAGATAGTTTATAACCTGAATTAACACATAGGATACTTTTTATCCCGATATTCCCACAGAATCGAGAGTTACGCGGGTAAAACCATTGGGGCGCAGCTAGTAATATTATAAATGCGAAAGTGAATTTGTTTGTTACACTTTCACGCTAAAATGGGCTGAACGGATTTGGATGAAATTCGGCACATGAGTAGACCTTGGTCTGTGTTAGGACATATGATACTTTTTATCCCGGTAGTACGTTCCCGTGGGATCATTTCCGACCCCCACGCGGGCGAAGACGCGGGCAAAAGCTAGTACAAGATAATTAAGCTGCAAGAAATAGATATAAATAAATAAACAAATTGTTTATTGATCAAGAAGGTACAGATGGTGAGAAAAACAAAACTTACACTAGTTACAAGCAAGTTGTGTAAAGTTATGCAACTACATTTTTTTTTTCAATTTATGTTGCCCTGTCTTATACCTACCTGTATCTTAAGAGACAGTATCGTGGACGGCCATAAAGTTATTTTTTAATATTACCTATAATTTATGTAAGGACTCTATCGATCTACTCAAAAGTAAACAATTAAGTAAACAATATACCTACCTGCATAATAGTGATAGTGCTCCTTGTGAATGTGCTCTGTCGGGGAAGTTAAGCTAAGCTTTCTGCTGCCAAGCAGTGTTTCTGAGTTCCGATATGAAGGGCAGGGCCGGTGTATATAAACAGGCACATTGTAGCGGTTACACCGCCACATACGAACTACGCATCATAGACATGACGTCACACAAATCCTGCATCGCGCAGTTAGAGTTTACCGAGCGATCGACATATATACAAGATTGCAACTTCAATCCGATCACATCACACACACACATCATCTGATCTGCCTAGCCTTTTCCTTTATCAGTATTTAACATGCAGTAACTGCCTCCACAACCCAGTTACTGGGTAATACGATACCCCTTGGTAAGACTGGTTGTCAGACTTTCGGGCTTCTGACGACCCGTAACAACCGTCAAAGATCTACAAATAACAGCCGGGAACAACGGCTTTACGTGCGTTCCGAGGCACGGTGAGGTTTTGGTATGTAAAGATGGCCACCTATCCACGGACTAACTGCGGCAAGCGTGACTTAACCTGATCGATCGACCCGCTGTTATTACTTAGCTACAAGCCGCTATCACAAAGAAACACATGCACTGACAATTATATTCACCACCGCACGATTTATTCTCGTAAACCTGAAGACATAAAGTTTATATTCCTCCAAGAAAACATGATGAATTGTCAACCAGTGGTTGTTTATCAAATAAATTATGGAATTATCGAAACAATGGGCAAAGTTGATGGATGAGTCATATAATTATCTGTCAATTGTATGTCAGTTGACAGTTCAGTGTCTGTTGTCAGTTTTTGTATTGTTCTGATGTTTACAATAATAATAATAATATTGATTTTTATTTCGGAACAGAGTCCGTTAGTAACATAATTTGCGACTGTCTCTCACTTTTCTCAGTAGTGAAACTGTTTTCTTGAGAACAATCGCATGGAAACCGTCAGTACGAGCTTGCACAAACCGTGCAAGCTCGTAAGCTTCCGACGCGCTGCAGTAGCAGAGGAAGCGTCAACAACATTCTGAAACCATTGTTGTACTGGACGCGCAGGACATCCAGCGACCTTTTGCTTTTTTTGATGGCTTGATGATGTTTTCATCAGTATTCAACATCAATTTTATCATTGACAAGCCGCTGCCCGCGGCTGTTCCCACGAGCAGTAACCCCCTAATTCTTTTTTTAAATAGAATAAATGTCGTCAGTTACTCCTTATAACATCAGCTATCTGCCAGTGAAAGTCCCATCGAAATCGGTCCAGCCGTTTCGGAGATTGGTCGCAACAAACAGACAGTCAGACAAAAAATAATTTAACTTACAGGAACTCAACATTTTTCGAAAGACATTTTATTAATTGTGGAGTTCATCAATTCTGTAGCACGTTTCTTAACGCCTCTACTTGTGTTCATTAATGCAAATGAATGATAATTTATTAATTTATTATTCACTACTTTTATTGGCAAACACATTGATATTATTACGTTAATATCTTCTTTACAAATTCCAATATACAGGGTTAAATTAAGTTAGCTAGCAAAACCCCGCAAACGAGACCGTATCGATATGTAAACACAACAAAATAAAAATATTTAATTATTGTTTTTTAGGGGTTAACGACTGCTCTAAGTTTTGTTACTTGAAGTAAGAGTTGATAAATCATATTTTTATTGTTTTATCGTGTTTAGATATCGATTCCCATCAGGTTTGTGAAGTTTACATAAAAAAACAGTTTTTTTGCTGATATTTCAATACGTTGCGGTTAATAACCCCAAAAAAATCACCAAATTAATATATTTTTTGCTTTATCATGTTTAGATATTGATTTACTTTCGCTAATAGCGCTGTATAATACACATAAAAATCTAGATATTGATGAGTATTAGAGTATAATATTATATTAATTAAGAACAAAAAATGTTTTTTTTATAGATCTAATTAGGTATGATATTGCAAATGTGAGACTGTCTGTATGATATAGAGACCTAGATTAAAAGGAGAATAAAAGAAAGAAATTAATATAATATAAGACGTTTATTTTCTCTACACAAGTTATGTACTTAATGCTAGTTTTTGACAATAGTGCACGAACAAGGAGAATTCAAAATCAATTCAAGGTATTTTGAATGAAAATTAACATACTTCTTCACTGAATTACTATGTTAGCCATTCCGAAACCCACATAGTCCACCATGTAGTTTTAAAATAGCCAGATATTTTTATAGGCAGTCATAAAACTAGTCGTTTAACTCATAGAACAAATTTACTCGAAACTTTTAGAGCTGGAATTCTAGACTAACAACGTGCTAGTGAGTTAGCCGTAAAATTAAAACTATGAAACTACTCAAACGGCTTTTTAACGGATGGAAAATCTAGTTCTAAGTTTTGGTGAGAATGACCTCAAAAATACAGACATATCGACAGCATTTTTAACTAGATAAACGCGTGACTTTACCTGCAAAATACAACATTTTTAATGAGTATTGAGTTGAGGTTAAAATTAAAATATATCATGATATAAAACTGCATACGACTAACTAGTACCTACTTAATAAATATAAAACGATTTTTTTTAAGAATTGTGTTCTGAATCCGTTTATTTATTACATTGACAAGTTATCATAATCGATTCGGGTGTTTTGCAGTAACGGTGTTACAAATTTATCTACCAACAGCTTACTTTCACTTTTATATTTATTATTATGTCTTTTTAATACGAAATAATTTGTCACTTTTTCGCAACAGATTTTTATTTTATTTTTTGCGTCAAAACTTGTTGCAAATTTAAATGTCACCATTTATCAATATGATGGCACATGACCTCTGCAACATTTAAATTAGAATTATTAAGCAGATGCATAATCACTTTGGGTCAAGGTGACTTTAGATTTGACTAACGCGAATACAGTGGTCGAAAATAATATACAATGTCGCCTATCGGCATCTGACCGCCCGAATTTTTCTGAATATTCATGAAAAATTATCGTTAAATAACTTTACCAAAAGTGGTCATCGTATTAGTGGTTCAGGAGCTTGAATATCACCAGGATCAATTCATTGGGGACCAAGAGAGAAAATGAACATTATATGGAAAACTTCTAGGTGTAACTTTTTGGTTTATTGCAAAAATATGAAAAAAATATATGTTGAGGTTCTAATGAGATACTAAATTTAAACGAAAAGATGCACTAATTTTAACGCCTACAACTAGGTTAAACCGACGTGGCCCAGATTCTTTTAGGCATAACAAATTTTTGGTTTATAAAAAAATAATATGTTGAGATACCAATGAGGTAAAACATTTTTACGAAAAGATGAACTAGTCATAACGCCCATAACCGGATGAAACCGACGTGGTCCAGCCATTCTGAAGTCAGAATAGCTGGCCACTTTCTTGATAATAGTTTTCCCTCTTTAGCGAGGTAACAATTATTTGATGTTTGGTACTAAATAGGTACAAAAACTTGCTATTGCTCAGTCATTCAAAATCTCTCTTGATCCAGTCATCCTGACGCACACCGAAACCGGCTTCCCTGACATCTCATCTCTGTCATCAGAAGACAGCCGCCACGCAACCATAGATGCGACACTCATGCTAGATTGACAGTCACCAGCTAATGTCACTCTTATCCGACCTCTTCGGTGGTTCCTAGTTACTTCATAACAAAACTAGACGGCGCCACTTGCTGTGGCGTCATCTAATTTATTTATCTTGATGACATTTTGAGTATCTAATTAGATCAGTTTGACGGAGATTGGCTTTCCTCGAGGCCACGGTTTGAATTATCTATTAATACAACGTCTAGATCAAGATATTGAATGAGACTTATTAATTTATAGCAGTTTCTATTACGCTGTTTTAATGTCGTTAACTGAAAATATTTCAGACAATAATTCTTAAAGAATTCGTAATACATTGAAAAGTAGTCGAAATTTTTGAAAATATCAATCAATTAATAAATCTGCCTAGCCTTTTCCCAAGTATGTTGGGGTCAGCTTCCAGTCTAACCGGATACAGCTGCATACCAGTATTTTACATGGAGTGACTGCCTATCTGAAAAAGCCTTCTTTCAAAGTTTCTTCTTGATTCACTGGGAAAAGGTCAATTTTTTTCCCAGAAGTCCCCAAACAAAAGGTGCATATATACATAAATACATTTTGTTTTTAAAAGTGTCAGACTAGAAAAAAACTTGTAAATTGAGTTATTAAGCTGCCAGTAACTTAATACGGAAGCAATCAATCCAGCTCCGAAGTTTAATTGAATTTCGGCAAAGATGAGGCATAAAATTGATGAAAATAAGTTAATTTAACACTCTCATCAATAAAAATAACAACTAGATTGAATATCTACATCAATAAAAATAATGATTTCATTTGTATTATTTTGTATGCTTGCATTAGATCACCGTCTGTCAGAGGTCAAGAACAATTTGCATAAACTACTATTAATATTTTAATTTTATGTATGAGCAAGGTCATTTATTATTATTGTTAAGGAATAAGCTTTTTTATTAATTATCTATTAAGGCATGACTTCAGAAACTTATTTGGAATTCAGCTTCAATCTAGTTAATTTTAGACATAGCCAACAGCAAATCTTGACGACTATCGTATTTTTTTACGAAATAAGGAAACGTTTTATTATGTCAATTGAAGCAATGTCTATTGGTGGTAATGATAAAGGCAGAGCTTTAGTCAGAAACTTAAAAAGCCAAGTAAATCGAAATATCCTGCTTTCTTGTAAATATCTGCCACGAGCCGCACGTATTATTAAATGTTATTACAGTATCGGAGGATATATTTGGGCAAAACCTGCCGCAATTCATTCAAATGGCACAAATAATTATTAAAAAAGGTTTGATAGAATAAAAGTTGTCATGTTTAGAACAAATTATTGTTATATTACATAATTTTATATAATTCTTTGTAATTCTGCTTACAGGTTATTATTATTTTTTTGGAAATTTGTGTATATTTTGTGACTTAACATCGCCTTGGATGAATCTGTAAAGGTGTTATAATTGTGATTTAAATAAATAAATAATCTATCCAGATTTTGAAGGAAGCTGAAGAAGGCTTTATCTGCTGCATCGTGACAAAAGGCTCTTAGCCAGGCTTTCGATACTCCCATGTGCTAAGCAGCACTAGCTTAGGGTGCTTCAAGCCACGGCTTTAAGTTTTGAAAATATTCGATTTCAAAAAGTAGTAGGATTGATTTTTATGCTCTTGTGTCTATGCTAAGTTCCTCATATCTTTTTCATTTGACCAAAAAAACGATGGATGGACCGTGTGAGAGATGACATGGCTAGAAATATGACTACTGAGATGGTGGTTAATAGAGAAGTATGGATATAAAAAAAAAACAACTGACTTCAAAAAAAAACACTACAATGTTTAAAATAGCTTTAATTTCAGAAGTCGGTTTCTTTGGTTTTGATTTTTGTTTTTTGCCACAGACTACCGAAATTAAAATTAAGTATTATTCACTTCGTAGTGTTTTTTTTGGAAGTCGGTTGTTTTTTTTTGTAAGTTTTCATTTTTCTTTTTTTTGTCGTGGTACCTACCCCTAAAAATTCGAATACCACTACCTGCTATATAAATAACAGTGACAGGAACTTATTATTTAACATCATCCATATAGACTAATTGGAAAAAAATACGTATTATTGAAGCTAACTCAAAAATTACCCAAGCAAAGTTAATAAAATTTATATGGGACCACTTCTGCAGTATGACCTTCGAAACAAAAAAAGAATCATCAAAAACAATTCATAATTGGCGGAGTAATCGCGTAAAAAAAAACCAAAAAAATAAAGAACGTCGATTTGAAAACATCCTCTTTTTTGAAGTCGGTTAAAAAGACATGTTGCACTGACTACAAATAAATTGACAAAAGAGCATGAGATTGATGATATTTTACATTTCTACTTTTATCGAAACACGAATAATATCAACTTATTTGATTGCTTAATAAGTTGGTTTTATCTGTAATCATTTGAAGCTTTTTTCTAAAACAAACCAGACAAGTACATTTCAAAGTCAGACTTCAATTGAATACAATACAATTAATTACACAATTGTTTTCGCAAAGTAACTAAATTGTAACTTCTAAACTGACTTTAATGGTACTTGAAATGACAAAAGTCTGCGATCAAGTAAATTAAATCGCGTTGGATTTATTTACTCGATACATTCTCTACCTCAGAAGTAAAGAACAGTAACTCCAGTTTTTACGAATTTGAGTTTTTTTTTTTTATACCAATCAGATAGAAAAAATCTATTTTAAGTATAAGATGGTGTTTATCAGAAACTACAACTCAAAGAAAGAAAGAAAGAAAAATATATTATTTGCGACACGCACAGGAAATACAAACAGTTATAAAAAATAAAAAAGGACATTACCATTTCGCTGTCCCCGGCGAATAAAATTGTAATCGTAAAAACCAAATTTTACAGGAAAAATAAAAAACAGTTTTTTGTGAAAATCTTATTAACTAATTAATATACATAGCGGAATTGTTCAAATATCAAAAGAAAAGTTATTTTTTACATTCATTACAATACACCTTAAAATCTTGTAATTTCTGAAATAACCGTGGGAAATAAATGAAAAAAAAAACTTTTTACAAAAAAAACAACCGACTTCCAAAAAACACTACAAAGTGAAAAATAACTTTAATTTCGGAAGTCGGTGTCTTCGGTTTTGAATTTTCGTTTTTTGTCACCGACTTCCGAAATTAAAGTTATTTTTCACTTTGTAGTGTTTTTTGGAAGTCGGTTGTTTTTTTTGTAAAATGTTTTTATTTTTCACATTTCAGTTGTGGTACCTACCCCACACAAATCCGAAAACCACTACCTGCTATGTAAATAACAGTGTCAGGAACTTATCATATCATCCACATACTAAGTGGGAAAAAGTACGTTTAATTGAAGCTAACTCAAAAACTGTCGAAGCAAAGTTGATAAATTTTATATGGAACTACCTCGAGAGCATAAACATTAAAACAAAAAAAAAAAAAAACAAAATCGGTCCACAATTGAAGGAGAAATCGGTGGACATACTCAAATTAAAAAAAAAAAAAACATTCGCGACGAACATATAACCTCCTCCTTTTTAGGAGTCGGTTAAAAATTGACAGAGTGTAATCGAACCTCTTAATATCGAATAGCCTATAACCTTAAAACTATCGTAGTAGCACATTACCATTTTATTCGCCGGGGACAACGATTTATTATTTTGCATTATCTTACGACATAAAACATTTAATTTGTATCATCTTCATCTATACTAATATAATAAAACTGAAGAGTTAGTTTGAACGCTCTAATCTCTGGAACTAACAATTGGATTTGAAAAATTCTTTTTGAATTTGATATCCCAATTCTTGAGGAAGGCTATAGGCTTTTTCACATCACGCTACGACTCTTAGAAGCCGAGCAAACAGAAAAAAGTAAACAACGAAAACGAACTAATAATGCGGGCGGGCGATGGAGGGAGTTTTATAAAAATGTGGCTGTTATTTTATTAAATATGTGTATCTAACGCCTTCTATGCGCACGACGTCGCGGGCAGAAGCTACTTAGTTACCTATAATGAAAACAAAATTTGGCTTAGCATGACTTTACAGTTATTATGAAGTAGATAATTATAAAGTCGACTTTGTGCCAAAGCGCTGAAGACCGCATTTGGCACAAAGGTAGAAAGTTTAAATTTGACAAAACTGCACTTGGAAATGACTTGTTGCCAATGTCTCTATTTTACCTTTATTTTATTTTAACACTAGCCACCCGCCTGTTTCGCACGGTTTTACGACTTGACAAAACATCGAGATTTAATTATTATAATTATGTAAGTTGAATATAATTGTATTAAAAACGTAAACCTTCCGGAATAAATTAGTTAATGATAGTGAAAACCGCATCAAAATCCGTTGCGTAGTTTACTAACGTCACACAGACAGACACAAAAGTGACTTTAATTTATAATAATTATGTACTAGATGACCCGGTGAACTTCGTATCCGTGAGATAAAATTTTGAATTTTTGGGCTATTTCTTTGGGTTTTTTTCCTAAACCACCCAAGTTATAAGGTGTATTTTTCTGCTGTAATGCCAATAAACACATTTTTCTTTCTTTCCAAGTATTGAGGAGAACAAAAGAAAAAAAAAACCAATTTGTCGAGCCATTTTCGAGTTAATACGAGACTAACGCACAACAATTGATTTTCACCTACCTACTTCATTATTTAAGGCCAAGTAATCGCACATCAGTGGTGACATTTACACTACGAAAATAGCTCTTACTGCTACGACATAAAGGCGCAGGCAATGTCAAATTGTCACTGTCAACCTATCGTACCAAGGGGTATTGTATTACCCTGTAACTGGGTTGTGGAGGTCAGATAAGCAGTGGCTCCTTGTAAAATACTGGTATACAGCTGCATCCGGTTAGACTGGAAGCAGATCCCAATGTAGTTGGGAAAAAGCTAGGCAGATTGATCTGACTCTGACAATTGCCTGATAGAAATTCTATAATACATATACCTACCTAGGTAAATAAATTAATAGTTTAAAAAACACTAGAAAAACACGCTTTTATAAATGCACGTAAAAACAATCGTACTACGTACATGCGTACATTATTCAGGAATGTGCGCCAGACGGTAGTGCATAACACGTAACGTACGCATCGATATTAACGATAAAACGTCAAATGGTGGTATTCGTCAAAGTCCATTACGTGGCCTTTCTCACAAGTGCAAACACGACTATGATACGATATTCCATCATGGAATGCCAGTGCTTATCT
Organism: Agrochola litura; assembly: GCA_949152395.1. NCBI lineage: Eukaryota > Metazoa > Arthropoda > Insecta > Lepidoptera > Noctuidae > Agrochola > Agrochola litura. The sequence continues at coordinate 25,166,686 of OX424494.1, read as the reverse complement.
TCCGGCTTCATCATCAGACCTTGAAACCTAATCGTGGTCAAAGTTCATTACAAGACTTTTCTAAGAAATCCAAAACAGCTATGATACGATTTTCCATCATGAAGTTCCAGTTCATATCTTCCGGCTCCATCATCAGATCAGTTCGACAGTACCATATTATTGTATTGTCATCAGAACTACATACAGCTGCCAATTTTCATTACGCTACGACCCTTGGAAGATGGTTAAATTAGTTACCTTAGATATCATTACATAGTTACGTACAGGTCGACCTAATAAAAGCGTGTTAAAAAATAATTTATCTGTGTGATAAATCAAAGTCACGATCTGTAAGATAAGAGGCTTTGAATATCTATCGTAATGATAGATATAAGTCTAATTTTTTTAATCTAAAATTCTTTATCTGTCACATTAGATTCAAAAGTCTCCAGCATGATCGAACTCCATAATGTCTTAAAAAGGCACATCTAAAAAGCCCAGTGTCTCAGAAAAAAAAAACCCCTGTTATTACAATTCACCTTGGCGCGCCCGCGACCTCTATCCTTTTTAAACGCTTGCAGTAATTGTCCTCTGCGAGTTTTTACTAGTCATAATGCATTATATTCACTTCATTGAAAATTATAATTGAATCTGATATTCAATTATGAAGATAGTATTGTTAAAAAAATCATTCTAACAGCGATATCACAATGTAAGATGCATAGAAATAATTATGAATTGAATTTTAGGAAAAGAAACTTGTCTTTATCATAAGTTATTTCAGTTTCTCGATATCGCAAATAGAATCTGCAAGTTGCGCAGTCCACTTTGCATTAAGAGGGCCCTTCCCGATCCGTCTATCGTCAACGCAAGCATGGTCAAAAAGCATGTTGTTTCATCTAGCGCAAGTGAGAACTGCTAACAAGCAAGTGAGAACGCGATAACATTGTACGAAAAATAGTGTGCGGAAATTTCATAAAACTTGTTTCAGGAAATACGTGTTTTTGAGTAAGCTTTACTAGTTTGTGAAATAAATGTTTGTCATTTAGTTAGAATCTCCATTACATGTGCAAGGTTTCTATGCAGATGTTTTCTTTACTTTTACAATTTATGAGTATATTATGAACGGCCAAAGTTCAGGTAAAAATTGTGCAAAAATGCAGATTTTCGGAGGCTTGTACTGAATTTATTTCTCGACATTTGAATTTTTTGGTTTCATAGAAACCTAGAAATAGTGCACAAGATACCTATTAGTTTAAAAATTTCAAAGAAAGATGTGTTACGACGCCATAATCACGTACGAGCGTTTGTATGAAAAGTGTGTCGGGTTGGCCGCTCTTAAGTAGAGCCTTCAGGCATCTAGTATTTAGGCATAGCGATCTAATAACCGTGCCCAAGATGCTCTATTTACCCGACTGCTCCAGAAGGGGGGAAAGAGAGCATGGATTAAATTGTGTGAGGAATGATATGAAAGAAAAGGGAGAGAATAATAGCGTGACGGTTGACAGGGGTGAATGGAAAAAGAAAAGGTGTGCGCCGACCCCACGTAACATGGGACATGGCCAGGAAGATGATGATGATGCTCCAGTAGGGGGTAATGATTAGTCCATTTTTGTATTTTTGTCGGTAGCAGCCCGGAGTCTGCATTTGTCAATAGACTGGCCTATTACATGAGACAAGATAATGGCAAAATGTGGGTGCAAACCGTCAAACCAAAACATGGTAAAAAGGTCAATCCTTTTATTATTTAGACCTCATACTACATTGTTTACCTTTCACGGGTCACTGACGATACGGCTATTATTTATAAACATTGCATCACATAAGGTTATGTACCAGAATAACCTTAAAAAGATTATCATTGCGTTGCCTCGGACGTAATGTGAACATAATCGGTTTAGAAGGAAATATAACATTATAATATTAGTTTGGGCGCTAGAAATCTGCTCACGGGGAAATTGGTCGATCATAATCAAAGGTACATAATACGTCCTTGTGTGTAGTTTTCTCTAGTTTTGTTTTTATACAAAGTAAATGAATTCTATCATGACTTTCTGATGTACTTCATTTTGTTATTTTCTACTCTCGGCATGATCTAACTTCTATTGAGTCCTGTTTGTAACGCTTTCACGCTTTAGCCGCTTTAGTCGTTTTAACGACTGAATGGATTTGGATTAAATTTAGTACCTGGGTAAGGACATAGAAAGAAAGAAAAATATTTTATTTGGGACACGCACAGGAAATACAAACAGTAATAAAATATATAACCTCCTTTTTTTGAAGTCGGTTAAAAATAAGAAAGGAGCATTTTACTAACAAGCGAACAACGAAAATAATAACGACCTGTGCAAGGCCGAAAACGCCACTGAGCTGCGCCCCGCGGTTTCACCCGCATAAGTCTTGATCCCGTGGGAATATCGGAATAAAAAGTATCCTATGTCCTAACCCATGTCATGGTCTATCCATGTGCCAAATTTCATCCAAATCTGTGCAGCCGTTTTAGCGTGAAAGCGTAACAAACAACAAACAAATAAACTCACTTTCATATTTATAATATTGGTAAGGATAGTCAGTCAGAAAGATACGTACCTACGTACTACAATTATTGGTTATAACAACTCTCAAAGCCACATTTGCCACCAGCCAGAATAAATTATATCTACCTACATTGCACTTCTCACACACATAGTTACTCAATTCCAAACCTATCACCACCAATCACACGTTCGAGATAATCATGATAATCTGTCAATTTGCCACAGACTCACGCGCAGTAAATTGCGTTACAAACGCTGTGTCATCTGTCCATTGCTTTCTAACTAGGCATAATGCTGGAGGAGTTTCTCAATCACCATTTGTGGAGACGTGATCTTTCGAAAGACATGATTTTAGATTTGTTAACAAGTTACAACTTTCTGAGCGGGGAATTTCTAACTGTCAAGAAAATCTATTTATTTAGGGTGGCAGCCCCATCGATGCGAAAACTGTTACCGTGGGTTCAGGATTCCTAAGCCCTCTGCGTTGAAATTTTTCGTCGGTTTAAAAAAAAAATCTGCTGTTCCATACATTTTGACCGCGTAGATAGTGCACTTTTCTATGTAACAGCGAAAATTTTTAACGCATGGGGTTTCAGAATCATGTACTGAATCCATGGTAACAGTTTTCGCGTGGATGTCCCTGCCAACCTGTTTAAATTTAAAGAAATATACCTGAGTCGTGTCTATAATCTATGTACTAAATAATTTTTGATTCAACTAGATAATTAAATGTTAGCCTGTTATTAACTCCATTCATTTTTCCGTACAACTAATCAGTAGATATTTGTGCCAATCGCAAACTGCAGCCTTATTAACACAGTCACAATCACAATCCCTTTCATTTAGACTATTCAACAATATTAAATGTTATAATAACGTTGTAATATTTTTTTTTTTTTTTTTTGTCTTACTCTGCTCCATGGCAATCTGTTGCACACAACAATAAGCCACTGTTTTGGCTGATATTTTTATCTGGTTTATGGCTTTTAGCTTGGAGAGACACTTCTCAGATGAGTGTCTCATTCCATCCTGACGAACGTTGTAATACGATTTTTTCCATAAGTAAATAGCAAGAATCTCCGTCAAAATTAAGGGCTTTGTGATTGTAAGTGAGTTACACAATTAGGGTGCTGGTCTGCCCTCTGCCTTAAAGGTCAGCAACCCTTGACCGTAGACCACACATTATTAAATAATCCAGACTTTACCTAACTACATTTAGTACCACCGTAAATTCTAAATACGTTGTTTCCATAAGAATTTTCTCGAAGCACCTAATTAAGACGTAATTAACGTGCACACGTCACATTTTCCTAATTAACAAAAATCACGCGTTGAACGAAAGCGAGGGCTCTTGGCGTGAGACGAAAAAAACGCGTTAAATGAACCACTTTCATTGGTGCTGTAATTAGGCTTAGGTAGCGTTTATTTATTCTCAGGCGTCTGCAGCTACTCCTATTGTCTAATACTTATGTTATGACTTGGTCCATTCAGTACTTAATTTATTTATGTTTTATGAGTTACGTTTTTAATTGACTTTGTTAATAACGGTCATAGAACAAACCTAATTAATTTCAAAGGAAAAGACAAAAAAAAGAAAAAAAAAAGGAAAGTTATAATTATTTAGGTATCCAATAAATGTGAATACACGATAAAAAAAACAGTGGCACTCCGGGAGTGCTGACAGAAGTGAAAACTTGAACAATTTAGTAAAAATACTTGCATAGAACATGATCCGTAACGTAATATAAATAAAGAGCACAATCGCGGAATTTTACAAACATGAGGTGTCGGTAACGGTGTCGCGAGTTCAACTGTTTTTTCCATCTCTAAAATGCCCAACGCGCCTAAAGAAGTTTTCACTTCAAAAAGTACAAAGAAAATTTTAGATATTATCATTAATTAAAACCAGATTAAAAGGATCAACCAACTTTTGTAGGGAAAGTTTCCCCCGGCCATAGGCACAAATGAATATAGATAGTTCACTCCGAATTTTAGCTATGAAGCTACAAGTACGCAGCCGTGGGCCCGTCTTGTTGGGCCAATTCAGTGAGTGTAACATAGCTAAGAGTTACGGAACAGAGTAAGAGAGGCGACTTCTATTACTGTAGGTAATTAGCGCTGTGTGACCTGAATTACACTTTATTGTGTCGTAGCAAGAGTAGCTTTTTATTTAAATGATTTTGCGGAGTGAACCATCTGAATTCATCTATGCCATAGGTAAATAATTGAAGGAAAAACTACAAACTGATTATTAGATTGATACTTTATATTAATTTATTTACAAGTCGAATTCTCAGCTGGAAATTGGGACTGCTTAAATACCCGTAACTTAATTCCATTATCTTATTATTTTCTTACTTCTCTTAGTCGAACCCGGAATTTTCCTTTTCATTGTTCAATATTTTCTACAATAATAAACAAGTCGTAACTTTTAGATAAATGTGCTAAAAAAGAAACTTCTTGGTAAGAAGTGCATACCAAAAGGTTCACATACTTTCATTGTAAAGCCTAGTGTTCATCACAAAAAAACTGGCCAAGTGCGTGTCGGATTGTGCGTGGCATAATGAAGGGTTCCGTAGCTAGGATTAGTATTTATCAAAAGAACAAACTTGACTTTGTAGTTGAAAAAATGCTCTCCCATCAATCGATATACATGTATGTCACGGTAAATTCTCCAACCGCAAATGTAAGTTTGAAATAGCAAAAAAAAAATGTGATAAGATTACAAAAATCCTTTACTTGTGCTGTGAGACCTTGCTTCTTGCCTTTTATGATCCTAAGCCAAAGGAAAGTTTAAGGTTTTGGGGAGCGTTGACCTACGTATTTGATATTAATTTCAACTTGACACCTCCACGCGTTAACGAGAAAAAGGGTCAGACGGACAGAGGGACAACGAAGTGATCCTATTATACCTAAGAGTTCTGTTTTTTCCTTTTGAGTTACGGAACCCTAAAAAACAATAAAATTACGTCTTGAATATTGTTAGGTATACTTTTTATGTAACATCTGGTTAAATAATAACAGTTGTTTATGTCTGCGAATATATTAAACTAAATACAAATCTTATTATAAACAATACTTAATTATCGTTGTTTCTTTAAACCCGTGTGAGTTTTGACGTAGGTAAGTGAAAACGTGGGAGTAAATGATACAAATAATTATTACGCCACGATAGAATATTCTAGATTATACAACAAACAATTAAAATATAAGCCAACTTATTGTTTATATATTTTTCTTTTTGTATAATTCGATAATTTTTAAAAGAGTGTCCGTGGAGTTTCTTGCCCGTTCTTCTCCATAGTAGGTACCTACTACGCTTTGGAATGGGCAACTAGCTTCATCTTTCTGACTGACCGACCCCTTGACAATTCAAAAGTGCCTGTAATTGGTTTATTTGAAATAAATGCTTTGAGTTTGATACAAATATAATATTTTTTATTTTTTTATTAAGTATTATTTTTGAAACAATTTAACAAAATTGAAAATTATATTTTTCCTCGTTCATATTTTTAATGGAGTAAAGTCGATTAATGTTACAGATACGAAGCTTGCGTTAGAGAAAATTATTTATGAACTATTTTTATAACGATGGACTTGATAACAATTAGGAGGGGCTTGTGGCTAAGTAACAACAGCTGCACGGGTCGATCGATCAGGTTAAGCTACGCTTGCCGCGGTTGGTCTGTGGATGGGTGACCATCTTTACATACCGAGACCCCTCCGTGCCTCGGAAAGCACGTTAAGCCGTTGGTCCCGGCTGTCATTTGTAGATCTTTGACAGTCGTTACGGGTACTTAGAAGCCCAAAAAGTCTGAAAACCAGTCTTACTAAGGGGTATTGTGTTACCAAGTAACTAGGTTGTGGAGATCGGATAGGCAGTCGCTCCATGTAAAATACTGGTATTCAGCTGCATCTGGTTAGACTGGAAGCCGACCCCAACATAGCTGGGCAAAGGCTTGGCAGATGATGATGATGACTATTTATTTACTTTACGTGTTCAGTATAAAAATTACAAAATACTTTCATTTTACTTTATTATTTTGTTACATAAATTTACATTATGACATACGGTGCCGAAACGTGATCGCTGACAGTCGGGTCCACAAATTTAAGGTCGCAAACTGAAGAGGCAGTGGACTGGTCATGTTTCTTGAAAGACCGATGGCTGGTGGAGCAGACGAGCCCTTCGGCAAGCGTAGTGTGGGACGCCCCCCAGCTACATGGACCGACGAGCGCTGGGACAGACTGGATGCGGAAGGAGGAGGACAGGGTGTTGTGGTGCAGCTTGAGAGAGGCCCATGTCCAGCAGTGGACTGTTCTAGGCTGAGTTGATTGATAGATTGACATTGAAATTATTATAAAGGGTAAATGTAAGTAGGTAAATAACGTTATTACTGTATCGTAAGTCGTATTGAATGTACGCATCTTCCAAATAGGTACCTATTGTGTTTTTTTCCTTTCTTATTCACTAGGCAATCCGCTTAATTCTTATTTAGGTTTGTTTATTTTCCGAATAAAAACAGGTCGATCAGTTTTACGTAATCTTTTAAGTAGACATAAAAACTTCCCACAACTCAATTCCGTAAAATTTTCACGTAAGCATCAAACACTATGTTATTCTAGCTAGGTATTACATATTAAAACCTGCGGAAAACATCTCAAAATTCAAACCTCGTAATTTTACTTAGTTCTACAAAAAATTACTTGGAATTACGCGAAACTGTATTCTGGTCGCGTAATTTTACGTAATTTTATCCTGTGTGTCCTCAGCTTTACTCTCACTGGTGTACCAACTACGGACTGTGAATAGTGATGGATCGAAAGTGATAGAAAGTTAGTGATGTGTCTGTCTGTCTCTTAAAAGTGAACTTGGAAAACATGGGACTGCATAAACGGGGAAGTGAGTACCTAGCTTTATTAATTTATTTAATTTTAAGGTCTTCGTGGCTAAGTAATAACAGCCATACGGGTCGATCCATCAGGTTAAGCTACGCTTGCCGGGGTTGGTCCGTGGATGGGTGGCCATCTTCACATACAGAGACTCCTCCGTGCCTCGGAAAGCACGTCCTGGCTGTCATTCGTTGATCTTTGACAGTTGTTACGGGTCGTCAGAAGCCCGAAAGTCTGACAACTAGTTCTACCAAGGGGTATAGTACCCAGTTACTGGGTTGTGGAGGTCAGATAGGCAATCGTTCCATGTAAAATATTGGTATTCAGCTGCATCCGGGAAGACTGGAAGCCGACCCCAACATAACTGGGAAAAGGCTAGACAGATTGATTGTCTTCGTGTGATTAAACTCCTGGAGTTGGTAAACATTTTGGTATTTCTACTATATAATTTTTTAAGTGTCAAATTTCAACAGCAGGGCCGCAGGAATGTCTGAGTCGCTTTCCTTGGAGTTTTTAAGGCTGATTGACACGGCGCTATTTAATTGCCTGTGACATGCCATAAGTTGAAGCAACAATAAAACTTGGACGCAAGTCATTTGTTGCTTCAATTGTATTGTAGTAGGTATCCCACAGGCAAGAAACTTGTATCGCGTAAAAGGGGCTTAACACCCGCGATCATCGATCAATAAATAGCTTTCAATTGACTATTTTCAAATTGTCTATGTTACTATAAACCTTTGCGTTGCAGCTCTCAACAAGATGGATTTTCCGAACAGAGTGATCGATCAGCCACAAGACGTAATACTCTTGGAAATGAAATAGTTTTCAATTTAATACGCTCATGCTCACTTAAATGTCTAGCTGATGGTGGCGAGTGTATGGATCATTCGGTTCCCTACAAAATGGTTGAGCTGAATGGTGCTAATCCATGCGTCATGTTCGTGAACGGGCGCGTCAGTTGAGACTGGTAATTTCTTATCTGCCAGGGCTTATTTTAAATCTTATATTTTCAATACTTTTGATTATTTTTTGTACGAGTACATTGTTCTGACATATAGAATTGACAAGAATAATGTACCCAGGATTTTGTAATATTTACATTTAAAAGAGTGTCCTTGGAGTTTCTTGCCCGTTCTTCTCCATAGAGATCTACGTTGTGGTATGGGCAACTAGCTTCAATTTTCTGACTAACTGACCGACTCTTTGACAGTTCAAAACTGAAAAAAAAAAATAAAAAAAAATGTTATGAGTTTGAGTTTGAATAGGTCAATAATATTTATTGTTGTAATCTCTTTTAAAAGGGTATACAATGTGGTGTGTGGGTTTTTTTGGCAGTTCCCTCTATGATGGAAGCCTTAAATTAAATTGAATACAATATTTCCTATGCTAAGATATTTGATAAGTTTTTTACGAATCATTGGACCAATAGTCAAATAAAACAATTAATAAAATGCATACCAGACAGCAAAATATCACGTGCTACTAAGGTAGACTTCATCAACATCCTTGGATGATAATGGATAAGACTTTAGGCCCACTTGTACCACAAATTACTAAATGTTTTTTAATTTCTCATTTCATTTTTTGTATTTCGTTTGAAGGTGACGGAGACAAGAATGATATTTTCAATAGGTACTTTATTTTTATTTATTTTATTTAGTGATTTGTAGTGCAAGTGCCTTAACCTAACATGAGATGGTACTTGATCTTCTTCCAAAAATTATACTCTTGCGTCTAAAATACACACTTGGTTTTCACCAGCTTTCATAACTCTTTAGCATCTTCAATGAGAAAGTGTTAACATATGTATTACATGTTGAGTTTTGTTTAATATTGGTTTTGTTATGTCAGTGTTAACTGTCTATGTTTAGTCGAATGTTTACTTTACATGGAGTTACGATCTTTGGTAGGGACGTGTGGATTCGTTGGAGTTTTAGTATATTTGTGCTGACGTTGAAGAGGATCTTTTTTTGTTTTTTTTAAGGTTGTTTGTATTAAATGTGTGAGAAAACATTAAAGGTGTGAGGGCCTAGAAAAGTGGCAAAAGCGGATTTTTTTAAATTTTGCGTCTTTGTCGATGATAGAACGTCACTTTATCTACGCCCTCAGATTTTATGAAAAATTCGAGTTTTAATCAGAGCCTTGATTGTATTTCAGACTTTATATTAGCCCTATTTGTAACATGCTTACATTAAGGCTCGCTTGAAGGTGTGTTTGTTTGTTGGCCATTTTAAATTCAACAGTTTTAATTCAACTTTTACCACCGATGTTATTTGGACCATAATAACGACAATATAATGTTTTCCACCAATCGACTGTCAAGCCTCTTACTCATGGACTAAATGACATTTATAAAAATGAAACTTATTTTACATTAGCCTATTCAAAAACATTCCATAAGGCCATATACCTACATAATTTCACACAGTGATTCACTGAGCCAATTCTAAGGTCTCAGTGAGACTGATTACGAGGAGATTGGCCTTATTCATACCGAATGAAAGCTATTCAGTCTGGCCGGGTAATTGTCTGACTCATTATACGGAGGATTTTACTCTGTGCTATATATGAATCGTCATACATTCAACCTTTTGGGATTAGCTGAATACATTTTTAAGAATGTTGAACTTAGTTTGACTTTCATTATCAAGAAAAATAGGTTACCTAGAAACTATTTTATTATTCTTATTTTCACACAAGACATAGACGGTACTTTTCAAAGAAACACTAGAATATAAATTGTAAAAAAATACAATTGTTTCGTGTCCAATTCAACTGTTGTAAAAAGACACAAATATCCAAAATAAATAAGCATTGCAAAAGCTAATGTAAAGTTTAAGCTCAAACAAGGCACTTGTAAAGTTAAATAATAAGAGTATAGTCATAAATGGCCATTGACCATACACAAATCAAGTTACATCACTATAAGCCGATGACAGGCAAACATTGACCACTTTCGAACTTCGTACATAAGTGTCAAATAATGACGTTTGCTGTCAAAACCCAAATTTTGCCGCGTAACGCTCCAAAATGGCCGCCCGTTTAAATAGATTGGTTTTTGAGAGGTACTTTATATCTTCATGCCCTCTCTTTTGGCGGATTCATCGAATATTGATACCGATTCGTCGATTTCTCGATGGTGCTGAAGTACCAATCGATTACATGGGTCATGGTTTGAAGTTCTTGATAAGTGTCGATTGACGGTAGAAGCGGCTTTGATATTGGGATATTTTTGCTTTCAAAATAATTTATTACTAACCTCGAAAATTAATTAATATGTTTAGTATGACTGGGCTTTCATAGGCCATATATTGTAAGATGGATATTTGGAAAGCACGTAGAACAAGGCAGAAAGACTCGAATCTTCCAGTTTGATCTCAGGCTGTAGTAGGTAACAAGTGTTTTTGGTTATAATTTAATTTTAAGACCTTTTATGTAACATAATTTAAGGCAAAAAAAAGAAATTCTGTTTGATATCGCAGCACATCGTTTGCTGTGAACAATCGTGATAATCAGGTGATGATCAATGCTTGTTTCTTTGTATGAAAACAGTTCTTTGTGTATCAGTGTTTTAGTCAGTCGATACCATTTTATCGACGTTTATAAAGTACAACTTTGTATTTGTTTCACACAAGTTCTCAATAATTGACACGGTATTTAAGGCAGCTTTAAAATATCCAATGCATATACCATTCCCTCCCACATCCAATCAATTGAAATGATGTTCAATTATTTTCAACTACAATTTTGTGCATCATTACTTTCATTACAGAATTTCAGTAAGTAATTGAACAATCATCCCATTCAATAAGATGAAAAGTCAATATGAAAACCAATTAAGTAAAGTACGAATCGTAAATTATTATCTTTTTGAGTAGACATCGCAATTCTGGAATATTCTCTTTGATTGAATCTTGTTACGAATTGAACGTGGTTTTATATTGATTTTATTACTAGCTTTTGCCCGCGGCTTCGCCCACGTGGAGTTCGGAAATTGTCCCAAGGGAACGTTCTACCGGTATATAATGTATCCTATGTCCTAAATTCATTTCATGGTCTTATTGTGTGCCTTTCATCAAAATCCGTTCAAGTAAAAATATTGATATGCTCATAAAAATTTTGATCACTACATACAATCCTATAGTTCTAAAGAATATTTACATTCGGCCATAAAAAAAAATGTAACGAGTCTCCGAAATTAGTTGTTGCACACATTTTAGCTTCTTTTTTGTCAAAACTTTTTATACTTACCCACTTCATATTCAACAGAATTAAATCTGTTACAAAAACGGTCTGTTATTTATTATCCTCATACGCAGTTACATTCAAATAAGTTTATAAACCTAAAAACACTGCTAAATCTTGGTCTGGAATGCATTCTAAGCCCCTTAAGTTATGAGCTAATTACCTGTACTCTAATTGCGTAACTTATTTTCGTAAACGATTATGACAAATTAGTTATATTTTGACAGTTCAACAACATTCATTGCGTTATTTACGTTGTTGAGCAGATTTTCTTTTCCAACTTATGAAGCATTGGATTAGCAATCTGTTTCAAATCGAACCAGATTGTGATTGATCGTATATTACGCCATTAGGGTACTGTTTTCCCATAAAAATCAGTACTCTTCCAAACAGCACGTCATCAAACCACAATGTATGAAGAAAAACACTATTTTCTTGCCAACACTTTTATTCCGCACAACTGTACTATTTCACGACTGGCCCTGCACAAAACCACACAGAATTAACGATAATATCAAAACCGTAATTTCTAAGTGTTGCCAAAGTAAAATAATACATTCAGTTGCCGTAATGAAAATACATTTAAACGTTTTTTACAATAATAATAATTTGGTGGATATTATAATTCGATATCAAGATAATATATTTTTAAAATTAAATCAAAGAAATCACAACAAATGTATATGTTCAGTATGTTCACCCCAACAGCTCAATGACACTCACATAACTCATCACCTGTTAAGCAGCCTTATAAAGGCGGATAACAATTAAAATTCTATTGTGTCTCGTTAATGACAGTGGAAGGGAACGTGTCAGTCACCAAGCTACCCTCAATTAGGTTTTCTTGAAGTTTTAAAAAGCGAACAGTCGGGCCGTCTGAAGGTCGCTTGAAAATCGATACACGAGCTCTGTCTTGTACAACGCGTATGTGAATAATTTAGTCTTTCATAGGTATTTGAGTTCGATTGATGTGGCTATCATGGGGCGTTGTTTTATTTTATTTGAGTTTTGTGGGTATGGTTTGGAAAAAAAGCTTGGTGTATTATTTATTTTTTAAATGCAATATCAATCAGGAATACGTTATTGTAGACTAGGTGTTACAAAACCTACTAATCTAAGTATCAAATGGAATTGAAATGTGTGTTATTTTCATTGATTTCTGTATCCAGAGAAAATAGATAGGTCTCTAAGGCTCTTTAAGGTCTCACTTTTACCAAAGAACTCACATTCTGGCCATGCTCAGTGCATGGCATAAGACTATAGGGCCTTATTAAACTCATCGTGGTAGCTGTTTATTATATATATGTATACTTTATTTCAAACCAGAAAATACATTACAAAAAAGAAATAAGTAGATGCCATTGGCAACTTCCAGGATGAACAAGATACCCCGACTCCCTCTAAGGCTCACTTGCATCACCAATCACTAAATTAATCTAGTCTCTCTCATCTTCAAAAGATTAACAATAGAACGTTGTTTCAAAATCCTTTAACGTTAAGACTCCCGCAGACAAGCGCGACTCTGATGAAACAATTTCTATGAAAACTTCACGGAGATTGTTCTACCGGTGTCGCGTGGCACCGTAGCGATTCGCCTGCATGCGACTGCCTTTAAACGTGTTTAGTGATTTGTCGTGCAAAGAGGCCTAAATGCACGTGACTTCTTAAAGCATCGCCTCCTCATAGAGGTCACATTACAACGCTTTGAACTGAACCTTCTATACAGAGAATCCTGCTGACCTCTGTCTCCTCAAACACCGTTATGATTCCATGATTCATATCAAGTTCAAAGCTCAGACCTTGTGTTCATAAGTTAAATGTCACATTCCTTCGAAATAGCTCACTGTAATGGCAGCGCGCACGAACGTTTGGTTGTTTGTTTGAAATGCATTCAATGTGGACTAATAAGAGTTTGTGTTTGATATGGTCAAGAAATATATATATAGTCCTCTTCACCGTATCCGGCGACAGCGACCCAGACTAATTTTCTTTTTTCCTTTCGTGAGCTCTCTGATGACTAGCAAAACCAAATTTGGTCTTGAAAACCCGGTCACATCGTGTACAAAAGAGCTGATCAGCATCGTTGTATGTGTACGCATATGAAGGCTTTGGGCGACTTTTGTGTATTTAGCGCTTCTTGTCTAAGTCTTCAAGACGACTTGCTTTAAAGCATTCAGTTGCTTTGTGGATTGACGTGCGCCATCTTTCTCGGTTTCGAGCAAGCTCCTTCCAGCGATCAACAGGTATGACGCAGGTCGTAAGGTGACGTTTAAGGACATCTTTGTAGCGCAGGTATTGCCCACCCTGTGCAAGTTTTCCTTGGGCGAGCTCTGAGTAGAAAGTGGTTTTAGGTAGTCTACTCGTATCCATGAGCTGTACATGACCACACCATCTCAGTTGGATCTTAATCAAAATCGCCTCCATGCCCATCATTCCAGTACGCCTAAGCACTTCCGAGTTGGGAACACGATCTTGCCATTTTATGCGCAGGATTTGGTCAAGAAATAATGTAGTACCTAGTTAAACATATTATACATACAGCATATTTTATCCAACTCTTCTTTATTATTTGCCACTATTGTGCTTCAATAAGCTTCAGTTTATCTTCCCATCTCTTATATTGTCTTCCTCTATTCCTTTCGCCATCTCTGGGGTACCATTCAGTGACAACTTAACTCCACTTGTCTTGAATGCCTCTTAACATGTGGCCTGTCAATCTCCACTTTTGTTGATCTATTTTGGTAAGAACATCAGTAACTTTTGTCTTTTCTCTAATCAGGGTATTTCGTATCCTGTCTTGTTTTTAATACCTTTTCATTGATCTTTGGCAATGTGCCAGAATTTCTCTGTGGTGTCTAGCCAATCGGCACTCTCCAAATCCATTCCCAGGACCAACCTAAACATATCTGTTCAACTATCGTTCCCACACTAAAGGCCTACATCCACGAGCGACGCATTTTTACACAATATTTAGCAAAAAAGCAGAAAAGCTCTTTGTAAAACCACCACCCTGAATCGTAAAAACTCCTACCAACTAAATGATGCTGGTCAAAATGGGCCTAAGTCCAATAGAATTGAAACATATCTCAAATTGTAGCTTATAATTAGTACTCTATTTCATACTATAGCAACAAGTACCAAAGTCAAAGAGAACAATGATAGAGCTAATTGAAAAACTAGCATTTTTGTTTTCTGCCTTCAAACAGCATCCTGTGTACTTAATTAAAAGGTAAACCAGTAAAATTAATTACAGGTGCACGAGACTATTTAACTTCTTCACCTACTAGAAGCCGTCTCCTCGTAAGCTCTCAACGGTTTCCACGAATATTTATTGTCGTTTTGAGTGCATTTTTCTTTTAAAAAATCGCTGGGCCTTATGACGCTTTTCGGGTCGAGAACACAGTACTTATTGCATTCTAAATAATTCCTACATTGATCGAACCCACATCTTTGTTATAGATCAGTAGTACCTTATTTAAATAGTCAAAAGCATGTTAGCCAATCGGCTCTCCCCAAATCCATTCCCAGGACCAACCCAAACACATCTATTCTACTATCGTTCCACACTAAAGGCCTACATTCACGAGCGACGCATTATTTCAGAACAACAGTGATATTACCAAAAAGTATCAATTATGTAGCGGGGGCCATTGTTGGCCGGAAGCGGGCGCGACCGTTACGTTCGTGGACACACACGCCTTTATTTTGTGGTGTGAAGGATGAGATGTAGCGGGTTTTGATACAAATATTGTATTGGCCGTGATGTCCCTAACTCTATTTTTTTTTCACTTGTATTTTTGGATTGATAGGAAAAGCTTGCTTCTAAGTGAATTGGAAAAACGGCGCGTTTTCATTTAAACTAAATATTTATTTTACTCTTCTGTAAGTTACTGATCATATAGGTATCATACAAATATTAATGAAAAAAAAAACAGCAGGAAATTAAACTTTTATCAAAAATAAACTCTTTATGGTACTTATTAAACCTAATAACGTAAAATAATATCAAAACCAAAAGCTAAAGCCAAGCCAAGCTTATGCCTAAGGCATTAAGCCCGCCTTTGTACTTTTTTGAGTGTAAAAGTTTAAATAAATAAAACAGAAAATGATTACATTTGCAAGCAATTTCCGTCATCAAAAACAATATTATAATTACTTTACTACTAAAAGCCGACCAAGCAGCTCCCCATACTCTGCACGCTTTACCGCCCACCCCAAGAGAGGGGTGATCAGAACACCATGTAATCCTGACTCCTCGAGCGTTACTCTTCGCGACACTACACTGGAGACAGTTCACGCGTTTTCTGATTTATTCGTTTAACCTCTTCGAAGGAGTCACGCCAAATACATAATCGTGGAATTCCTGTAGGAACATATTTTTCGATAAAATATTATTTTCTTTGTTTTGAAACTAGTTGTCAAGGATTTTAGGTTTGTCTTTGGAAACAATGCTCGATAAATTGATACTTTTCAAAGTTTTAAGAGTTTTTTCTCTTCTATATTTATTTAACACTAGCAGCGCCCCGCGGTTTCACCCGCATAAGTCTCGTAAGATCCCGTGAGAATATTGGGATAAAAAGTAACCTATATAGGTAAACTTTAAACTATCTGTGTGCCAAATTCCTTCCAAATCTGTTCTGTAGTTTTTGTGTGAAAGAGTAACAAACATTCATCCATCCTCACAAACTTTCGCGTTTATAATATTTATGTTATTTATTTATTATTATTTTATTTAACATAAGTATGGAATTATTAATATTATCATCAATTAAAACGTACAGGATTACGAATTTAACACTACCATCCCACTTCTATCTATTTTTTTTATTATTATTTTACTACATATATTATTTTAGCACAACAGTTTTTTAAAGCATCCTATATAGAGGAACAACTCAAAGACACCTAAAGTCTTGACTAAAGATAACTGAAATTTAGTAAACCCAACTCAACCTATAGGTATTTATTCCTCAGTTTACCAAATTGGAGCTACCCCCCCATCTTCTGGGTGAAAAGGTCAATCACCCATGTTATCTCAATCAAATATTTATTCAATATTTTCCTCAAACTCCTTCCGGCATTACATATTAAATAAATATATCTAAACACGCATCGCGAATCGTAATCTACGTTAATAATCGATTTTCACGGTTATATAACTTTATTGTATACGGTAGTTAACTAGTATATAATCGGTCTACAATATACGTAATAGAATTTTATACGTTTAATTAATGTTGGCAATTAAAACATAACAGTATTGTTTTGTAATGTTTATGATGATAAACAAAAAATATATTTACTTTCTTTGTTTCGCTAGTAACAAATTAATTACACGTAAAGTTACAATCGCTTCTCATCAATCACGAACAAGATTAAAAAGTTGCGTGCACTCTATCTGAAATAGTATCTAAATGTCTGGTCGAAACTAAAAATAAGCCTTTACGAATGACTATGTACCATTGGCGGATCACTACTATTTACTAAACGACACGAATTTCTGTTACATCACCGAAAAAAGAAGTAAAGTGTAACTAACCATCGGCATTTTATTATTAACTATTTATTTTGTGAACCTAGTAGACGAGGTAGTCCTCATCATAACACACCACATTAAAACTCTCTCGAAATAAAAGAAAACAAAAGAAACATTGTTTTAAAACGTCAATTAAGGCCCTACAAGGTTCTTTTTGCACAATCGGCCTACAATGTTCCCACTGCTGGGACACCGGCCTCCTCTCCGTGTGAGGGATTGGGCTGTAATTTACCACTAGAGGGCCCAGGGTGGGTTGGGAGATGTCACATGTCTTCGAATTTTTGGTTCTGACGATGTTTTCCTTCACTATTTTAAGAGCAGTTGTGATGAAATTATTTACACAAAGTAAAGCCACAATTCAGCTACAATTCGTAATTTGGAGGGGGCTCATTCTTTTGCGCGTGACCAAAATCTGAACTAACGCAGACATCTTATTTTTTCAATACATTTCTTGTCACAAACAAATGTTTACCTGCTGGCGACGTCATTCGAGCGTCAAATTCTCTTTGTAGCAGTGAAATTATCATTTCTAAAATAAATCGCTGTCACTTGTCAGTTACACTACACCCCAATGACCCAATACTCGCATGTAACTATTTAGACCATAATGTTCGTGTAATATCGTTGCACGGGATTCTCAATGCCTATTGGAAGTTGTTCGGGGATGTAGTCATCCACTCATCCCCCTATTATGGGATGTAGCGGATTATATGGGGGATGGGGGCTTAGGCAATCGTTGCGTGTTAACGCGATTGGTGGATTTAATAGGAATGTACGGATTTTATAGCGTGTTTAGTGGGATTGCCATTTGTCCGTGGTTTGATTATTATGGTGAAGTAGGATACGTTCTGCAGTGGACTATAAAACAGCTTTCTATTTTTGCTTTTGTTTATCAACTTGATTAAATGGAGAATATCTAAAAAATAATGGACCGATTCAAATTATTTTACTTCACATACTCGTAAACCTCCATGGACACTTATGAAACGTCAGAAGCTAGGTGCACGGTTCCAATTGGTCGTTTCCTATGGAGAAGAGCCGGCAAGAAACTCCACGGTTACTGGTGTGGCAAGTTATCGTCCCTAAGATCAAATTTGATTATGGGCGGTGTTCAGGTGTCTGTAGTCCAACCTTAGGCATATATTGCTGTCGCGGACATGTGAAGAGGGTATCGGGAGACTGAGCGGCCGGTGACAGCTCTAATGACGCTTGTCAGATGTCAAAGTGCGCGCGCGCCATTCGGTCGCATTTTGCTCTCACCGCAAACCGCATTATTAAATCTCAATTCATCGCATCCGCTGAAACAATAAACTAACGTGTATTATCCCGTAATCCTTGGGGATTTACCATTCTATAGTTCTAAATAATAATATCAACCCGCGTCCGATTAATGTGTAAACCCTAGACTTTCAAGTGACCATTGTGTACGAGAACGCCAGGTGGCCACCGGCTGAAGAATCATCAAGACTGAACAAGAAGACCACAGGTACCGCTTTGCATTATTTGCTGGGGTTAATTACAGACGCCACCTGACCGTCACCAATCTCCTTGCAATTTCTCGGACAAAAAAAAATAGGCATTTTGAATCAGCGTGCATTCCAGACGCAGATTTTTCTCTCGTCCTCATCCCGCATAGGAAACACGGCTATTTACACGCCTGTCCATCCATTTTATGGTCCATTCGAGCCTAGATAGGTATCAGTTAATAAGTATAAGTATTTTACAAAATAACAGTAAGTACAAGTCATTGTAGGTACTTACTTACGATAACTTACAATAATTATTCAGTATTAGATAGTGCCTTATAATGGCTACTCATAAGCAAGAAGCTAAATTAGCTCAGCTTAATGCTAAAAAAAATATGATTTTCGAGCGAGTTAATCGCATTTATAATTCCTCGAAAAGTATATCTAATTATGATTCACGCTCAAACGAGCTATTCCTAGCGCAGTCAGAATCAATTAGTGAATTGCACAGCAAGTTTGAAACAATAATTGACCAGATCAATGATTTGCGGTTTGAAATTGATGAAACCCCACCAGACTATACGTGTCTATGTTCTATTGAAGACTTATATTCAAGTATTAAATACAAACGTAATCTCATACTTTCAAGCAACAAAATATTAACATCAGATCAGAAGGGAGGTAGTAGCATAAAATTACCACCGATCGAATTACCATCATTTGACGGTAGAACTGAAAATTGGCCGATATTTTATGAAATGTTCCGCAGTAATGTTCATTTAAATACTAATCTGACGGACTCGCAGCGTGTGCAATACTTGATCAGTAAATTGACGCATGATGCCTTAAAACTAACTGCAGGCATTGTTCCCACAGGAGATACCTACAGTGTTATGTGGAACAGTCTTGTCAAAAGGTATCAAGATAAGCGTAGTTTAGGTATTCATTATCTCAATAATATACTGGACATTAAGGTATGCGCCGGCAATGCTGCTAGTCTGAATGCATTTGTAGAACGATATTCAGCGTCTGTCGCTGCATTGAAGCAGTTAGACATTACGGACTTGTTAGATTTTGTGATATTACACTGTGGTTTAAGAAAGGTTGACGCAACAACTGTTCAACAATTTGAAAGTCGTGTGAGTGGGAAAGAATTACCTTCCTATACGGAGTTTATAACATTTATGCAAGACCATGTCAAGGTACTCCAGCGCTCACACGTTAATAATCCACAGCCGGAACCGCGTGCTAAGTATAGTTTAGCTCATAATCGAACAAGTAATACGCAAAGTACCGCTAAGTCGTTTGTGTCATGCAACGAACCCGTTTCTAATAACCATTGCTCGCTGTGTAATAACGATGACGTCGATCATCGACTATTTGATTGTCCACAATTTAAAAATATTAATTCACCGCAAGCTCGTTTCGAATTTATTAAAAAGAAACGCGGCTGTGTAAATTGTTTAAGTCTGTCTCACTCTTTGATTAAATGCAAGTCAAAGAGCGTTTGTAAAATTTGTAAAAAAACACATCATTCCTTGTTGCATTTCTCCGATGTAAAAGGTGATTCGCCACGCGAGCCTCCTGCTACCTCTGTTTCGCTCAGTGCCGCGGCCAAGACGTGTTTACCGACTGAGACAACTGTTTTGTTAGCGACCGCGCAGATATATGCATATAATAGCACCGGCAGAGATAAGCTTGTTATCAGGTGTTTAATAGATAACGGATCGCAAAATAATTTAATTACTGTGGATTGTTGTAAACGTTTGAACTTATCCATAATTAAATTACGCAATTCGTTTTTACAAGGTGTTGGTATGACCTCACGACCTGTACACGGCTTTATTTATCTCAATATAGAATCTCGGATTAATCCTCACATTAAGTATTATATACACGCTTTAGTTGTTGATTGCATTACAGACAGACTTCCCGCTAGTTTTGTTAGATTAACTGATGATAATAGCATGTCATATTTAAATAATTTACCGCTTGCCGACCCAACCTGGAATGTACCAGGTGGAATCGACGTTGTGCTTGGAGCACAGCTGTTTCCTTTTATTTATTTAGGAGATAGGGTTGACTCAGGCACCCCCCGCACACCCCCGGCTATACAGACTAATTTCGGTTATGTGCTAATGGGCGATATAGATTGTCATAGTAGTGACGTAACAAACGTTACATCTTCGTTTACCGCACTTGCCAGCATTGACGTCGAGTCAAGTTTGCAGAAGTTCTTTGAGCTAGAGGAAATTCCAACTCAACGTTATATTAGTCCAGACGAATTAGAATGTGAAAATAATTTTAATTCTTCAGTCTTATTTAAAGACGGTAGATACTTTGTCGATTTACCTTTCGCGCGCACCCCTTCTGAGTTAGGTAACTCACGCGGTGTCGCTCACCGGCGGCTACTGGCGCTCGAGCGTAAATTCACGTGCGTGCCAACCCTACGCGAGAATTACAATAAAACTATTACCGATTATATAACTCAGGGGTATTTATCGGAGGTACCCGTCTCTGAATTGACAGAAGAGGGTTACTACATACCGCATCACGCCGTCATTAGACCGGACAAAGACAGCATTCGAGTGGTTTTGGACGCTAGTGCCAAAACGCACTCGGGGTTGTCACTCAATGACATTCTGCATGTTGGACCTAATTTACAAGCAGATTTGTTTTTATTATTACTCGATTTTCGTACGTTCCGTGTCGCGATGACAGCGGATATAAAACAAATGTTCCTTCGTATCGGTGTAAATGAGCACCACCGCAAATATTTACGAATCTTGTATCGTTTCAACAATAATGAACATATACGCACCTTTAATTTCAACCGCGTTCCCTTTGGGCTAAAGCCTAGTCCTTATTTAGCGATGCGCACATTACGCAATTTGGCGTGTGAGCATGGCGACCGCTTTCCTGAGGCTTCTAAATTAGTAGAAACTCAGTTTTATATGGACGACTATGTCTATTCTGTTCCTGATGAACAGATTGCTAAGCAATTATCCCGCGATTTAATTGATTTATTTAAAGTAGGATCCTTTGACTTAGTCAAATGGGCTACTAACTCACCCGCTTTATTGGAGATTCTCCCAGAATCTCACCGCTTACCAGTAAATTTTTCTGGCATGGATAATGATAACAATAATTTCAAAATCCTTGGATTAACCTGGGAACCCGCTGATGATTATTTCTCTTTGACAACAGTCGCTGTAGAAGATAAATGCACGAAGCGCGCGATTCTATCGCTAGTTGCCCGCTTGTTCGACGTACTTGGCCTCGTAGCACCCGTTGTGCTGTACGCGAAAATCCTAATTAAGGAACTATGGCTAGCTAAAATAGGCTGGGATGAAGTTCCTCCGGAATCCATCACCAATCGGTTTTACGCTTTGACGCGCGATTTTCCCTCACTCTCTTCTCTAAAGGTTCCTCGCCACATTGGCGTCTTTAGAGAAGCTGTAGTGAATATCGTAGCCTTCTGCGACGCCAGCTTTAGTGGTTATGGTTGTTGTATTTATTTACACATCACTGACTCTAAAGGTAATATCACCGTCCGGCTTTTATGTGCTAAGTCCAAAGTTTCCCCCGCTAAAATAACAACGCTAGCTCGATTAGAACTTGTCGCCGCTTTACTTCTGTCTAAACTTGTTCGCGTGGTCAAAGATAAACTTTCCACTCGTGTACCTATTGCAGGTGTCCACGCTTTCTCGGACTCCACCATAGCACTCTCGTGGATCCACTCATCCCCCCATAGATGGTCTATTTTTGTCAGCAACCGCATTGCCAAAATACAGGAAAACCTGCCTGCCGCTTGTTTTAATCACGTGTCCGGAAAAGAGAATCCTAGCGATTGTCTGTCCCGTGGCATGCTGCCCTCTGATTTAATTGATCACTCGTTATGGTGGAACGGCCCTACTTGGCTCCATCTGTCAATGAGCGAGTGGCCTTTAAAATTCTCATCTGCTGAATGTGAAACATTGCCGGAGTTCAAATCAAAGGTTTTTCTTGTAGAAACATCAAATACTGAACCGCGTATTTTAGATACTGTAGTTGACCGTGTTTGCTCATGGAATAAATTGTTACACGTGTTTATGTACATTCTTAAATTTACAAACAGGGTACATAGTCATAGCTCTGTTAAAAATATTCAAACCGCCGAAAATTTCATTATTCGAATAGTTCAAAATATACATTTTGCTAACGATTTAAATTTAATTAAAGCAGGCGAACTTCCATCTAAGAAGTTGCGCTGTTTGTCTGTCTTTGTTGATAGTTTCGGAATCTTACGTATCGGGGGCAGATTGTCGAAATCTGACTTACCATATGAAGCTAAGCATCCCGCGCTTTTACCTAAACGTGACCGCGTAGTAGATCTAATTATTGATCACTACCACAATACGTATTGCCACACGGGCCCTGGGTTACTGATGTCTATTATAAGACAGCGATTTTGGATATTGGATGGCCGAACAGTCATACGTTCCCGCTGTCGGAAATGCAATACTTGTTTTCGTCTAAATCCTACGCATCCAACACCCAAAATGGCTGAACTTCCTGGATACCGTGTCCGTGATGCTAAAGCCTTTGTACACACCGGAGTAGACTTCGCCGGGCCTCTTGCTTACATACCTATTCGCCGTAGAGGTCAACGTTCGCAAAAGCTTTATTTATGTTTGTTCATATGTATGGTAACTAAAGCCATACATATCGAACTTGTATCGGACCTCACATCCGAGGCTTTCTTATCCGCATTTAAAAGATTTATTTCTCGCCGCGGTCCAGTATCTGTTATGTACTCAGACAATGGTACCAATTTTGTTGGCGCTAAGGCGCAACTTGATGAAATTTATTCTTTCTTATTAAACTCGACTGTCCAAACGGATATTAAAAATGAGCTTCTTAAAACTCGCATTGAGTGGACAAGAATACCGCCGCGAGCTCCGCACTTCGGAGGTATTTGGGAATCGAACATTAAGAGTGTTAAAACTCACTTGTACAGAGTCATAGGAAAGCAGCTTCTCACTTATGAGGAACTCTCGACCGTATTGGTACAAATCGAGTGCCTTTTAAATTCTCGACCGCTTAGTGTTCTCTCATCAGACCCTCATCCTGACGTGCTCACGCCCGCGCATTTTTTAATGTCCAGTCCACTTACATATTTACCTTCTTCTGAATTGACAGAAGAAAACAGAAATTTAACAAACCGCAAAAGGCTTTTGGATCAACTTGTGCTATCCTACTGGAACAAATGGCGAGTTGAGTACTTGCACACGTTGCAAGTTCGCCAGAAGTGGTGCACTCAAGATCGCCCTATAGAGATCGGTACTGTCGTTCTCTTGGGTCAAGATAACGTACCACCATTAACTTGGCCATTGGGCATAATAGAGGAAGTTTTTCCAGGATCGGATGGTGTAATTCGAGTAGCCTCAATAAAAACCGCGTCAGGTACATATAAACGTCCTGTCACTAAGTTATATCCTTTGCCAACCCAATAGAATAATATTATTACATAGTCTAAGTTAGTCTATATAATGTAGTCATAGTAGGTATACTTTCTCAATGGTATGCCATTACATACTTGGTTATAATTTAGCTTAGTTCAACTTTATCTTATCAAATTCAAACCGCAATTACATTCACTGGAATCTGATAATTCATTCCGAACGCTGTTTCCTTGTGATGGTGTTTCGGACTGCTGCTTAGGTTTCTCTTGATGCTTTCAGACTTCCAGATACATAAACATCATCTCTTCCTCCCAACTTCACCAGCTCCATATAGATTGTCAGTTTTGAAAGTTGGATCTTTCAAGGCGGGGAGTATGGTGTGGCAAGTTATCGTCCCTAAGATCAAATTTGATTATGGGCGGTGTTCAGGTGTCTGTAGTCCAACCTTAGGCATATATTGCTGTCGCGGACATGTGAAGAGGGTATCGGGAGACTGAGCGGCCGGTGACAGCTCTAATGACGCTTGTCAGATGTCAAAGTGCGCGCGCGCCATTCGGTCGCATTTTGCTCTCACCGCAAACCGCATTATTAAATCTCAATTCATCGCATCCGCTGAAACAATAAACTAACGTGTATTATCCCGTAATCCTTGGGGATTTACCATTCTATAGTTCTAAATAATAATATCAACCCGCGTCCGATTAATGTGTAAACCCTAGACTTTCAAGTGACCATTGTGTACGAGAACGCCAGGTGGCCACCGGCTGAAGAATCATCAAGACTGAACAAGAAGACCACAGGTACCGCTTTGCATTATTTGCTGGGGTTAATTACAGACGCCACCTGACCGTCACCAATCTCCTTGCAATTTCTCGGACAAAAAAAAATAGGCATTTTGAATCAGCGTGCATTCCAGACGCAGATTTTTCTCTCGTCCTCATCCCGCATAGGAAACACGGCTATTTACACGCCTGTCCATCCAGTTACTCTTTTAAAAATAATTGGCTTTTACAATATTTTCAAATAACATTGTTAATAGGTATGGGAGGACAGTGTAGGTCTTTTAACAAGTACCAGGTACTTAACAAAATAGAAAATGGTCAACAGATCTACAGTCCACTAAGCCTACAGCGTTCTCACATTTCCAAAATAGAAAAGACTATATAAAAGATAAATTAATTAATAAAAATAAAAACCTATTTAAAACGAAATGACATGAATGCTTTTACAACTGTAACAAATCTGAATAATTATCATGTCCACAAAAGCCACTAATTAAGAGTTGAAATTTAACTGTAATTTGTATACCTTGATTCAAGTTATATAAATATTTATCTGTGAAGTTCAAGTTAGCTAATTTCGTAATAAATCTGATTCAATTCAATCAATTAAATGGATTGTTTGGCGTCAATACTTCTAGTTTCATGAACATAATCTTAAAAGGAATGAAAAAGAAGAACACGCCCTAATCTATGTGAATAGATCCTACAACCTTTACAGGCACATTTGCTATTACATAAATAGGTTAAAGTGCCTCGAACTTGTATCGGCAACTACTAACGATAAAGTTAGTCTCAGATAAGATTCTAACGTCGCTGAGGCTAACAGACTCCCTCCACACAGGCGCGACTTGTCGCTTGACATGAGACATCGCGATTTCTTCATGACTCGCGACTCCCTCCGCGGTTTCTTGACCATTGATTTCGCGATACTGTAACGCAATTTACCGACACCGTGGAGTAAAAGACATCAACGCGTTGATTATCGCGGTGTCGATTTTTTTTCAAGTTTTCACTTCTGTCTGCACTCCCGGAGTGCCATTGTTTTTTCCATTTCTATAATTACTTCAAAGATTATGGGTTAATGTTGTCTACAGTATTCAGTTGGTAAGTCTATACATAAATGTACCTATAAATAAATAACATATACAATCAAGAAATCAGATTGCTTAGTAAAGTTACTTATTAAGTAGGTATTGTCCGTATATTCAAATCAGAGCTCTCGTTTTTGTCATAAGAAATAGCCATACTCGATTTTCCTAGTGTGTCATTCTGCTGAACAATAGATTTCTCTAGCAGTATTAAGGGTAGATACCTACTCGTAAGTATCGCAAAGCCACATCGCGTCTGTGTAGTCCCAGCCTTTGAGGAAGATTCTCTACCGTTTCTAAGCGTCACTAAAACATTTAGATTCGCTAATAGTTTTCAAGATTCTGCTAGCTAAATGGGTCAGACATTTACCTAAGAGGGCGCTTACAATCTATTACAAAGAGGCTTTTGTAGGCCACGAGTGGAATCAATTTAGGTGTTTTAGCTAGGGTGTCTTTTATGTGACTTTAAGGATTTAGTTTCTGCTTACAAATTGGCATTTAAACTGTACCTTACATGGGTTGTTGATCAAGGAATTTAACAATAATTATTTATTTTTCTTACATGGGGTACCCCATACCCATGGGTCAGGCTAAGTTTTTTTAAAGCGTCTTTCGTTGCTTTTCTTTAAAAGCCTACCATACATGAAT
Organism: Agrochola litura; assembly: GCA_949152395.1. Taxonomy (NCBI): domain Eukaryota; kingdom Metazoa; phylum Arthropoda; class Insecta; order Lepidoptera; family Noctuidae; genus Agrochola; species Agrochola litura. The sequence continues at coordinate 25,140,068 of OX424494.1, read as the reverse complement.
GTCATGAGGACAGATGGAGAACAGACTAATCGTAGGTAATATTCCATAATTATTTATTTATTTTCCCTCTTACTTCTAGCAATATAGGGTAACCTATTGCGGCCCACTCGCTCTCACAGAGAGGAGGCCTGTGTCCCAGCAGTGGGAACATTTATAGGCTGATGATGATGATGATTGCGGTAGTGTGCATAATAGGGATGAAGACTAAAAAATATTTTTAGTCCGTCTTGTAGATTATTTAAAAATATTGGTCACATTTTTTTTTTACGTTATCTAATGATTAGGTAGATATGTGCCATGCCATGACGTCACGAGTATGTGGATTTTATACTGGTGACATAGCGACCCCCACTCCCTAACTTTAATGCGTTTTATCTAAAAATTTTTTATTAATATGATGAAGCATAAAACATGTTTCTAAATTTTTTTTATTATATGACTTATGGACTTAATAGAATTTCTTCTCTTATCCTTACTTATTTTTTTATGTTTGTAGCTATAAAAAATTGGCTCCAAAAACTTGTTATCTGTGAAAGTTAATAAAGGACCAATGATAGCCTAGCCTAGATGATGATGATAGATAAGAGCAGTGGTGTGACCGTCGAACTGCCAAGTTATAGGTCTCGAATTCGAATCCAAGGCCACAGATTTTTCGGATTCATGTGCGTATTGTATAATTACCACTTGCTTCAAAAACAGTGAAGGAAAACAACGTAAGGAAACCGGCATGCCTGAGAGATATTTCTCGACGGCATGTGAAGCGAAATTAGAGCCTTTAAAACTATGACACCAGGTTAGTCACAGAAGAATCCCATTAGATATCTTAATATAGTAAGCTAGTGTATGCCATGGCCATCTATTGACATGGCCATCTACGATTTCTTACATATGGTTAGCGGCAGAGTGGATAAGAGACTACCAACTCTGGCGCTTTATATGGACATGTCAAAAGCTTTTGATCGCGTAGATCATAAAATACTGATAAGTAAACTTAACGCATACGGAATAAGAGGAAATATTTCAAATTTATTAGAATCTTATCTTTGTGATAGGCAACAAATAACAAAAATTAGTAGAATTTCAAAAAAAAACGAAATGATATATAAATCTAGCCAGAGAACGGTAAATTATGGAGTACCACAAGGTAGTGTACTGGGGCCGCCCCTATTTATTGTTTATATTAACGACTTTCCTACAGCATCATCATATCCTATGACAATGTTTGCAGATGACAGCACTTTACTTTTTAATAATGACGAGGTAAGCACCTTAGAGGCTGAGATTAATTCTACATTACTATCAGTTGTGAATTGGCTGCAAAATAATAATTTGGTTATAAATCTTGATAAAACAGTATTAATGAAATTTCAACAAAGAGTAAATTACAATCTGGACTTAAATATTAAATACAAGGACATAATTATTAATGAAACAAATGTGGCTAAATTTCTTGGACTTAACATAGAAAACACTTTAAAATGGAATTCACATATTGACAAGGTATGCAGTAAGCTAAACCAACATTCCTATGCTTTGCACATGTTAAGTAAAACGGCCAATCGAGCAACAGTCTTGACGGCGTATCATGGTCTAGTAGCCTCAACATTGAGATATGGAATTATATTTTGGGGTAATGCCACGGGTAAAGATGTAGTATTTAAGTGCCAAAAAAGGTGCATAAGAGCTATATATAATTTACGGATAACAGACAGCTGCAAACCGTTTTTTAAAAATACGAAAATATTAACTATGCCGTCGTTGTACAGTACCGACCAAAAGTCCATGAGCAATCTCACAAAGCAATAGACTGACGCTTCGGTTTGACTTACGACCTTCTTCTATAAGTTGTTACAATACTGTAGACACGCACATTACACACACACACTCACTTTCTCTGCAACCAATGACTAGTTCAATAATCATCATTCGTTTTTAGTTTCATTCGTCTTGTTCACATAAATATTAAAGTTTAGCAGGTAGACCACAAAAAACTAAGTAAATTATTTCGATTTCTGTGGGGTAGATGCAGTTTGTTACGAGTATTTAATTAATAGAACTTTTTTGGTTCGTGGATAATATTGGTGACGAGTATTTAGCGCAGTGTTGTGGTTATTATTATCAAAAAGCAGGCATAAAATATATTGAAGAGATCAGATCAGATCAGAGAATATTATTGCGCTGCGTAAAAGTGAAGTGAATATCTAATGAAACCGGACTAAGTGTGAGTGTTATCATTTATATATTTCATATTTTACTAAACATAAATCTTAATCAAGGGTATTGTTGATAGAACAGAGGTATTGTTGAGACAGAAGATGCCTTTAAAGTTTTAAATTCACTGTGAGGTTTAATTCGATTAGTGAATAATAAATAATAAGGTATTATGTGTAATAAAAACAATGTTTTTCTTTGTTCTAGAGAAATACTGTGAGGGTTAAGAGATATGAGGAAGGGGCTTATTATCGAGTAGCAGCGACGTCAAATGGTGAATGAAACAAATGGTTTCATACCAACGAGATATTTTGCTGAATTATTAAAAACACGTCATTATGAACCGTTCGCCGTGCACTCTGAAGGCTTGCATCACTGAAGACCAGCTAGAAAACCGTTTTTGACCTTAAAATATTGACCGTACCAACTTAATAAACAACAGATTCGTTATTGCATGAATTTATGGTAACGAATTTTTTAAGCACGTTTCAATAGGGTGTTTGTCGTATTTCTTGCAGATATACCGAAATTGTTTAATATTATTTTAGTAATAGTATTATTTTAGGATTAAAATTTGAGGTTTAGTTTCAATCTTCTTTTCGTAAAGAAAATGAATACTTAAGCTTTAACCTCAATAACAACCAATATTTACTAAAGTCAAATAAAATGTAAAATAATTAATACAAATAAAATATAAACAAACTGCCCATATTTAACCTTAAAATTACCTATTCTGTAAGTAGTTTTTTACATTTTAAGTAGTCTAATATTTTTATTTATTACTTAATTACTTCAACCATGATCAAAGCTTAATGTTTATGGTGAAAAAATCCATTAAAAATTTAAAATATTTCATAATTTAAATATGTCAAAATAATACAAACTGCTTCTAGTTTCTTGACATCTATTTCACATCTTATTCAGCTGAAGTAGTAATGATAAATAATTGTAGCAGTGTGTTAACTTATGTAAAATAAATATAACGAATAACATATTTTTTTAATTTTGTTATCATATATCACGCATTTTTTATTCTAAAACCTTTATTGCAATAACAACATAAAAAAGCAGCAATATTTAAAAAATATTATTATCGAAAACAAAAATAATAATATTTGCAAAAAACCGCACTGTGTTTTACGAGATTAGAACCTGAGGCAGTTTGAATTCCATACCAACGCTTAACGCTTTCTGCTATCTGCACTTGTTAAGTTACTATCGAATTTTAGCAATGCCATTAACTGGTCAAGTTCACGCGCATAGTGCGTGTGTGCTAGCATGTTTAAAGCGACGGAAATATATTGTTGTTTCGTGTAGAACAAAACTGCGTTATCTGTGGTGTGTGTATCGTGTTGCTTACACATACAAATGTACGAGCTATACCGCGTGTTCACAGCAATATGACTCTTAGCGTGCTCATGCACTTTTGAGCGCTTACTGTACATCTATGAAACGTCAATGTTCGTCAAAAATAATTTACATAAATTTGCTCGAGTAACTAGTCAGCGCCGTTGTGATCGGTTACAAACAGTCGGATCTAGTACTGCACTATACAGAAACAGTATTTTTGTAATGGCTCCAAAGGTCTATAATAAATTACCAAAATGTATAAGGAGTGAAGATAATGTCCGCAAATTCAAAAGTCAATTGTATTTATTTCTAATAGATAAGACGTATTACTCTATAGAAGAATTTTTAAATGATAAAATATGACATTACCAGCCCTTTAATATAATTAACCATTGATATGCATGTAAAAATAAATTATAATTGATTAATTAATTACTAATAATACATTTAATTGACATTATTTACAATTATGATGAAATATGACATTACTAGCCCTTTATTATAATTAACCATTGACATGCATGTAAAAATAAATTATAATTGATTAATTAATTATTTATTAATGCATTTAATTGACATTATTTACTCGAACGTGACTTTGTATTGTATAAATTCAGAATTATTGCTAAAAACTTAATATATTTGTACACCAATTTCATTGGTAGGACATAGAGCTCGACTAAAATGTATACATAAGACCTTTATTGTAATACCTGTGTTCACAAATAAAGATTGATTGATTGATTGATTGATTGATTGATGCCCGATAGACTATCACATTAATTTACTCAATAATTTACATAAATAATGGTCACATCGCGATGACAGCAATTACATCGCATCTACATCCATCTACACGGACACATCATGTTGATGAAGGAGGGGTGTGTGGGCGGCTATTATTACGGCTTCAGCTCTGGTTACGATGAGGCCTACCAAGTGCGGCCCTCGGCGAACTAGAACGAAACTGTTGTAGTTTTTCGGGATGACATGTTTTTCATGTTTTAAAAAGTTAGGATTTAAGATGACAGATTGCGTTGTAAGAGAAAAATTAAGAAAATCGCATTCAAAGAAAATTATTAAAGTATAATATGGCATAAATAGTGGATCCATAAAAAGAAAACTCATTTTTAAATTTCCTTTTTCCTTAGTCTTAATAGAAATATTTCAAACTAGCTACGCCCAGTGGTTTCCCCCGCATAAGTCTCGATTCCGTGGGAATAAAAAGGGATAAAAAGTATCCTGTCCAGGATCCCAGGTGGTCTACCGTTTTGCCAAATTTCATCCAAATCCATTTAGCCGTTTTAGCGTGAAAGCGTTACAAACAAACGTACAAAAAATAAAATCTTTTCTCTTTATAATTTTAGTCTAGACTAGCTGCGCACCGCGGTTTCACCCACTAACCTAGGTCATGATCTACCCATGTGACAAATTTCATCCAAATCCGTTCAGCCGTTTTAGCGTGAAAACGTAACAAATAAACAAACAAACTCACTTTCGCATTTATCATATTAATTATTACAATTGTGGTATTTTACATCCCAAACGAAATGAACAAGTATTCCACCCTGTATGATTTCCAATAAATTCCCTAAATTATAAATTCCCAAACAAATCCCTAAAACAGCCTTGTATACGGGGTGGCAGGGGCAGAAAAGTGCAATACCTATACGCGGTCAAAATGTATGAAACAGCAGATTTTTTTTTTAATAACCGACGAAAAATTTCAACGCAGGGGGGTTCAGAATCATGTACTGAGTCCATGGTTTCAGTTTTCGCGTCGATGTCCCTGACATCCTGTATATAATACACAACACCACCAAAGTCATTTCCTAAACAGTACATCCGAAATTCCCAATCGCATTAGATAATCTCCTAGTATTGTCGTTTTATTTTGTAGCGGTTTCACCGCCACATACAAACTACGCATCAAAGACATGACGTCACACAAATCCTGCATCGCGCAGTTAGAGTTTACCGAGCGATCGACATACATACAAGATTTCAACTTCCAACCGATGGGCAGTTGCCCGCCAGACACAACACCCGTCTGGTCGGAAGATCCTCCCTTTTCTATGGTGGATGAGTGAACTTTACACCCTGTTCCTCATACACCTAAAATTTCTTGGACGAGTTCAGATGTCTGAGACAGCTAAGCTGTCTAGAATATAAAGCCAGCACAAGCTAGACAGTCAACGTATTATAATGGCTGATAGAGAATCTTTCGATCAGAGAACATTGCTTTTTAAAACAAATGGTATTTTGTGAAGTAAATTTTCTTTAATCTTCAAAAAAAGTTTAAAATAGGTTGCATTTTGAAATTTAAAGTGGCATTAAAGATTACTAGATGTGGAAAGGAGAATTTAATGTTTTTGTTAAGATTCGATTTTGTGACCACTGTTTTTAGGGTTCCGTACGTCAAAAGGAAAAAACGGAAATCTCATAGGATCACTCGTGTGTCTGGCTGTCTATCTGTCCGTCTGTCACAGCCGATTTGCTCCGAATCGAATGGACCAATTGACTTGAAATTTGGAACACATCAATTTCTGTGACCCAAGCACTGACGTGTAGTAACGAAAATAAATTAAATTTGATATGGGGGTCACTTTTCGGGGCAAATTGAACATATTGGTAAATATAATAAATATATATTGGCAAATTGTGACATTATTATCAAATAAAAGGGCTTATTGTGAGCAAAGATCTTTTAAAAAATTTTTAAAATTATAATTTTACTTTAAAAAATATAGAAAATAGATGAAATTGACCATTCGCTCCTTATCTCCGAAACAACTGAGCCTAAAATTTAAAAAAAAATACAGAAAATAGTTCTATACTTATAGATCACCGTCAAACCTATAAGAAGTCTATGGTCTCAAAATAACATGGTAAATCTCTCCATATTGTGCGTAAAAACTTACATTTGCAGTTGGAATGTATGGGAGAACATGTTTTGCAACTACAATGATAAGTTTGTCCTTGTGATAGATTCATCCCAACTACGCAACCCTCCATTGTGCGTAGTCCGACATGCTCTTGGGCAGTTTTTGGGATGATAATATAATATAGCAAAACATCGCGCGAAATCATCACCGACACCCAGTGCGAATGAGGTGCTCCTGACCAAACCTTGTCCCATTATGTTGGGTGTACTAATAGACACACCTCAGCCTATCCTATGAGTACTAGGCACAGGCGTGATGTTATATTTTGACAGCAGAAGCTATATACAACGTGTAACGTTAAATGCGCAAAACCTCAGACACCCCAACTGATTTTTAATTCATTTGACCTATTTCAGAGAGAAAAAAATCATTAAAAAAATTGTTAAGGTTTTATGTGCTGTTTTAGTTCGTAAGATTCGTATTTGCATTGAAATAAATGCTATTATTATCCCGCGTATGAGAAAATTTAAATTGGTCGACAACAATTTGTGTTTGTTTACCTATTTTGGTGGATTTGCGCATGTGATGGCTTGACTTATTAATAAATAGACACGGCAACGTTTTTAATGAAGTTTTTTTGAAAAATGTGACATATATTAAAAAGTGGTTCAATTGATTCCGCTCGTTATTCTGATTAAAGTATTTTCAGGTTTTGCGCATTTAACGTTACATGTTGTATATGACGCCAACTGTTGGGCACAGGTTTCTCCCGAGAATCGCCACAACAACCGGTCGTATCTTTTAACCGCATCTCTGTGGTCTAGTGGTAAGACCACCTGTCTCAAATTCAGAGGTCGGTTCGATTCCCAGCGGAGTAAAAATTTTTTGCTCGGTTTGGTTAGTGGAAGGGCTTGTTCCAAGTCCGCCTGGCTAGCTACCACCTAAATCTAAATCTGTCGCTGTAATAATAATGGTACCTAACAGCATCGTAGTGTTTCGGCAGTTAGAGGTTAAAGTAGCCAGTTCTTATGGTTGAGGATTCCGGGTGAAGCTCGCTTCCACCTTCGGCCTGATCATCACTTACCATCAGGTGAGATGCAGGCCAAGAGCTTCCCCGTTGTGATTAAAAAAAAACTATTTATCATTAAATCTGATCATTATTTTAGGATGATATGATTGTAATCCATGTAGCACATTCCCACAAACTAATCTTCTTCTATTTTGTCCACAGAGAATGGTCTCCTCTCGTACGAGAATCCAAACTACCACTTGGATCCGTCTCGGATGGAGTCTGCCATCTACAGTGATCTCTACGACATGCACGATGACAAGAACACACCAGATGAGTACGACAGCTATCTGGATAACAGGAGGTGAGTGACATAGTTAAATATTTTTTTTATTAAGGGCGTTAGCACACTGGTGATTTGCGAGCGAGTTATCAGCGAGGCGATTGTTCAACGCGTTCCCTGCGTGTGCGCAACGTGTTCGCCGCGTTTGCGAAACGAGAGCGATCGACGTAAGTAGGTATACAACAGAGAGCGATTAGCTCGCTTTGCACTCGCGGAGAGCACGTTCACAAATTCGTCTCGCTGGAACACACTGACTAATTGTCCCAACTATGTTGGAGTCGGCTTCCAGTCTAACCAGATGCAGCTGAATACCAGTATTTTACATAGAGCGACTACCTATCTGACCACCATAATCCAGTTACTGGGCGACACGCTACCCCTTGGTAAGACTGGTTGTCAGACTTTCGGGCTTCTGACGACCCGTAACAATTGTCAAAGATCTGTAAATGACAGCCGGGACCAACGGCTTTACGTGCTTTCCGAGGCACGGAGGGGTCTTGGTATGTTAATATGGTCACCCATCCACGGACCAATCGCGGCAAGCGTAGCTTAACCAGATCGATCAACCCGTACGGCTGTTATTATTTAGCCACAAGCTCCTCCAAGTGTGCTAACGCTCTTTTATGTGACAAAACGAGAAAGATCTCATAATTATGATCTTAGAGATACTATAATTTATGTAGATAAATAAATAAAATAGGATAAAAGCAGGAGAATGATGGCTTTCGGCATTAAAAGCAGATTTAAATGCTTTACTTTGAAGGGCTAGGCAGTGAGGCAGTTACCGTCGTTTTGGCCCTGAAAACGGTTAGTTTACTTTAATCCATTATCGCCAAGGTTGAATTCCATAGAGAATTATCCGTTCTTTGAAGAAATAATTCCAAAAATCTTAAAGGAAATGATGGATTTTTTATTTAGGTAGACACTAAATCTATAAACCATTTTTGTATTGATACATTGATTGAGTGGACAATTGCTAGTACCTGCTAGCAATCCATCAAATCCTCCAAGAATAAACTCCAGAGATAGAAACACAACTGCACACAAATCGGAGTAAACCCATCAAAGTTTTAATAACTCCATCAGAGCGAGGGAAACAATCAAACATTCCTCACTCCCAACCTAGCTCAACATTCGGCTAGTGACATGGAGTGGATTAGTGCCGAAGTTCTACCAGGCGTGATAATTGTCGCAAGCAACAGGGTAACATACAGTACAAGGCATGAGTCGTGAGCACAAACTGACACTGCGCAGTAGTTAATTTTTCGGTCTGTTTGGCGGAATGAAGAAGCCGGGGGGCGCCAAGCTGCACGCGATTGGTTCATCAGACGATGCTTGTCGTCTATTGGTCTCTCACGTGTCATTCGGCTACTGTCATTGGCCGTAATTGTAACATGCGCGAGCTGTGCTCATGACTCGTGCCCCGACCTGTACTCAGATGAGTGCATGCACCTATGACAATTGCTGGAGTTGCTTCGTTACGAGTTACCATTATTATGTAATGAAATTAACCTATAAACTGTAGATGAGCAGTGGTGGAGAGCAGTGGTGGCCCAGCGTTAACGGCCGCGACTTACGAATGGGAGAAAGCCATATCTAAGCATATCGAAAACAAAATCCAGTGAACACGATGACCACATCTGTTTAACGCCCCCTTTTGCGTCGACCAATGAAACAAAAATACATAATAATAATTTTGTCGTTTTTGTTTTTTTGATGTTCGTGTTTTTTGTAGGCTCTGTAAAAAAATCTGTTGAGATGTCTGACCCTTTTTCGACCACTGAGTATAGAACAAAAGAAACGAGATGAGAAAGTTTTTATACTTTACATTTTGTTTCAACTAACTAGTTGATCACAGATGTCTGACCCTTTTTCGACCACTAGGTATAGAACAAAAGAAACGACATGAGTCTATGATATGTCTAACTATTATAGTTTAGTCACAATAACCGTTTTTTGTTCAAATTAGTAAATCAAAACACGGGTAGAATCAAAAAGTTATGATATTCGTATCATAATTATTTTAATTCTTATCCAACTAAATAGTTTCATAATCAAGGTTGATTATCATTACCCTTAGAGCCGAGCAAAAGGAAAAAAGTTAGAAAGAACGCTAAGTGAAAGCGAAGTATCAGCGTAGGCGCGCGATACCTACGAAGGAGCAAGAAATTTCACGCGGGCGATGTCGCGGGCAGAAGTTAGTTATTAGTAATTTTCCATACCACTTTCCCCTTGTTTATAGTTGAATTAATATAAAAATTGTTTTGTGATTATTTATTTTATTTTATAATACCCAGTTTTCTAGCCTCTCTACTTAACCATTTAGGGCCGGGGAACATCTGGCGAAGTCAAACGCAACGCGGTTGTCGCTGCCAAACAAATATCGACCTTGTCGCAGTTACAATAAAGTTGAGAATAAATAAACTTCCATTAGTTCGAGAGCGTATCTAAAGGGGAAAAAAGTGCGCATCTCAGGTTATTTATTTTCGACTTTATTTTAAGGTAGGCAATGTTGATATTTGTTTGACTTAGAAATTGGTATTTTAACTTAATTTAATTAATTAATATGTAATAAATAGCAAACATTAATTTTAAACAAACCAATATGACCGGTGGTTATCGAGTTTTGCGCCTTTAAAGTTTTTGGATATTTTCCGCCTCTCACCCAAAAATTGCTAATTGTGAGAAATCTACTCAACTGAGATGTTAATTTTATACTTTTCGAATAGCATAGAAACCCCATTCAGCAAAAAACAAAAAATTCTTGTCCCAAACATGCTCGAACTACGACCGAACGAAGGTTCCCATTGATATTTATTACCGTTGAAAAAAAACGCATCACCCCAGCTGGTTTTTACTGTGTTTTTTTTTTGCATTTAAAAAAACAAGGGACTCGGCAAAAATCTGATACTGCGATGCTATTGGTTGATGAGATTTCTATAGCGGCCGAGCGCTGCAAGCAAAAATAGTCCTTACGGTGCTTAGGTATGGATTTCTTCGATAGTACGTCGTAGGTTTGTACCCAGGCGTTTTACTTTGTGTAAATTATTTCATCACCACTGCTCTCAAAACGGTGAAGGAAAACATCGTGAGGAAACCGGCATATCCTAGAACCGAAAATTCAAAAACCAGTGACATCTACCAACCCGCACTGGGCCCGCATGGTGGATTACGGCCCACTCCCTCTCACAGAGAGGAGGCCTGTGTCTCAGCAGTGGGAACATTATAAGCTAATGATGAAACTATAGATGCTCGTGTATGGCAACTTAGTGTCGTTATGAATAATCAACCATCTAGATCAACTAAACTAAGTAACAACTTTCAACAACGGATTTTTTATTTAAAAAACCACTTCTTCCAAAGAACAGGTCCTTTTAAAGTACTGAAGTTAATCTCGCCAGCTCTGTCTTGATCTGCTACATTGCCGTTAATCGAATAAAGATGCCTTTTGGGTGGCCATGCCTATGTTGGTAGGTACCCTTTCTTTCAATCGTCAAGCTGTCCACCATTTTGTAATCTTAAAAGCCACAAATATATTTCAAATCGATCACAACTGGTGTTAATAACCATATGTTTAGAAGCGGTCTAGTTTACATATTTTATTTCAATAGGCAACCCATTTTGTAATTTTAAAAGCTACAAATGTGTTTGAAATCAATCATAACTGCATTACTATCACATTCATCTGTTTTCAAGTGGTCTTTCTGTCCTAATTCGTGTCAGTGACGTGTGTTGTTACGTCACAGAGATGGGTGCATCGACCCACGCAGTGCGCAGTCGCTGCATCGATCCGGTGCATTCGAGGCGGAGTGCCTCGCATAGTGGTGGACTAGTGCTTTTCATGTTTTTCGGACAAATGGTATTTTTTATAAGTAAAAATTGTAATAATGCCTTAACACACATGAAATTTGCTACATAGTAATATGAGGTGTCCATAAAATTATGAATTAATTTGCAAAATGAAAAAAAAAAAATCACTATGTAATACTTAACTCTGTCTATGCTGTCTATGTACGGTCAGCGACAAAAATCGATTAATAACACTGGCATTACTTTTATGCATCATTAAAATTGACACAAAATTATTCGATACCATTATATTTCCGCATTTCATAACTAAGAGAAAAAATAAATAATAGTTAATTTTCTATTAACTTTACTTCTGTTCTGATTTTAACTAAATATTTAGCTCAAAAATTAAGGTTTGAAAACTTTAAAGACTTTAGTTGTTGACTGTTCTTACCTAAATAAATTAAAAACGTCTAATTTGGATTTTGACAAAAAAAAATTTTTATTTGTTCTCATTCCTTCAAAAATTACACACACTTTAATAATTATTGTCCAGTACACTCACCTACTTCAGTCATTCACTGCAATAAAAAGCTTTGACATGACAACAAAACAGCGAGCAATTACACTTAATAAATCAACTAAGTAGACATTTGTTCCAATTATTTTTTCCCCTAAATACTTAGTGTGATTGTAAAAACGCTTGTCTAGTGGCCTCACGATGCACACGCAACCAGCGAACAGAGCAACATCCGCTGCCAATGTGGATAATAGCGCTGCAGTGTGGCGCAAGGCATAAGCTGACAGCGGTTTACACACCGATATTAAGTATTTTATAATGACCTAGCCAGCAACAGTGCTACAAGAGTCTGTTGTGCTGTTGGTAAACATTTGTGTAATTTGTTTTGTTAAGTGTATTAGAAAAAACAAGATGGCGGACTTAGTTCTTTCTAATTGTGGCCACGCGTCAAAATCCTTGTAGCCACTTTAACGACAATTTACTATTCGTCAAGTAGGTTAAACATATGCAAAAGATTTTGCTATTACTTAAAGTATTACGAATATCCGCAAAAAAAAAAACTCTTCTTTGCCTGACAGTGTTAGTGGGTTTAAAACTTTAAAGGCAACAAAGAAATTTTACAACGATGTATGTGTTGGTATGATATTTTCTCTAAACTCTAAACCTCATAAAACGGCTTATGGGATTCATCATATACCTACTATTAAATGAGCATTATTTGTATACATATATGTATTTATATTTGTAATCACGTTCTCGAAAACGGCTCTAACGATTTCGATGAAAGTTACAATACGGGGGCGAAAAATCGATCTAGCTAGGTCTGGGAAAATTCGGTTTTTCCGTAATTTCACCAGAAGTTTCGAACAAGATAGCCAAGGTAGTGTAGTAGTGGTACGGTAGCCACCTTAGAATAATGATATGGCAGCATGGAATTAGTATGAACTATCCTATACCTACTATTAAATGAGCATTCTCTATTTTCACCAGAGCAGAGCTCGGTCGCCTAGATACTGTAGAAAATGTATTTAAGGGCACAGTGATATTCTATCAACGATGACGATGATGGAAAAGTCAAAAATGTATTGGATTGACATTACGGACAATTGACATAAGCTACCGAAACACGTATGTCAATCTCGTTGAAAGTCGTTGTAGAAATGTGAAACGCTTTCAAAGCGATTGCCACTAGTCTAGGTCCTCTAGAAACTATTATTTTTAACCGACTTCAAAAAAAAGGAGGAGGTTCTCAATTCGTCGGGATTTTTTTTTTTGTTTGTTTCCCGATTAGGTACTCGAAGACGGCTGGACCGATTTGAAAAATTCTTTTTTTGTTTGAAAGGGTATACTTTCAAGTTGGTCCCATTGTCATTTGGTCACGATTTGATGATAGGATCTCGGAGAAATTGAGGGAACTCTTCAAATATTATAGGCACATCTATAGCGATTTGGGTATTTTTGATGAGCAGTTGACATAAGTGAAAAAAAAAACTTTTTTACAAAAAATACAACCGACTTCCAAACTACAAAGTGAAAAATAACTTTAATTTCGGAAGTCGGTGTTAAAAAATTAAAATACTGATCCAAAGACACCAACTTCCGAAATTAAAGTTATTTTTCACTTTGTACCTAGTTTGGAAGTCGGTTGTATTTTTTGTAAAAAAGATTTTTTGTGTAGAGACAGTTTTCATCACACCTACATATTTACCAGCTGTATTCTCTTGCTATGCACTCGCTAGTTTTATGGCCTCACTACACAGTACACACGCAACTAGCGAACAGAGCAACATCCGTTCAGAAAGATAATAACGCTGCAGTGCGGCGTGTTTCTATGCACTGAAATCTGAAAACGAGTGACTTAAGATGTCTGTAATACATCTATGTTCTATGTTACGGGGTTTGGTTTCCGCACTTAGTCCGTCAGGTCATTGTGCGTGAGCCATGGCAGCCGTTTGGTGGTTATTCCAACCAGCCCACCTCTCTCCAGAAATTAATTAAAACTCCTTACTTAAGATGTCTGTGATGCATTACAGACAGTAAGGTAAGGTAAGTAAGGTATCCCATAAAAGTACTGACCAATTGCAAGAATTTTAGAGTAAGAACAGTTTTTCGGTGTTTGTCATTTTATTAATATGTTTACACCGAAACATATTTTAGGCATATTTAAGACTTCGTAGGTCGCAAAAGATTGCGCTGCACAATTTTTTGGGGATGTTGTTAGGACAGATACTCGTAATGTAAAACCAAGTTTGCAGCTTTGAAAGACCTGTGCTAACGGCGTGGTGCTCGAAAAACCAAAATAAAAAAATCCTCGAAAACTTGATTTTACACTATTGGTATCTATTCTGACAACATCTTAAAAAATCAGTACAGTGCCATTTTTTGCGACCTAAAGCGATTTTTGTGACTATGGTGACTGGCCTATATTTCTGGAAGATCGTTTACAAATTCAAATTCAAATATTTTTATTTGTAGACCATAAAAAGTACCTACACATGTTAATATTAATCAATTGAACTCTATGTTTTGCCGTCAATGGCGCACAAATATTCTAATTATAATTTCAAATTAATTAGTAATAAATGCAACAAAAAAAATTAATTAATAAATAAAACTTTTTTTTAAGTAATAGATAAACAATTTAGCAAACTTATAAAAGTTCCGTTATAAATGCAGATTCAAAGACTTGAGAAAAGATTTTGGCATAAAGCATACTGTCCAGCAGATGTCTTTCGGATGAAATAATATTAATGATGGTACTACGTGTTCTTGACTTATGATGCCCTTTTTACCCACTTTTCACTGATTTTACGATACTAAAATCGCTAGTTCTATGGACATAACAGCTAGCAAGGCGGAGAAAACAATATCCGTTGTCAACGTAGATAATAAAGCTGCAGTGGAACAATTTATAGACTTACAGCGATTTTTTACGCAGTCAGTCAGCTTGATTGTCGGTCTACAATGTCGGTTATATTGACTAATTTAGATCTATAAAAGCTAGCTAGAGTCGATTGCTTGAAATGCCAAAATTATTTTCAGTAAAAAAATGCATCAATAGTTTTGCTCATATTGTTTATTATTAACAAAATTTAATTAAAGATTTCGGTAGGTAGCTCTTGGTTTCTTAAATTATAAATATTCGACTTGATTTGCATCTGCCTCCAAGTTATGTATTTTTTTATCGAGAATCTTAGTTTTAATAGCACATAAAAAAATCATTTAGAAATCAAATAAGGTTCTATTAAAAATTAATAAATTCGATTCGTAGTCATCTTCAACGATATATACGAACTTATAGCGCAATTTTTACAAAACTTAATCGATCTCACTCACAGTCTTTCTCAAAAATATAATTCTCTTTTAAAACAATTAAGGCCAGAGCCACAACATAACTAAATCTTGCACTGTAGCGTGAAAACTTCGCCAGTCTACAAACATCGTTACACGGGATTTTACGACGCATCGTCGGGTTCGCGTAGAATCGTATTAAAAACTTTTAGCTCACTGTTTTTGTTGCTGGTTTGCTGCTATTAATTCTGCTGCGGAAAACTAAAATGTATTTTTGGATATGTCGACGTGAATATTGGTTTACATTTTTATTTCAATTAAAATTATTTTTGTAATGTCAAAAATGCCTTCCATAGCTGTTTTTTGCATCTTCGTCTTTTCATTGTTTTGTTCTGATTGAGTCCTGTTTGCAAAAAATACTTGCAGACTTTTTAGTGGGTAGGTATATTCCGAAATACATACTGACATTTTTAGAATTGGTTTTCGACTGACTGAATTCGTGCAATTCACGACAAACACACTTAAATAACATTACACACACACACGACACTTTTAAATTATATAATTTTTTCTGTACGCACCTACGGTGCAAAAACGTCACTTATGGAAATGATGTAATTTTTCAGGAAAAGCGTTTAAAAATTAGACATCCTATTATAATGTATAGTTCTTCTTGACTAAAGAAATGAACTGGTGATATTTAAACTACAACTTTGAACTTCATATTATTACTCACCAGGTAAAGGGGTACATTAGCTACTTTTTCTCATACTTAGATCAATTTTGACAAAAATTGCATAAGTGACGTTTTTGCACCGTATGTGCGTGTAGGCGATTCGCACGAACTTAATTTGTGTGCTGCAGTGTACCTACTTTTTTCTAAACTTTATTCCATAAAATTCAAAATGTGCCAATTGCCTAATACCTATTTCTGGAGTTGACGATTTGCCCACAGTTCGGGCGAGTAAATTCGTGTGATTAACTAAAAAGCCTCAGAAATTAATGGAAAAAAACTTTTCTCCGACTAATTTATTTATGCTGTAATAAAAAAAGATTAGCGACAGTCTGATTGCCAAAAGTGTCTTAGAATTACCCAAGCATTTCACCAGTGGCAACATACCTACTCGTAATTTACCTGATTTGCTTCTCCAAGAGATTCTCTGAAAAACTAAGATGGCAGTCGCCACCATTTTCAATTTAAAACAGACAAAAAAAAAACAAAGCAAAAATAAATCCTCCTCCAAGTTATGGGAAGCATCTACGTTATTGCGAGCACGTTCCGGCTTCAATATCAGAATGCATCCGTGAGAACGTGGCGCCACCTAGCGTCGGAAATTGCATTCATTCTGATGGGCGATATTCAATCTTATTACTTTGAACAAAAGGTTGAATTTAGAGAGGGTTGTATTGTGCTTCTGTAAGTCTAATTAAAAGATTATAGCGCTGGATTGTAGCTTTTGGTGTCCATTAAAATAATTCTTGGTTATGAGTAAGCGAGTACAATAAAGTTTATATAAATAAAATAAATAAGCGACATGTGAATCGGCGCAAATAATAAGTATTATACAGTCTGGAACGAGAAATGTATGCTTAGAAAAGTACCTACTTTACCATCGATGGTGGTTCAAAATGGATACAAGTTATAGTATGCTTAAACTTAATAATAACATAACTTATGTAGATAAAACAAGAGCTGATTTCCAGTCTAAAATCTAAATCTAACGTAAAAGCAATCAAGTCAATGGCCGGATCAAGATCCCAGCTCATTTATTGACACCACCATGCCACCCACTTTGTGATCGGATTTTCCTTTCGGCTACATTGTAACGAAGAAAATCACACACCTTGAATGTGCAGAAACACAAACAACTTACAAATTGTTTACATCGGAAGTGGTTCAACCTTGCCAAGGTAATAAACTGGGTGTGTTCGAGTTTCTTATCTAATATCTAATAATATTACGAGGTTCGGTTGCACGAATTATTATGAGTTTGTTTTCAATGATAGCAGCTGTTCGAAGGCTTTGAATTGAAAAGGTCAAGCGCATCAAGCGCAAAATCTTCGAAAATACCAATAGGTGACTAAGTTGTAAAGTAAAGCCTTACAGGCACTTTGGAATTGTCAAAGAGTTGGTCAGTTAATCAGAAAGTTGAAGCTACTTGCCCATTCGAGAAAATAGAATCTCTATGGAGAAGAAAGGGCAAGAAACTCTATGGACACTGTTATAAACAGTCTATTGACATTTAATACAGATATAACTTGCTTCTGGATTTAGCGCTTATAAATCGATACTATGACACATATCATAAGATAGGTAACATAATGTCATAATCAGCAAACTTGGTAGATATACAGGCCATCCTGGTAGGGTGATACGAATCTTCAAACTAAAGATGATGTTAAACCTTGTAAACGTCATATACCTCACACGTTGCCTCGACCATCAACAAAACAAAATCAAATCTTTTGATTTTAGCTTTCAAACCACACGTAATGAAGTCATCTATTTCTTCTAAACTGCATTCGCACACACAATATCCTTGGCTGAACATTGCAACCTTGTCAAGTATAAACAGAGCTAATAAAACTGTCTTATCTCGAATTACAGTGGTCTCGTCTGCGGTTCATCCTAGAATTA
This sequence comes from Agrochola litura, assembly GCA_949152395.1. Taxonomy (NCBI): domain Eukaryota; kingdom Metazoa; phylum Arthropoda; class Insecta; order Lepidoptera; family Noctuidae; genus Agrochola; species Agrochola litura. Next base: position 25,122,032 of record OX424494.1, on the reverse strand, counting down.
TGTCTGTGTTTTCTTGGTCAAGTCGTTTAGTTCTGGATATAAATAGACGCCGCCCACTTCTTGCTTTTAACCAGGATTCCTCGGTACGGATATTTGTAAAATATGCGTCGGGATTTTATCGTGTTCAGGGCTAAAAATAGAGTTTGTATAGTGTTCTGTTTCTCGAGATTTGTGTCTGTTCAACAACCGGGTTTTGTAGTGTGATGAATGATATAAGTAACATGTAGTCAAATTCATTATTATTTAGGTGCAAACCAGAGGCAAGACTGTCTGCCGGGGGTGCGAAGAAAACCGATAGGGAAATCGTGGCCCCCGGCAACAGGGCAACCGAAGGAACACGGGTGGGTTTTAGTCAGTAAGAGTCTGACACGCCTTCCCGCTCCGCCCAGAGCGGGAGAAGTTATTTGATAATTTCCAACCCAAAAAAAAAAAGAGGCAAGGCTGTCTATAAATAGGCTAATCTCTATGAAAACAATGATGACTGCTAGAGGTACACTACACAAAAATATTTTGTTTTGGCAAGGCAGAACTATTCAACAGTTTTGACTTGACTCTGGTGCATGTGGATTGTATAGCCAGCTCATAATATGAGGCAAAAAACACCCGAATCAAACCTCCCAAAACTAAGCCTATATCTGCTAATCAAACAATCATAATATTCTTTTAATCAAAGCTAACTCTTTCGCTACCATTACGGCTTTCTAAAATCTTCCCTTTAAACTTCAAAGCCATCAAAAGAAACATCATCCTCCATTCGTGTCCAATCCTCATCTTTAACTCCTAAAAAACCACTTGTCCGGATTGAAGTCGCTGCCAACGCCTCGATGGCAGTAAAAGTCTTTGTCTTTGAAAGTCGTCGACTCGTGCGACTTCAATATTTCAGCTCGAGATTAGAGTGGGGTCACGTACGATGCATCTGGATGTATCTAATGGAATACCTGTTTCTCTATGATGCTGTTTTTCTTCGTTTTCGATGTTGTTTTTGCTGACTAGATTGTTATGGTTTGTGAAAAGTTTTGTAGGTAAATGTTTTTTATTGAAGGGAGTCAATGTACAATAACTTACATCTTTATTTCTCTTACTTCAATCTCGGTGGTCTATTTATCAAATTGATGGTGCTTCTTCTTCAATCTGACTTTTGCCAGGTTCTGCTTTAACATCAATATTGTTACAAGAAACTTATTAAATACTTTAAAACTAGTTACAAATTTTATGCTAGTCCAAATCATTTAAATTAAACCAGACGGTCTAAAAATATATGTAATACAATCAGTCATGAATTTAGATTTGAGTTAAGATAATCTGTTAATTCTAAAACAAGATTAAAACTACAGATCGTTCTAGAATTCAGGCCTTAGACAAAAGGAGCAATTTTTCATCATACTCCAATTAATTATTATTTCAAAGTCAGTACCGTATTCAATTAAAACTGAAGTTGCCTAATTCACAGATTTACTTAGGAAAATGACGCAATGCTAAGAGAGTGATCTTATTGTTCGTCAATTTTCAAGGGTAAGCTGTAACAATGGCCGCAGACAATAATGTGTATCAAATCGTATGGAATGATTTGATACGCTTATTAAAATGCCTTCATGCAACGGTTATAGCAGTAAATTATTATTTACTGTTTTAGGAAAGTGAAAACATTATATTTTCCATCTTAATGGTTTTCTGTAATAGTCAGACTGCTGTTGATTTCCTTATAGTCATGCAATGTGATGCAATTTTTTTATAAATTTCCTTGTAGGTCCTGTGATATACTTATTTAATTGTCATTTGCATAGAGATATTAAACTTTAACACCTGATGTTACCACTTATCACTTTCTTTGTCTTCAGCTTGCCCAAATAACTTGGGTTCAGTGCAACATGTATTTCTCTTTCATTCTTCCCTATCAGCTCTTAACTAATCAATACCATTAACCTCTGTTTCCTTCAAGGATCCCTTACCCAACCCATTCAGTTTTCCATCCATCTATACATTGAACTGCTGGATTTATTTTAATTGAACTACAAGAAATAACTCCCTTGAGTTTGACACATACTTTTCTTACTAATCTGCATTATGTAATCTACCCTGACTAGTCTACGTCCATTTAATTATCTATAATCTCTAAAACCAACATCAACATTTCTTAAATTCTTCGATATTTTCACAAAAGTGCAACTCTAAAATCTGGTATTTGTATTGTGCAGCGTGATATCATTATTGTCCCTTGCATCGGACGCTCTGCATGCAGTGAGCGCGCTTTGTATTTTAACATTTAAATGTCTCTTCGAAGAACTCAGCGACTTTTGTCAGACCTTCACTGAGTTTTATACTTCTTCGTTTTTATTTTAACAACATAACATCACCCCTTGTTTCCCCGAAGGGTTGGGCAGAGGTGTACCTGTAGTAGGTAAGTACACCCACATTTCGCCAGTTATGTTTAAGTCCCATGTAATAGGAAGCGAGCCTATTGCCATCAACCGGGCACAAATCCAGATTCCGGGGGCTGCTACTGAGAAATTCTAGATAGAAAAACTTTGCCTGACCCGGGGATCGAACCCAGGACCTCATGCTCAGAAGTAGCGCTTGCGACCACTAGACCAACGAGGCAGGTTATAGGTTGGTATAATGGATAGTAAAAAGCTTCTTTACGGAAAAGTAATTGTTAGCAAAACTGATTTTTAGTTTGTAATTTATCGTGTGCTATTTTTTTTCCTAATTTATTTTTTTTTCACTTTTTTATGTCACGTGTTTATCAGTGGAAACTTGTAAATGGCCTTCAATTTTATATAATTTAAGAACACTGTGTAAGTTAGCTGTAAGTTTCCCGAATATAATAAAATAAAATAAAATAAAATAAAATAAAATAGATAATTGAATGTTCCAGAAGATCTTTCTCCCTTTTAAAAATCTATTTGCCTACGAATATAAATATATTAACTTTAGGTGAAATTTTTCATATATTTGATTTACATTATTATTCCTAGCACATTATGCAAAGTTTCGGAGCACTAAATATCAGTTAAAAATGGATTAATCATAAACAATGATGAAAATACTTAGATTTAATTTAGAGATAGGCAACATGGTTTACGGTTTTACTTTCATTTTTAGGATCTTACAGTATAAAATCAACAAAAAAAACCCCTTTCATGTCCTAATTATGTGTGGGAAAGTCTAACATGAAAGTTACAATATCAAACACAACCTAAATGACTTTCATTTGATTTCAACGTACCTTCTCGGTTAAAAAAGAGGCTTCACTGGTTTCATTCCATACTTCTATTTATTACTGCAGTGTCGTCTCTGCCCCAAAGATCCCCCAAAGATCATTGTCCGTTCTATGTGAGACAGACCATTCAACCATGCATCTACATAAGTACCTACATCTGATTACTATATACTATGTATGAATGTACACCACTCGTAAACTCTCCACCATGACACTTATGCAGTCATGTTCTCCTAGTACATGCAAATAGCACATAACATCGTTCGCTGCAATTCTCGAGAGCACGACTCGACTCAGTCGTCAGTTTTTATGGACATGATACATTGTCGTGTATGTGTTTAGTATAAAGCTGTTTCTTGTTTGTATATGTCACCGTAAGATTGTGAGAACCGTTAGTTTATAATCTGTCGGAATTATTTCCGTTAGATTATAAACTGTCGAAAAATTCAGAACTGGGTGAAATGGGTTAGGTTAGGTTAGAACTGTGACCAACAGCGCGCGAGCCGAGCGAGCGCTACTTCTAAGTTGCTCGCAGCCAGGCAGGCTATTTAATATTAGCGCAACGTGCGTTACGTTGCAAGCAAGTTTGATACCAGTTCACAATTTGTCGGTTTCCCATGGAAAGATTATAAACTAGCGAAAAATAATGCGTTAAATTGTAAATGGTTCATTGCAGTTCACAATTTTTCGACAGTTTATAATTTAACGGAAATAATACCGATAGATTATAAACTAACGAAGTTCATAATTATACGGTGACATATAGATGATACATTGTCGTGTATGTGTTTAGTATAAAGCTGTTTCTTGTTTGTATATGTCACCGTAAGATTGTGAGAACCGTTAGTTTATAATCTGTCGGAATTATTTCCGTTAGATTATAAACTGTCGAAAAATTCAGAACTGGGTGAAATGGGTTAGGTTAGGTTAGAACTGTGACCAACAGCGCGCGAGCCGAGCGAGCGAAGCGAGCGGTGCCGCGGCAGCGGCCGGCGAGCGCTACTTCTAAGTTGCTCGCAGCCAGGCAGGCTATTTAATATTAGCGCAACGTGCGTTACGTTGCAAGCAAGTTTGATACCAGTTCACAATTTGTCGGTTTCCCATGGAAAGATTATAAACTAGCGAAAAATAATGCGTTAAATTGTAAATGGTTCATTGCAGTTCACAATTTTTCGACAGTTTATAATTTAACGGAAATAATACCGATAGATTATAAACTAACGAAGTTCATAATTATACGGTGACATATAGAAGTGAATTTGTGATAATCATATGATATTGACCGTTTGGTTAACCATCAGAATGGTCATCATTGGTAACCTTGTTACATCTACTACATCCTCCGTTTTGTGCCATGCTTCCATGGTTAGTTAATGAGTTGACTTCAATGCGATGACTCATAATTTCTCGATACTTGATGGCTATATTTTAAAAGAAGGTTTTAAATTCGAATTTGGCAATATCAAAGTAAAAGATGATAAACAAATCATCACCTTATAGAGGTATGCGGAACGGGGTGTAAAGTTTACTCATCCTCTATAGAAAAGGAGGATCCTTCGACCAGACGGGTGGTGTGTAGCGATTGATATAAATGCTAGTCGCGCGGTAAACATTGCTTGCGCGATGCAGGATTTTGCTAACGTCAGTGTAATGCGTAGTTCGTTTGTGGCGATTTAGATGTCGCCACGACCTCAAAGAAGATGAAATGAAGAGTGATTAGGTGAGCAAATAGAAATCAACAAAGAAACAAATTTGAAGATAGGAGATTAAGGTTTATCCAGTATAACCTATATAGCCGGTAAAATTACAGAAAAATCAATACCTACCGATATAAATACAATATAATTGCAATGGAAGGATATACCACCCCACAAAAGGCAATCAATCATCCACCCTTATTACAAACAAAAGCAAACCAATAATACTCTTCAATACGAAAACAAAACAACATTATTCACCAATACAAACTCCAACCCAAACTTATATTCCTACTTTAAACTCAAGCCATATTCCCCCAACTTGGCGTGTTTGGGGGGACTTGGCCAAAACTTGGCTGTTAGCACTCAATCCGCGTCCCCCTTGCCTAAATTAGGTGGTTTGAATTGGCCATTGGATACGTTAATGGGACCAAGTTCTTGGCCGATCTTTTTTTAGTGGCCATCTTGTAAATGTCCGTGTTTTTTTGTAGGATTTAGCGAGAAATAATGAGTTTAAAATTGGGTATGTCTTAATGAGTTTAATTTTTTTTTTGTGTTGTAGATGATCCTATGTAAATAGCTAGCATAATACATCCAATTTAAGTCATATTTTAATAATGAACTTTAAAAAAAAACTACTTTTTTGTCTTAATTAGAACAAACAATACCTATTTTTAATTATAACAGAAAATAAAAATGAATGTTCATTACAAAAATTCGTTTGAACAATTTAAATCTGGGCCAACACTTTCTCTGTACCTACAAAGAATGATTAAAAACTAGGGCGCTTTGTTAATGAAAAATTCTAATTGAATTTTGATTAAATTAACATATTTTTTGCTCTTTTCCAGAGTCGAAGACGAGGCAGCTTCGCCCGTAACAAAAACAAGGTATTTAAACCTTTTGGCTTAAAGTCCCCATTGCAAACTTACAATTAATAGACCAGCCCTTTCTTTACCCTTGTTGTAAAAGGTGGTTTAGGGATTTAATTTTACTCGTTAAGAGAAGTCACGATCTACTGTCACTAATAATTTGTCTGCCAAGACAATGGCGTGATTTTGTCAATTTCCTCTTAAACCTCTTAATTAAATACCTGCGGTCTTTAAATCCATCTGCTCGGGTTCTGTAGATGCTTTCATTAGAAATAATGCAACTACGTAGTAAATTTTGTGAATAACGGTTAATACGGTCCTTTGCCTTTTGGACAAAAATATGATTTGTAAGAATAGCTTCCTTAATTCTACTACCTACCTACGGTACCTACTTAATATTCATCTTTTTCATGTGGTTAGTGACTAACCTGGTGTTAGAGTATTTTATGCCACCCATGGACCTCTGACTTGGATTCACATGCCGTCGAGAAATATCTCTCATCTTTTCCTTCACCGTTTTTGAAGCAAGTGTTATTTATACAATACGCACATGAATCCGAAAAGTCAGAGGTGCGTGCCTTGGGTTCGAACTCGAGACCTATGACTTGGAAGTCCGACGACCTACCTACTTAATAAAACCATTTCTTCATTAATTTCAAAGTAAAGGCAAAGAATTCCCCTCAAAGTATTATGACTTATTCTGACAATTATTAAATAATACCTAAGTATTTTTCAATAGCTTTCTCGGCGTAACCTTCACGAGTTTATAAGTCTATATTTTAGTGACACGGGTGACAGAACAACTGTTACTGCCGAGACAGAAAATATCTAATTACAGCCTGTCTAGCCTAACACTGAAGTGCGTACCGAAATAGACTTAAAAATTGGCTTTAAAAGATCCGTCTGGCAGTATTCTTTCGATGTCTTTTTAGTTGTCTTTTCTTGTCTTTGGTTTTTAACTAAACCATCTTCTTTTTATCGCGCTTCGTAAGATATGGGAAACATTTTAAGCCATACAAAAGTTTAATTAGGTATGTCTTGACATCGCTAGGACCATTGTTACCTACTTGCCACTGTGGCAGAATATTGAATTGAGATGATTAATATAGGGCTTCCTTGTCTAGACAATTATTTGCTCAATCTTGTTTGTATCCATCAATCACAGCCTCTCCTTAGCTTAACATAGAAATTCTTTTCATTATCTAATGTAAAAACGTGAAGTTCTTATAATTCGCATAAGGCTTGTGCAGACTGGGGCGGGCCGCACCGCAACGCAACGCATGGCAAAAATCCTCCTCTAACACTTAGGTACCTATTATTAGTTCGGACAGTTTTTTCCATGGCACCGGGAAAGAAAAGTGACAATTTGGCATATTTTTACGCCTATCGAGACCACGCGAAATGAAATGTTCCTGAGAAAAGTTAACTTATAACTTTATACTAACTTTTCTCCTTTGCGTTGTGAACACATTTGAAAACCGTTCATTTCAAAGAATACAAATGTTATTCCTAAACATTCGCACATTCGCGTTCGCGAATGTGAAACATATGACATTCGTAACATCCCTACCAAGGCACAACAGGCGGGCCGCACCACATTGTATGAAGACGCGTTGCGCTGCGGCCAGTTGCGGCTATAATGTGCACCTGGCTTTAATACTCCTTCCAACTTTTTATTTGGCTTAGTCAAATAAAAAAATTAAGAGGTTAATGAGACAAATAAAAACATTATTCCAGATTCCAGTTTAGTACTTTTTATCTGATTGTTGCATCAGTACTTAACAGCCGAAGCCCGATTCCAGTTAATTGGTAATTATAAGTGCGTGTTACGTCTTAGCTCCAACTTGATATTAATTGCGTTTTTATTAGTCATTATTCGGAAAAAAATCTGCCAGGAGCGTGTCGGACAGTGCACTATGGTTCCAAAGACACTAAAATAATATTTTTCTTTATCGATAAATTTGTTTAGAGCGAACTGACTCTTCTCTGGGTTTTTTTAGAAGAATAGCCCATGTTGTGGCATATGGCTGTCTGCCCACTGGAGTAGAGAAGTGAGGAGAGGAGTATAAAGCTGTGTCAATATTAACCCCGAGAATCTAAACCCAGCAACCTAATTGCGTAACACAAATCAATCACAATCTGTTTCGTTTCGACAGTTCGACAACATTCGTTGCGTTATTTACGTTGCTGAGCAGACTCATTTTTCTAACATATGAAGCATTAGATTAGCAATATCCTTCAAATGATTCAAATTATGATTATGAGGAAGGAAGGCTAGTAGCTGATTTAACTACCCAGGTTTTTTTTGGGTAGGAAATTATCAAATAACTTCTCCCGCTCTGGGCGAAGCGGGAGGGCGTTTCAGACTCTTACTGACTAAAACCCACCCGTGTTCCTTCAGTTGCCCTGTTGCCGGGGGCCACGATTTCCTTATCGGTTTTCTTCGAACCCCCAGCAGGCATTGGCCCTAGCGGACCCCGTCAATTCTGCTGACATCTCTTTGAGGCGCGCGTGGAACACAACGCGCTGTCGACCCGGGCCTGGTCCTTATCGGACGGTGAGCTACCCATTGCTCACCGTCCGCAAGCCCGCGCCTACGGTGGCCGGAAATCGGCTCGCGATTTCCGACGCCCTGAACTACCCAAGCTGCGCCGGCTATTAAATACCATGATATTTTTACACGTTAAGGCTTCCCCTTATTATTGTCTTAAACAGGACAAAATTATGATTATTTCCTTTGTTTTTCTTGGAGGAAAGTAAAATTTATTCAATTCTCGTTTTGACCAAAAAGATTGATTAAAATTTTTAGTGTCTGTAATGTTTTTGTATTTCTACGATTACAAATTTACAGAAAAAGTACTAATTTCTGTTGGACGCGGATAGTCAGTAGACACACGAAAGACTTGACAGGTATCTGTGGATCTGACAGGTCGAAGGATTTTCATATTTTGCTACTGAACCCTAAAAACCGTAGGTACTCGCACAGTTTTGATTTTATTGTTTGACGAAGTGGCCGTGTTTTTCGTTTGTGTCTAAAAACACAGTTTATATACGTTCGACAAATTAGCGATACTCTGTGGACGTTTTAAAAATTAATTTAAAATGCTCGCGAGAAAAAGAAGATATTATAATCTTGGGTTCGTACCTATCTAATTACCTACCTCGTGTTTTTATCAGATCTCCAAGATATCTAGATATTATCGACCGGTAGGTAGGTACCTATGGGTTACCTATCTAAACGAATGTAATGAAGAGAAAATATTTGATTTTTTGTATGTTTCTTTGTAATGAATAAACTCAAAAACTACTGAACCGATTGTAAAAATTCTTTTACCAGTAGAATGCTATATTATCACTGAGTAACATAAGATATCATGCGGGGGAAGCCACTGGTGAAAGCTAGTACTTAATAAACTACAGTCTCGCATCTTCACCTATATCGGGGTCCTGTCATTCTGGACCAATATCATAAAATATATCGACATCGTGTATAATTTCATGATACATGACTAAGTAGTCATAGGAAACTAGGAGTAACTCCTTTGTCTTGGACTATGCACTGAAAGAGTCTCCGCAGACAGGCGCGACGTGACTCCCGGTGGAACAATTTCTATGAAAACTTCACGGAAATTGTTCTACCGGAGTCGCGCCTGTGCGGGAAGCATAAAGGGTAATTTGATCGTTATCAATTTTGACCTTTAATTCACCGCTGAATACAGTGGATAATCCAATATGTTTTTAACAAAAATACCTACACTGTATTCAGCAATCGATCGTAATAGTCTTCGAAATTAATAATCCCCATTGCTGGATCTCTGGTTATTCTCTCTCTCAGCACTCGTAGTATGACGACCATAGAAACGGGTTTTCTACGGGTTTTATCGACGGAAGAATAAACAAAATTATAGATTCCAGGGTTACTGACAAATGCTTGCACTGACTGGACAGGTCCACTCAAATGTGTGGTTCTTTCCTCAAAAGACCATTTCAGACACTAATCTACATGGTCCTCATATGGCCTGACCAAGATTATGTCTGGACTTAAAGAGACTGTGTGTTCTTCTCAGAGTAGTCAGATAGGAAACGCCGAACTCATCAAGCTTACTTTTTTAAATTTCTTGTAAAAGTGATTCCGATATCCTATTTACAGAATAAACAATTTCATTTCATTAAGATTGTTTATCTGTCATTTTGTCTATTCTTCCGTTGACAAAATCCGTTTCTATCGTGGTCATGCTAAGAGTGCTGGTGGACTCAAGTCCAGAAAACAGAATTACTTACACAGAATTCTCAACACTGTACCGTTCTAGTAACTGGTAGATACAACATCACAGTTAAGTAGCAGTAGGTAGCAAGTAAGTAGTTAAATTAAACACAGTACTACTTAATTCTTGTTAAACACAGTTGTTGCGCGGTCGGTCAATATGATCAGGTAATTGTTCGTGCCCGCGACTGCGGCGGCGGCCTTGCGGTTAGGTAGAGGTTTGAGTGATAAGATGTAGCGAGAGCGGGTTATAAACGCTGTCGCATATACAGTCGTAATTTTTGTCAGACTGTCTGCGTGGTAAGAAGACCATATAATGTAATCATTAGTTTTGCGATATAATAAGCCAATTAAACAGCTTATATACCCAACTCTTTCTGTTTTTAATTTGTTTTGTTTGCCAATGTATAAAAATTTACTTTCCAAAATTTTCTCCATACGAAAAACTTTTGGGAGGGGCGACTAGAATCAATTCTATTTTTTGTAAATTTTGACGTTCAAAAGTGCCTTTTACGTGCCTAATTGAAATAAATTATTTGACTTTGACTTTATCAGTACCCCAATTGCGTAATACAACACTATCACAATTTATTTTGATTTGAAACAGATTGCTAATCCATTGCTTCATAAGTTGGAAAAAAAATCTGCTCGACAACGTAAATAACGCAATGAATGTTGTTGAACTGTCAAAATGAAACAAATTAGGCATAATTGTTTACGAAAATAAGTTACGCAATTAGGATACACGCCCGTTTTTGCATCTTCTTTTATAATCTTCCTATCGTATACGTGTACCCATCCATATTGGTTGTCAACTAAAGAACTCCACATAACCAGGTCGTTATTTCGTAGATATTAGATAGGTACTTCTTACAAAACAATTTTTTTTATTTAAAGAAAATACCTAGGTGTCTCTCCCCGCTTCTCTCACCACTACGCCCACACCCTCACGCCGTGATTCATAAGTATAAAGTTATAAAGGCAATGACGCACTCAGCCCGAGCAGTCACGTAAACCGCTTTGTTTTGTTTTTATTAACTCATAAACAATGTGCCACATTAGCCGAACTAGTTGCACGATGAAGGATGTGGCTTGTAAGACGTAAAGCGGGTGCTACACTGCGGTGAACTAATTGTAACGTTCGGTCTGGTGCGACCAAGTAAAAAATAAGAACTAAAACAGTAACTTGCTAAAGTTTCAAATTGACAAATAAAATTGGTATTCACGTAAACACGAGACTGAATATTAATTGTTTTGTGACAGAGTTGAAAAAAAAAATTTTGTTTCTGCATTTTCATGTTTCTAACTTCGATTAAATCCTTAAAAACTTATCCATCTTCTGATATTTTTCGTTGAAACCAGACTGAAATACGAATCCAACATAATTAGTTGAAAGTCTAATGACGAAAAGTCTATTACAAGCACAAACCTGTATAAGCGCATATTCATTCATTTATGCTGAACAAAGGCCTTATGACCTGCTAATGCCAATGTGACCATAATACTTAGGTAATAAGGTTCGTTCCTATAAGTATACTGGCCGACCGATTTATCGTTTTTAATGTTTTGTTTCCACGCTATTAGTGAACAATTAGCAATATTGATTTTAGTCTAATACCTAGCCGACCCCAACATAGTTGGGACAAGGCTAGGAAGATGATGACCTAGGTACTGTAGGATTTCTATTTTCTTAATGTCCCTCGGGAATCATCGCACTTCCGAATACAAACGAATGCAAATTTCCATGTCCATCAATTATTAGATTTATCTTGTATAATAATTTGAATTCAGAACTAAGTACTTTATTGTTGTTTTGTTTTCATTTTCGTGTGAACTATAAGTATAGAGTTGTACTTAAAACTATTTTCCTATCTGTCGTGCCTGCGATTTTGGCAGCTTTCCTACCATTTTTTAAATAAATTATATTAATTTAAAGGAGTATTAAGAACTCTATATACTTCCAAGTCAATTGAGAGCGTCCGGTCTGCACCAAGTGCAAAGGGCAACTGATAGAAATCCGACGACTGAAGAAACACGAGGTTTGCCGAGGGACATTAAGAACATAGTTGTACTGTACGTATTAGAAAGCTAACAAGTGGATAGTAATTATTTGGTACGACACACTATGACACGACAGGTAAATTATCGATTTGAAAACTCTCTGTGTTACCAACGTTGTTTTGAGGCTCACTTGCACCACATATTATCACTAAATAGGTAGATTTAGCGCGAAACGAATTTAAAACATCGTTCTGTTTCTGTCCATTGTTTGAAATAGACAGAGACATAATTATGTTTTAAATATGTTTAACGGTATCCTAAGCATGATTTCAAGTCGCCTAGACTGTGTTTTCGTGGGTCGCTGTTGTGCCATCTCGCATGGGTTGTCACAGCGGTGATACACTACTACTTGTTTTTGTAATATAGTTGTAAGTGTTGTTGTTTTGTGTGTTTTGTTTATGTCATTTGCGAGTCATATGATACTTGAATAAAGATAATTCTATTCTATTCTATTCTAAACGTTGTACCCAGTGCAAGTGGGCCAATCTGTTTCCATGTGAATCCAAGCCGCAAAAGTTTCCATTATTACCGCCAATGTGTAGTACCGGCTTAACATGTTATAATGAACACATTGTGATCTTGAACATTAACATTATAGCTGTATGTGGTTTGAGAAGTAATACATAATTTGTACAGTTGTGTTATGCGGTAGGTTAATGTTAACTTAGCATACGAATTATTATGAACTTGAACTAGTTTACAGTCGCGTTATAAAAAAAAATATGGTGGCTAGTTATGAGATGGCGTTTAATCGGTAAGAAACGACTTAAAAATCTGTCTTTTAAATTAAATCGTGTTTTCATTGATTACGTACTCACTTCAGGTAAGGTTTATGTACTTATCAGCCTTTTTCTGTCCTACTGGACACATGGGGTCCCGCTATAGATATTTTTAGATAGAATGGTTTTGAATGGACTATCAAAACATCAAACTTCAGATTTACAAACTAGACCTTCACCCCTCAATTAATTAACAAATTCAAATTCAAAATTCAAGTCATTTATTCAAACTAGGCTGAAAATCAGCACTTTTGGAACGCCAGAATTATATAAGACAGTCCCCCAAAAACGCCCACCCTTCACCACTTCATAGTGCCTTAACGTGGAGTAGGTACTGTTTTACCAAAATTAAACTTCGAAAAATGTATGGTAGATGAACCTGAAGTAACTCTTCTCCATATACTGCTTGTAACTCTAATCCACGTTTATCAATAAAGGGGTCAGAGTTTTGTGGTAGACAATCTCATCTACGTTAGATTTCTGAGTTTTTAACATACATTATCTTTATCTTTCACAGTGACAAGAGCGGTTTAATCACACCGCCACAAAATGGCGGCGAGGAATCGCCCCCACCAGAAAAAGAGCGGGCCGACCGCGAGGACTCGGAGAAAAGTCACTCAGCCCCAGTGCCCCACTCAGCAGAGGGGCCCAATGACGACCTGTACGCGATACCTGTCAAGTTGCGGCCCAAGAAGGAGCCCCAGTTGCCCCCTGGATGGGAGAAACACGAAGGTACTCGTAGGATATGTATGTTCATTTGGAGTATTAGAATTAGTTTTAGTGAGGGTAGATAGGTAGGTCAATGAGGGATTTTTGGTAACTAACGCTCTGTTTAACTGTCTGGCATGAAAACTAACTGCTTCTAGCGTTAAGCTAAATACCTATTTTTCGTCGATTCATTAGTGTGGCCACAAAAATGTCGCACACAGGCATAGAGACACGCTTTTGCAACTAATTATTAAGTAGGGACACTAAATACGTTCCATACGAAACGCAGTTATGACATAAATAAGCAGTTACAGAGTCACAAAGCACCCAATCATTTGCTTGATAAGATGTATTTTACGTCACTTTGAATGGAATAGTTACCCCCTAGCTATTCCGTTACGAAAAACACCCATGTTCAACATTTCATGTCACCCTGCATGAATGTTTGCAGTTATCGACATAGAATTGTCATTATAAATAGAATATTTTTAGACCTACCTGATTAAAAGTTAGACACAGTTGATCGATTGTGTATTGTTTTGTATTAAAATAGCTAGCTAATCTACTAATATCTTCGGTGTGTTACACATCGTTCGGGTCGGCATTAGTCGACACAACCGGGTGGCGAAATCTAATAATATGAAGTAATAGGGATGATGATGGTCAAAAGAAATAAATTTGATTTAGTCCGTCAGTCAGATAATAAAAAAATATTAGACACGTATTTTTTGCTTTATCGTAATAATAAAAAATTACTTAGATAAAACGCATTGAAGTTGGGGAGTGGGGGTCGTTACGTCACAAGTATAAAATGTACATACTCGTGACGTCATGGCATATTTTACTCAATGTATCGCCGTAAAAAAAGAAAAAAAACGTGTCCAATATTTTTTAATAATATACCTATTACCTAAGCGCCAAAAAAAATTTTTTTTGGCATCGTCCCTATTGGTTTGGTTCGACTTTGTTGTTGAAACAAATACTGCCGAACCGAATGTGCCAACTCGAACATGTGTCTACACACCTAACAGAATAGGCCTGTGTCCAAAAATCCGTCTCGTAGATTATTAAAAAATATTGAACACGTGTTTTTTATTTTTTGATGTAATCAAAAGGTTATGGCGATACATTGAGTTAAAATGTGGCATTACGTCACGCCTTGCTAGATTTAATACTGAGTTGTGATGTAGCGAGCCCCCACTCCCCAACTTTAATGTGTGTTTTCTAAGTTATTTTTGATTAATATGATAAAGCAAAAAATACGTGTCTAAAATTTTTTATTATCTGAAAGGCGAACTAAATAGATTTTTTTTACCTAGGCAACTACTGTATTTTGCGGTTGTGTCAAAGTACCGCCGAAGCTCTAGTAAGTTTTCTTTGAACTAACCGCACACTAATCAACCACCATCTTCACCAGATAACGATGGCCCTTACTACTGGCACATAAAGAGCGGTACGATTCAAAGAGAGATCCCCAAAATGCCGCCGGTTGAAGCCAAGGAGTCCCGCATATCCATGGTCAGGGACTGCTCGAACCTGTCGGAAGTCAGCAAGTATGAGGGCAGTATGATGACCAGCTCCGTCACCAGGAGCACCACCAGTGGAGCCCTGGATCATGATGGGCAGGAGGCCGAGAGGAAACGGAAAGAGGAGATGTCTTACAAGTAAGTTTGGGGCGTTTAAGTTTAGTTATGGTTTAGATTGTTCTCAATAATTACCTACCCAGTACGTTTCACTTCCTGTAATTTGAAAGGCAACCCAAGGATTTAGTCAGGAGGATGGACAGTTCCATCTTCCTGCTGTCACTTCAATTCAATTTAAATTCACACACTCTCAGACAACGCACAGCCGACATCTCTGGGTCTAGAACCATGAAATTTTGCACAAGAATTTCTTAAGGCGCAACTAGCCGATACTTTATCCATACAAATTTCGGGCGGGTTTTACTCCACTGTTACACATTGTACATCCAAAGTAAAACATGAAATCGTTTTGTCTTATTATTAATGTTGTCTGTACAGAAGCAGAATAGTAAAAAAAAGCAATTACAAAAATATGAGCCAACAAAGATTCGTTTTTCCTGCTAATTTTAACGCAACTTTGGGAGTAAATAAGTAATAAAAGAAGTATAAAATCTCCAAAACAAAGCTCGTTCCGACAAAGCTCAATTGTCGAAGATTATAATAAACTTCATTCGTAATTGATTTATGCAGTAGTTTTTTCATAAAACTCCACCTTCCAAAGGACTTCTCGTAATTTTTTACGCGCTCGTTTTACTAAAATCGTTCTGAACGGTGTTTGTGTGCGTGCGAACTAGAGTTTGTGCATGTAGACCAGCGTCTAGCTGCTCATCACTGATACTATCTCTGTCGGACACGATGCCAGGTGAGATAGTGTGCTTTTTGACCTAGCCCACCAATGAGTTCGAGCCCGCGACTAGTTCAACCTTAAATAACAAAAATGAGCAATAAGGAAGGATTTTTTAACATTCGTCACCTAAAGGGGTTAAATAATAGGGAATGAAAGCTTGTATGGTAGTTCTTAATTTTTGCCAATTGTAAATCCCATCTGGCGCGCGGCTTGTAAACATTTATATAAGTACTTACCCACATATTGTTGACCAATCTGTCCAAAGAAAATGTCACTAAATGGCACCGTACTGATCTTTAACCCTTCACGTTAGGTTTTGCATAGCACTGACACACTTACTGCTCACGTGCGTATCTATGCAAATACAAAAAAAAGAAGTGTTAACACCAGTTAGTGCTGCACGTAGACTTGAAATCGTGCAATGCAAACAAGTACCGAGTCAAATGGACCTTTAAAATATATTTTTATTCAGGTACTCCGATTTTTTAAATATGTAGGTAGTACTAGTGAAATTCGAGAACTGCTTACAACAGACTGGAATACCTCTTAGAATATTTTCATCACCCGTGCCGTGCGGAGGCTTATTTTAGACCAAATCACAGAATTTTGTGCCTCGTGGTAGAAATTGGTATGACCGTAGAATTTCCCCGCATAAACTTTGTTCTATTCTCTTCTCCGGAAGAACTTCAAACAAGACTTGCAATATAAAAAGTTGCTGTAAAAACCTTCTGTAATTAATCATCATTGTGTCCTTCCCCAGACGCCGCAGTTTCCCAGCCCGTCCAGAGCCGGACAATGGCCGCGCCGTCCGGTTCTTCGTCCGTTCCCTCGGCTGGGTGGAGATTGCCGAGTCGGACCTGACTCCGGAGAGATCCAGCCGAGCCGTCAACAAGTGTATCGTGGACCTCAGTCTGGGCCGCAATGATCTGCTGGATCAAGTCGGGCGTTGGGGTGATGTAAGTAACTGTCAGATTTTGGATGTTGTGTCTTCTGTTTGGCATCAAACCGAGTTCCAAAGACGGACGAAAGTCTTCGATATCGGAAAACATATTATGGAACTCAAATGGAGTTGGGTAGGACACCTGGCAACTCGCAGAGATGACAGGTGGAGTAAGGCTGTGACGGAGTGGCGTCCAAGGACTGGAAGACGATATTTCGGTCATCCGGCAGCGAGATGGGCGGACGACATTGCTGCCATCGCGGGCAAAACCTGGATGAGGCCTGCATAGTACTGTGGATGCTGATGTTTTCTGATTTATATGCCTTTGAATACAAATTTTGTAACTAGCCAGTCTTTTCTGGTTATTGTCAGGCTGCATCTGCTGCGTAAAGGCCTAGGGTATCCTCTGCTTGCGTTATAATAACTTCTTCGATTGTCAATACTTAAGTAGGTATCTCTGGCGTACCTTCAGTCAGTGCCGCTACCAACCTTGGTAACTCGCTATGCTGTTCATTACAATATGAAGCTCCTCGTAAGGCTTGTGCTTTCATGTGAATACAGAGGTTCTAAGAGACATAAAACTTCTGAGTAATATTTCCAGAGACCACTTTGAAGAACCTGATTATTCTATCAATCAGGATTTTCAAGTTTTGGAGCTATTCTCCTATCAACCCTTGAGTTAACTCTCTGCTCAAAGTTAGGCACTAATTAAGCCTACGATTTTTTTTTCCCTAAAGGGCAAGGACCTCTTCATGGACTTAGACGATGGGGCCCTAAAGCTGATGGACCCAGAAAGCCTGAATACACTGCACACACAGCCGATCCACACCATACGCGTGTGGGGAGTCGGACGGGACAACGGCCGGTGAGTAACCGCCCTTATCTCTTGATACAACAACTCGTAAAAATCAAACTAAATCTGAAAATTTTCTGTCTTTGCATTCTCGGAATAGTGAAAGGTAAATACAATCGAAATTACAGGTTATTTTATCTAGACATTTAGTGTTTTAGGTGTGGTTGTGAATTGGTTTTAAAATCTAGTTTTCGATTAGAATTTTAACTACAGTAGATTTTTGAAAGAGCTTCAAAGCCTTGTCAAAGGTTTTAATTTAGGCAGGATTGACTATGGCGTTATCCGAAGCCTCGTTTTGTTAATTTTCTAGTTTTTGTGTAAATACTTCAGCTTTATTTCACGTGTTATTTTGGCTTTACTTCGATACACGCAACATGATCAAACCGTCTTTGGTGGTGTCATTTCACGCTGTTACATCTACATAGGCCGTCATATTTGTTTTAAGTCCGCAAATTAAACTTCCTTTTATATAAACACCCTCCAGAGGTATTTGAATATCCCAAAAAGACTCGGAGCATCATCAGATAACAATATGAGGCGTTTCTATGATTTTATTACCTACGTCGAAACTGCCGGAACATCTAATAAGAGTAGACATTGACATTTTAATGCGAGTCAGTTGTGCAGGATGAAATACTTGTCACCATCCTTTCTGGGCAATACCTATCAGTCAGCACTGTAAAAACTAAGCACACTGAAACAAAAAATTATCTAGCAACAAGAGAAACTGAAAGAGTCCTTAAGTTGTAATTAGCACCCTAAAGACTGAAGTTTAAAACCAAAAACGATCCACAAAATCTTCCGACCTTCATCTGCACGCCTATAGGACTCCCCAAATCTTCCCAGGTCTTCTAGAACCTTCCCTTTTTCTGCCCAGGGACTTCGCCTACGTTGCCCGCGACCGTGCGACGCGCAAGCACATGTGCCACGTGTTCCGCTGCGAGGCGCCGGCGCGTAGCATCGCCAACGCGTTGAGGGACATCTGCAAACGTATCATGATTGAGAGGTCCCTGCAGCCTCCGCCAAGGCCCACGGATCTACCGTCTACTAGGCGGCCTAGACCACTTTCTGGTAAGTATTGATGAATTAAGGTGTTAATTACTATCCTGTAAGATAAAAATTCAACTATTGAGCAAAAACGTCCCAACAGTTTTTCTAAGTCTCTACTCCTATCGCTAGGCGTGAAAAGTTGTCTATTAAGGCTATTTTGACGAGCATGTAAATTAATTAAACTGTTAACCCCAGAATAATGAAAATCGTCCATCGTGGACCACTTTTCGCGTCGACCGTTACCTTCCTACATACTTACTATGTAGGAAGGTAACGGTTGACGCGAAAATTGGTGATCTCAGTTATCAACAAGCATGCTACAGCTCAACGTCTTTTCGTATTCCATTTTTAATAGCAACAGGACACAATTTATTAGATTGTGTTCGGCGACCACAATGTGTGTCTACCTCAAACCTGATAAAGTGATCGATGCTCATGCGTGCCTTCTCTGTATTAAAAGAGGCCTTTGCCCTGCAGTGTGACAATAATAGGCTGGTATTATTATTATGACTTAACCTTCAAACCTCATATCCTGACTAAAAGCGTTTGTAACCGTTCTCCGTGGTCCAGTAGGCGCCGCCTTCCCCACGCCCATGGAGGAGCCGCGCAAGACCGTGCGCGCGCTGTACCTGGGCAGCGCGGAGGTGGCGCGCGCGACCGGCATGCGCGTGCTCAACGACGCGCTCGAGCGCCTCGCCGCCGCGCGCCCGCCCTCCGCCTGGCGACCCGTCGCCGTGGCCGTGGCGCCGTCCATGATCACTATTACTGATGAGGGGGTGAGTGCCGGATGGATGAACTTCTTGTAGCGTGGTACTAGGGAGAGGATGTTCAAGACAACCTCTTCTACTTTTCGTGTGGTTAGTGACTAACTGGTGTCAAGAGTTTTAAAGCCGCCCATGGGCCTCTGACTTGGCTTCACATGCCGTCGAGAAATATCTCTCAGGCAGGCCAGTTTCCTCACTATTTTTTCCTTCACCGTTTTTGAAGCAAGTGATAATTATACAATACGCACATGAATCCGAAAAGTCAGAGGTGCGTGCCTTGGGTTCGAACTCGAGACCTATGACTTGGCAGTCTGACGGTCACACCACTAGGCTATCACTGCTTCTAAAAAAACTATCTATGAAAAAGAACTTCACCTGAATTGCACAAATTACACATTCACACCAGACCATTACATCTATGTATCTGAGATAGCAGCACACTTGCGTCACATGATCTTAGGCGATGATGAACTGGTGAATTGTTTGCCAACCAAAAATAAAATAATAAATATACAAAACTGACTGCTTCGTTGGTCTAAGGTCGCAAGCGCGATTCCTGAGTGTCAAGTCGTGGATTTGATTCTCAGAGATTGGGAAAAGTTTAAACAAGTTGCCAAAAACAACACTTAAATGGGTATTACTGACCTATACCTAAGCTGTCCGCAAGTCCACGTCAACAAAGGCTTCCATTCTATCTTTATCTCAACAGCTAATCGTGCAAGATGTATTTGTAGACATAAAATCATCCATACTAACCTGATTTCCACCGCCATTCCAGGAGACAACCCCCATAGTAGAATGCCGCGTGCGCTACCTCTCGTTCCTGGGCATCGGGCGCGACGTGCGACGCTGCGCCTTCATCGTGCACACCGCGCAGGATCTGTTCGTCGCGCACGCCTTCCACGCCGAGCCATCCTCCGGCGCGCTCTGCAAGACTATTGAAGCGGCTTGCAAGGTAAACTTGAAACTTTTTTTCTCTTTTTCAGCAGGTTTTGGTAAATGTTCAGTAATCAGTGGTACTACAGCCAAGGCGTTGTTCATTAATTACGTGAGTTGTTTAGGGGTTGAGCCAAATCTCACGAAATCTCAGCAAGAGGGAAGAAAAATCGAAAAATCGTCAAAATCGCCTCAAGTATATGAACGCCCCCCAAATGCACATTCCGCGGGTGTCTGTCTAGACACGAATTTTACGGAATCGATAGGTTTATATCATAAAAATTAAAGATTAATAATAAAATTTGGTTATAAGGAAAATTAAAAGAAATACCTTCTTCTCAGCTCGCATTTGAGCTAGGTATTTATTACGGAATTAATACAACGTAAAATCGACCAGGCTGCCGTGCTGCTCCACAGCGATAGGGTCAGTCTTCAATAATGATGTAACAGGAGGTGTCTACCTGAGGTGTTCCACATTTCAAACGATAAAAATAATAAAAACGTGTGCGGTCGGGGGACTCCCGTCAGGAATGAAGTTCTTTATCACGTATGATTTAAAACAAAATGTTCTCAGCCGCCATCTTGGATTTACATTTTGACCTCACTATTGGCTTTAGCACCTTCGAAAACTATGAAAATGACCCTATGAAAATGACCCATGGCGAAAAATTTTAAAATTCTCTTTCTTACTCTTTGAATCAGAAGCAGACAGTCGCAAGTATTAACATTTTTAGCGTGACGATTTCTGAAAGTTTACAACCCGCGTTAAAGAACTTCGTTCCAAAAATAAACTTCATGGCCAACTCTTAGTAATTGGTGGGGCACCAGAAGAAAATAAAGTAATAGCAATGTAACCTTGTGTACCTCCCCTCCCAGCTCCGCTACCAGAAGTGCCTGGACGCGCACGGCGGCGCGGCGCAGGCGGCGCTGGGCGGCGGGGGCGCGGGGGACGCGCGCGGCTCGCTGGGCGCCGCGCTCAAGTCGCTGGTGGGCTCGCTCACCGGCCGCCGGGGCTCCTGAACGGGACTACACGAGCCGCACTCCGAAGGTACTAGCTACTCACCTAGATGGTGGTTTTACATGAACTAGATATTCCCCGTTGACCATATAACTTCCTAAGTCGATGACAAAGTTTTGTTTTCCCCGATGACAACAGAGTAAAACCCGATACCTGTCTGTGGGCAAAGCTGGTCACCAAAGACTTTCCAACAACCAGCAAGTCCATGCCTAATTAGACCACCTTCTGGAACCACCATTAAGAGGCTACGTTAATAAGTTCTGTAGATCCAGCAACTGGATAAAAAGGCTGTCCGTAATCTATGGCAGTGGCCTAATTCAAGTCTACACTACCTACTTAGCAGATAGTCAGCCTTACCTTCAGTCTTTAATCTAGTTCCCTGTACCTGACATCCCACTGCTAGATAAATAAATCTGTATCTGTCATTTCCGTCCCCAGACGATCGACTACCGCCGGAGGAGTGCGGGCCGGCGGGCGACAGTGGCGCCGCCGACGCGCCCTAGCGCCTCCGCTTGCCGGCATTACATGACGTCATCACTCACCGCTTCTGTATCGTTTTAACTGAGTAATATGGGCTATGTCTGCAATACGTAGGATCTAGGACCCCATACGAGGGAAAATGCAATGACAATCACCCGGTTTCTGAAAGGGTCAAAAAATTTGATGGCAGTTTGTCAAATTCATGTAAACTGCTGTGATTGGTTGACTTAAATAACAATTGTCAATCAAATCGTTGGAGATAAGTTTTCCAATCTGTCACCAAATTTTTAAAAATTCTTTAAACCTTGGTATGCCGGAACGTGGATCCACGCGAGACACAATGATTTTTTAATTGTTTCTGTAATTACGGCATTCAAGAGGTTAATAAAACCGGTGTAAGGTAGGAAGGTTTTTTTGGGGATAGACCAACTATTTTATTAACAGATGTAACGAGAATGATAAGTGATAGTGTGCGGATTAGTTGAGCCTGTCCGCCATGACATGACAGGAGAAATAGCGCGAAACGCCATATTGTTGCCATAAAATATGATCACGGTTAAAAAAAAAAAACAAATAAAACAAAAAATATTCTAGTAGGTACTCGTTAAAACGATACAAAACATAACAAGCTGACTGAGAATCTTGACTAGAAAACTAGCCATCATAGTTTTGCTTAACCCTAACATTGACTAACA
Source organism: Agrochola litura (assembly GCA_949152395.1). Lineage (NCBI taxonomy): Eukaryota > Metazoa > Arthropoda > Insecta > Lepidoptera > Noctuidae > Agrochola > Agrochola litura. Next base: position 25,099,325 of record OX424494.1, on the reverse strand, counting down.
AACACCCAATTCTGTCAAATGACAATTTGACAAACTGAGTCTTAATTTGACATTCAGGACTTGAATTTTACATTTCATTAAACAAACTCGACTGCATTAATGAACATATCTATTAGTTTTTTTATGCTAATAGGCTGTCATATTTAGTGGAAATATAAATAAACATTATTATGTGCAATATAGCAATACACAGGTATGATTTTATTAATAAGTTAAGAAAGTATAATCAATTAGTCAGCAGTCTTCTTTAAATCCCTGTTATTTTTTATTGTTTTCAAATTATTAACTTGTAAATATATCTGTTGAATGTATGCATACGAGCTAAATTGTAAAATCCACATATAAAAAATGGCTATAATGACCATGTATCATTTGCATGGCATGCGAAAATCATAAAAGCTACCAAAATGTGGAGTAACAAATAATGAATTGAATGGAGTTATTAAATTAATTTAATTAATGTTAGAGTACATGATGTAAGTTGGTGTTACATTTTAATGACAGAAATTCATTGCAAAATTAGGCAAGCTAGCTTCTTCCATTTATAGACTTCTACGCCCTAAGTTCGACAAAATACTTAATCAGACTGTATTACTAAAACATTAATTAAATTAAAAATATCACTGTAAAATCGCCCTTCCTTGCTTCAAATCTGTTATAGACAAAATATTAAACCTATGTATTACCTCGAGTTGTAAAAAGCATGTTTTTGATTTGATGTTAGACGTTACCGTTTACTTGTAATTAAAGTTTAACTAATGGTTAAAAAGTAAGGCAATTTTCTTTACGTTTGTTCTACAAACTAAGAACAATATGCTTGATTTTTAAACTTAGTTAAATTTTACTAGTTGTTAGGTTAACATTTTAGAATAGAAACATGCTGATGTCCGAATATTAACCAATATTTAGGGCTGATGTTGATAATAATAATTGATGTGTTGTCGAATTGAATTGTCAAATTGGACTCGACCATTTGAGTCTTGACAATTTGACGATCTAGTTTGACATTTACCGTTAGGATTTACCAAATTTTTGGTCTCTTGAAGGTTACCTTATAAATTACTAGTCCATAGAAGTAGGTATGTTAAGCTTTTGTAAATTTAACGCTATTTATATCTGTGACAATATCGTCACAGAACACTATTGATGTTAACATAGATTTTTGTGTAAAATTAAATGTAAGACTCGTAAATGGTTAGTTTGGGATGGTGGAAGTTCTTTGTAAATAATTGTAAACTTAATGGTAGTAGATATAAGGTAGATAATGGATTGATAGTGTTTTGGACAGTTTCTGGTCAGGGCTGACCTGTTAGCAGCACGCTATATATGGATAGTCAATCGTATGCTGACTATAATAGATGTAAAATGGCAGTGTGTATGGAAAGTATTGGTGTTGAGCACGGTATGTACCTAGACAGTAAGGCATCAATGGTTTCCAAAAAAAAAAAACTTTGGTTCGTAGTATAATTATAACGAATATAGGACCCTACGAGTATAAATAAAGAGTTTATTTTTGCTTAAGCTTTAAGATATTGAGGATTTCGATTGCTAAAGATGAATATTTTTTGTATGATCACCTCATTGTGTATTTATAATATTTATATAATCTTAAGCTTTTTGGGCGAAAATTATCCCTTTAGTTCTGCATTTTGAAGGCTCAAATTTAAAGTCGACTAGTTGAGTCTAAAAGGTTAGTAATTCGACAATGGACTCAGATTGTCAAAATGGGAAACTTAAATTGTCGAATATCTCTTGAAACTAGACTTTAAATATTGAGTGATGGTCTAAAATTTCCATCAAAATATAATTTAAACCCATTCAAATCGCTAACCTCATTGTTACAAGGGTGTTCGAAACACATTGAGCTTTCAATAATATTATATATTTATACGTAATATTCAAATCCGCTCGTATTTAAACTAGATTAAACAAATCCAAAATTCGGCCATTTTACACGCATAAAAATATAATACAAAATGGCTGAGGAGTTGCCGTTGGCGGCTTATGTAGATTAGAATTTACATAAGGAGAGTCGTAATGAAAAAAGGGAATTGGGACCCATGAAACAGATTTTCGAATTAAATTTGACTTTACCATAGTTGAAGATTACTTACGTTCAAGGTAAATAAAAAAAACTAAAAGACCGGTAGTTTCAACTATGGAAGGTGAAATGAGTTCCAAAGTTACTCGAAATGTATTATTAATTAAAAGTGTTTTTGTGTCTGTAACACTTCGACAAATATAGATAACTTAATAGTATTTAAGAGAGAGAAAATGACCTCTGAGTACGTGAGTCGAAGACGTCATAAGTTATGACTTCCTACGACGATTCAAACATTTGAACTTGACACTGACTTTGGAAGACCTTCAGCAGTAATTAAGCGTGTTCAAAGGTCATCTTCTTTCAATAGATTAAGGCATTCGACTTAGAATATCACAAAATAGCTTCAAAATATATTTCAAATATTAGAAAATCAGTGTCGCTTCACACTTATATAAATATAATGATACACTGAGCTGTTCTGTAATACGTAAAGATAGTGTTATTCACACTCTAATACTAAGTGAAAGTCATTATTTATACAAAAATATATAAATATTTAAGGGCGGGGTTTTTCATAGAGGGACGTATGGCGGGTCTTCGGGACCGGACCAGCCGTTCCTATGTGATAGCTCTCACCGCGCAATACATGTGACAATGCAAGCTTCACAGCCTTTTATCGGATGAAGTATATGTCAATATTTTCTATAAAAATAAACGTTTATGTAGTTTATTAGATAGCTTGTGAATTCCTGTTTTCTAGCTCACTGTTGAATATAAACGATCGGGAAGATAATGTTATATACAGTCATCGCTTTGACAGCTTAAAAGCCTTCAAACTGTGGCTTTTAATGAATACTTTTGTGAAATTAATAAAAAAATATTCATACACATGCGTTTTGTTTGTTTAACACATTTTAACACAATTCAGGATCCCTTACATGTTTTATATTTAGCGCTAAACTTACCTATTTAAAACATCATTGTCTCTGTCAACTTCAATGAGTGTTTTCATTAAAATTTACGCCACCAGTAGGCGCCACTGTGGCAAGAGGTCTTCCATTTCGAGAATGAATATAAAATATATGATGACGTTGATCATTCGTTCTCATCATTCAGTCACGACTAAAGAAAATAGGTATAGGCTCTTTGACACTTGACGGGTGGCCGGACCTGACGTCTCAGTGCTGCCACCTACTGAACGTCATTTCCGAAAACCTTCATTGACAGAAAAATAACGATATTTTAAATTCTTTGATGTCCGTGACTACCGCAGGACCACCAACGCCAATCACTTCCATATTTAGTAAATAATTAGTACCTAATTGGTACAAATTAGTGCTCGAACGACAAAATTGGTACCTTAGTAGTTTTCGAGAAACTCGACTTTGAAGGTGGTCCGGCGGTAGTCACGCTCCCTTCAGCAGGACCACCATGAGCGCCGAAAAAGGGGGCACGCTGCAGCTATTATAAGTATACAAGTAATTAGTACGCTTAAATGTGATTCATTGCGTAAAAAAAACAGAACTGAAACATTTGTATTTACCGAGAAATCAACGATGATAACTTTCGTGCGCCCGTTCAGTAGGACCACGACTTTGAATGTTGATTCCAAGTTTGACGAGCTTGTCTTTCCTCAAACCTATATAGAAAATTAGTACCCTGCAAGATAAAATTAGTGCCCAAAATTCAAAATTGGTTCTTCAGTAGTTTACGAGATATACCATGCCATAGGGTGGGGTGGCGGTGGTCACGGTGTAAAATTTTCGTTTCAAGATTTCCCTATTAAAAACTCTGTGATTTCTTCCCAAATGTACCTATTGCTCCTAAAGAAGTTATAGCGACCAAAAATTCAGATTCCTAAGTGTTGTATTTTAAGAGAAATTAGCTTTCATTACTTTTCCATACTAAATCTCCGCGTATAACCCGACCAAATTAAGTTGACAATGGTAATCTATTCTGTAAAAATGTCACCGTGAAAACTTAGATGAAGTTAGCTGTCACTCCACTTGATGCTAAGGATTAGCACTATTGTCACCTCACTTTGCCTAATTTTTCACGGTGAGATTTTTACAGAATAGATAGAGTGTTCAATACCATTGACAACTTAATTTGGTCGGGTTATACGCGGAGATTTAGTATGGAAAAGTAATGAAAGCTAATTTCTCTGAAAATACAACACTTAGGAATCTGGATTTTTGGTCGCTATAACTTCTTTAGGAGCACTAATTTTTGTATAAATTTGGAAAGAAATCACAGAGTTTTTAATAGGGAAATCTTGAAACGAAAATTTTACACCGTGACTAAGGCCACCCCACCCAATGGCATGGTATATCTCGTAAACTATTGAAGAACCAATTTTGAATTTTGGCCACTAATTTATCTTGCAGGGTACTAATTTTCTATATAGGTTTGAGGAAAGCGACAAGCTCGTCAATCTTGGAATCAACATTCAAAGTCGTGTTCCTGCTGAACGAGCGCACGAAAGTTATCATCGTTGATTTCTCGGTAAATACAAATGTTTCAGTTCTGTTTTTTTTACGCAATGAATCACATTTAAGAGTACTAATTATTTGTATACTTAGAATAGCTGCAGCATGCCCCTTTTTCGGCACTCATGGTGGTCCTGCTGAAGGGAGCGTGACTACCGCCGGACCACCTTCATAGTCGAGTTTCTTGAAAACTACTAAGGTACCAATTTTGTCGTTCGAGCACTAATTAGTACCAATTGGGTACTAATTATTTACTAAATATGGAAGCGATTGGCGTTGGTGGTCCTGCGGTGGTCACGGACATAATTCTTTGAGGACTAAACGTTAGTGATTTGTGGTGCAAGTGAGGCTAACATAAAATAAATGATTTTGAAATTAAAAACGAGTCATATTCATTATAAATATTTATTCATAATTGTTACATTGGGCATAATTTGGAATTTAGGATTTTAACTCACTCAATCACAAAAGAACTTTTTAATTGTTTTATTTTAACGAAAATAAAACTATATCATATCTGGGTTCGTGTAAAAATATTTTACTGCTCCACAATATTCACTTTTGATTTAGTGCATTTTGCAGATACAACGTGACAACTAACTTTCAACTATGTAACCATGGAAATAACAAATAGTATAATTAATTCATCATTCATTTTTAATACAATCATGATTTAGATTAAGCAATTTTACATTTTAATAGGCCAAAGAACATTACCTAGTTGCCAACTAACAACTAATATTTTGCTTTCCTCAATCTTTAAGCCTAAGATTTTTGTCACATTAATAAGCAATGATATTAAAAGTAAAACAGGTAGATAGGTTATAAATGCTCCGCAAGTGGCACGTCAAAATTTGGCTAATAAACCACATTTTATTCGTCTTGTCTCTTCATGTCGTCCTACGTCCTAAAAACGGCAGAATGTCACACTTAGATAACTGTAATCTAATAGTGTGACATTGTGCCGTTTTAGAATATCGAAAGTTGAGTAGATAACCGATCTAAGTCTTTTTACTTATAATATCATTGTTAATAAGTATGAATGAACTTGTAATTTTCTTCTTCCTGGAACTATTTACTTCACAAGTCGTTCGCAGTGTTGCTTTCACAAAAAATATCTATCCTTCTACATTATTTCAACAGGCAAACGACAGTTGAACGGGTGGAGCAGTAGGTACTATTCACCGGTCTTTAAAAAGTTTATCGTAGAACTAATAGCTTTATTATACAAAATACGTGTGTTTCTATACAAACTTAGTGTATCAATAAAATTAAACTTCATGTAATATTGTCAAGCACGTGGGTCCAGAGATAGTCGAATGTAAAATTTCATAAAAACAGAATTCAATTGAAGAATACAATATCTTCTCGTAAAGAAGGCATCAAGATCATAATAATAATATAATTTAAAAATCGATACATAAATCCCTAAAATAAAGAATATATGAAATTTTCATCCTTTTGAGTAATACAATATGAAATGAACCAAAAGAAATTGAAAAATTTTATCTGTTACAACGTCGTTCATAAACATGCACGGATAAATAAGAAACATAGTTGGGCAAAACAAGAAATAACATTTAAGAATAGAAATCAAAGTACCCTCTGGACCCGACATAAAGCTTCAAAATGTCGATATCGACAATTATCTTCATAAGCGCAACACTATAGGGTCAATTATGTCGACATGCAGATAATTATCGACATTTCTGTCGATCGATATATTTGTTATCGACACAATAACGTGCTTAGACATCTAACGCATATTTATCGAAGTCGATAGATCGTATTTCTTGATAATTTAGAAACATTGTCTATCAACAGTGTGAGAATTTAACAAAATATTATTTTTTATAAAAAAATAAAATATCTTGGTGAATACTTGTGGTAACGTGGATTATTATAATGGAAGGTGAAATTCTTGGCACTATTTGTATTGAACTACACGTATAAACTATTCAAATCTAAGCTGATTTTTGTACAAATATGCCAAATTAAAATCTTAACTAGGTACTACATATAACACACAAGGTACACTTCTGCGCAACTTTGAAATTATGTTGGATATTTATAGGTAGTAGAAACCGCGAATTTTCATATTGACGCTGAATATTTGTCACATAAAATCATAACGAGCTGAAAAATTATGCCACCGACTTTGTCGAATTTTCCTAAAGAAATTATCAAAACATGTGGTATGTTTTTATTACTAGACTTGTCTTGATGGATTTACTTTTGCAATTGACCATCGGTGAAGTACCCAAAAAAAAGAATGGTCAGGGTTACAGCCATGATAGCCAGTAATGATGAGCAAATCCATTGCTTTATATGTTCGAAAATTTTATCTGCTCAACAACGTAAATAACGCAATGAATGTTGTTGAGCTGTCAAAATGAACCAGATTGTGATTCTTCATTTTTCGTGTGGTTAGTGACTAACCTGGTGTCAGTTTTGTTTTGTGTTGCTTCAAAAACGGTGAAGGAAAACATCGTGAGAAAACCGGCTGAGGATGCCTGAGATATTTCTCGACAGCATGTGAGCCAAGTCCGTGTGTTACGCAATTAATGTGCGGGTTTACCCGCCCGTAATTGTCTATTGATTCTTTCCTACTTAGACTGACAAAATGCAGATGTTGTGAAATCCGTATCATATAATACTATCAAGGAATCGATCTATCGACTTAAATAAAAGCGTGTAAAGTATAAATTCAGTAATCCGGCAGTGGCTAGTTCGGTTGTGATATACATACTATCTTCAAGTAACTGTTACAACATTCTTGTGATTCAACAGCGCTGTTCTCGTGTCATCCTGGAATGAGAAATATATTTTAAGTTATTATTCACTCAAAAATGTATATATATATTTAGGTATACTTTTCAAATCTTAAATATAATATACAATCTAGCACTAAAATATATATATTATATATAAGAAAATAAATGAAAATAAAGGGAAGAGCTCATTGGGCGTCAAAAAGTTCATCCGCATCGCTGTTAGCGGGAAAAGTGCCCAAAAGACTAGCAGTGTTGCCACGTTGGATGACAATGCTGATTTTCTTTTACCAAAAAATTGGCCAGCCCTCTGGTCAAGTGAAGAGTCTACCAGAAATTGATAGCAACAGTCTTCTAATATTTTTTATATTAGAAATGACACCTTATGATTTTGATACTTATGTAAACTAGGCTCACAATTAATAATCATGTTATGATCTGGTGATCCGATCTTACTTGACAGATTATGGCAGATTAAATCTACTCTCGGCTCGACTAAATTGTCTTTTTGAAGGAGGTTTTCAAATGCAATTTCATAATTGTAGAAATAAACTTAATCGCTCGAAGATGGCTAAACAACAAATATTAGGAAATACAAGGAAACTAATTCTCGATAACTTTGAATTTGTGACAAATTGAAAACTATTTATCAATCAATTATGATCAATTATTTTTTAAATCAATCAATTATGGATATACAAAGGAGAAGTGATGATGAAACACCAGTATTTCTGTTTAGGTTTTCCTTCTTTGTTGAAGATGGCTTTAGTTTTTTATTATTGTCACGTCATGTTCCAGCAGCAAGAACATGGAATGCCGTATGGTATTTGGACAAACATCACAGGTACGTTATTAAAAACCAATTTTTATAAATGCTGTGTTGAAATACATTGGAAGGTCAACTGAAAATTGTTGGTGAAAGACTATCTGACTTATAAGATAGTCTGAATAATTTTAAGGTATCTAGTAGAGTGTCTAATGATTTTATAAAACAGACCCTTACCGTGCGTTTGCACTGGCGAAACATTCACATAAAAACATGTTGAAATCTGTTTTTTGTCAATGTGAATGTGCGGCACTTGTTCGCATTGTCATGCAAATTGTTGACGCGAAACATGTTTGACGTTTCATAGCACTTGACATGTTTGACAGACAAATTGCCAAAATGTTTCGGAATGAATCTTGCAACATGTTTCGATGTTTAGAAAACAGTAACTTGAAATCTGCCTTAAAACTTAATCATTTAGAGTGCAGTGCGAACACAAATTCAACAAAACAAGTTATGAGATTTGTTTCATGTGACAAGTTTCGAAAGATCTACACGTTGAATGTTTTCTGGTGCAAACGCATAGTTACCCAAAAGTGTGCTGATATATGAAGTCAGTATTACTCATCATCTCAGCTTATAATGTTCCCACTGCTGGGACACAGGCCTCCTCTCTTCGAGAGGAAGTGGGCTGTAATCTACCACGCGGGCCAAGTGCGGGTTGGTAGATGTCAATGTCACATGTCTTCTTTGAATTTTTGGTTCTAGGACATGCCGGTTTCCTCACGATGTTTTCCTTCACCGTTTTGAGAGCAGTGGTGATGAAATTATTTACACAAAGTAAAGCGCCTGGGTTCAAACCCACGACCTGTAACTCGTAAGTCGGGGCCGTTACCACTAGGCCACCACTGCTCTCTCTCAGTATTTCTAATTTATTGTTATTAAATGTAATTTTCTCACCTGTGATGGCACTACATCCATCCATGTTGTTCAAAGAAGTGCGTTCTGTACTGAAACAAATGATCCTTCTATAGATATTTGCAATGTTTAGTTACGCGAAAGAAAGGGCGAGAAAGGGGCAGGAAAATCACTTTGAAATTTTGTTCTCATTTATTTTAAACTAGCTGACCCGACAGACGTTGCCCTGTCCAAAGTTCAATTCCCATAGATAAAATCACTTTCAGATTACCAGAATTTTAAAAAATTCCGGGAATCTTTTCCAATTTTTCTTTCCGTAAGAATCTAATTTGGACTATTACGAACATTTCGCTGTCCCCGGCGAATAAAATCGTAATCGTAAAAATTAAATTTTACAGGAAAAATAAATAATAGTTTTTTGTGAATACCAAAAGACCTTCAAATCTCGTAACTTCTGACATAACCGTAGGAAATGAATGAACAAAATTAACAGTGTAATCAGACCTCTAAATATCGAATATGCAATAAAGTTAAAACTATGGTTACATTACCATTTTATTCGCCGGGGACAGCGATTTAAAAACAAAAGATAGCCAAATCGGTCCAGCCGTACTCAAGTGATGCGCTTACCAACGAACAGCATTTCATTTTTATTATATCGGGTCAAATAAAATAAGCTAGCAAAACTCCGCAGAAGTGATTGGTATAGATTTCTAAACATGATAATGCAAAAAAATATATTAATTTGATGATTTTTTTCAGGTCATCTACCGCAATGTAGTTGAAATATCAGTTTTTTACACGACTGCCCAAAAAGGAGTGTAATTTTTTCAGGGTTCATGTATGTGTGTTTCTTTGTTCCACCTTAACTTTTAAATCCCTGAACAGATTTGGATGTATGGGGGTATCGTTAGAAGCCTTACATTATCCCGAGTGACATAGGCTATAAACATTGAAAAAAGAAACAATATGGCGGCAGTACGGCTCCATTTTCAAGTGTGAAAAAAAAATCTTCAATTTATTACAATATGGGTATCCAATTGAAGGTTTTGATGAGCACATTCCAAAATTATATAATTGAAGGCTTTGTCGAGCACATTCCAAAACTATATAATTGAAGGCTTTGCCGAGCACATTCCAAAACTATATAATTGAAAGCTTTGCCGAGCACATTCCAAAACGATATAATTGAAGGCTTTGCCGAGCACATTCCAAAACTATATAATTGAAGGCTTTGACGAGCACATTCCAAAACTATACAATTTTTTGTGTAAATTTCTAGACGTAACGGTATCAATATCTAAAAACAGATTTCTCAACTCTCATACTTCAAGTAATAAAACTACCAGCGGTCGATGACCCCAAAAAATCGTCATTAAAATTTTATTTTGTCGTGTAGATATCGATTAGATAAATCGATATAGGTATTTTTACAATGCTTGTAAATATGTGAACACCATGTATCCATCACATAATATATTTTTTCTGTCATTACTTCATTTTTAATTATTTTTACCTATTGTGGTATAGTAATCTTATTCCAGGTGCATCGTCTGCACATATAATTATATAATTAATGTATACAAAATATTGTAAAACATTTAAAACAGTAACGGTGGAGTTCTTGCCCATTTTTCTCCATACGAAAACTACCTTTTGGAAGGGGCGACTAGAATCAATTTTATTTTTTGAAAATTTTGGCGTTCAAAAGTGCCCAATTGAAATAAATTATTTTGACTTTGATACCAATCACGTCAGCGGAGTTTCGCTCCCTAATTTAATTTAATTTAAGACAAAAAATCAAATAAATACCCCTGGTGTACTAAAGTTAAATTTTTTGTTTGTCACTTTACTTAGGAAAAGCCCAACTAAACGAAAGATACAATATTTAAATATACCAATTTAAGCTTTTGGGCTAATTGGATTTAGAGGAGGAAAACAGAATGACCTACTATTGTAATGTATTTAACATAAATTGTTTAAAATTATAAGTGATTTGTAGATAAATTACATAATAATATTAGTTACATAATGGAATGGACACAAATATCGTTTTGGAGGCTTTCGGAGTTGTTCACAATACTTTGTGGTTGATTTTATAAGGAGCACGCATATTCCTTTGTAAATGAGGCGCCCTAAAGCGATGTAGGCGTTTCGGTTAGCTAGATAAGCGTTTTCGTTCAATAAATCTAAACATATACATGAAAAGCCATATTTATTACCTGAATTACTACTACTTGAATATATCATGTAATTACGTGCAAGTATGGCAGCGTAGCGTTATGAAACAAAGCAGAGGGTATCATGAAGACGAGGCAAAAAGGTTGTAATGAATTTAGGAATGTATCCTTAATTTCGAGGCAAAAATCATACAAATTCCCAAAACCATTGGGAACCGTGCTTCTTTTTTTTTAATCGAAAAATCGTTACAACCTAATTTGAAGCTGTACAAGCAAATGTCGAACACAGAGTAGTGAGTAAATGGAGAACTCAAACGAATCGCGTTCAGAATGAGAAATGCACATTGTGAATCAAATCAAATTAATTATGGACAGGTGTTGCTTTGTCGGAACGTGTACGCACTTTCGCCTATTTATATTCATTCGTTAGTGTGTAACATCTAAGGAAATAAACATCAAGCTACATAACTATGTTATGATGTGGCGTGTCTACTTTTGCATTAAACCGTATACGGCAAATTGAGAGAGACCCAATATCCAAAATTATACTACAGTATGTACGATTTGTTGCTTTTGACGACCCCATCACCCACACATTCGCCATATTATACTGACGCCAGACAGTTAACAAAAAAACAAAAAACATCACGCAAAAATTTACTGAACCCAATAAATTGTGTTTGAAAGTGAGTACACAGTTTTGTTCACCCAATTTCCAACTTACTTTTTTAAATATTTTTTTGTAAGTTAACACTCCATTCCCTACATACTCTGCGGTATCGATCAGCTGCACTTACAGCTTATCGCTGTCCCGCGCCTCCCCGAAGACGGCACTCCTCGGGAAGTCCGGCTGGCTGGAAGACCTCTCGTGTTTCGCTAATTGACATACAATGTTACGCTTACCCACTGTTTGTACCAACAAGCCGAATTTTACCCTTTATCTCACAGAGCACGGAGAGGCCACCGATGCGGCCGTTGCACCGGAGGCATTTCTATAGCTTTTTTTTATTATGTTCACGTCCGAAAACTGACGGCATGTCAACGCTAATGCGGGGTACTATTTTTTTATAATAAAAATGTTGCCCCACACTAGGAATTTCTCCTGTATTGCGGGTGCGTTTACAAACATTTAAACTCACATACACAAACCGCCAGACCCGGAACAACTACTTATAGGTCATACAAATATTTGTTCCGTGCGGGAATCGAACCAGCGACACGCAGCGCAACAGTCAATTGCTTAACCACTGCGCCAACCGTGCCGTCAAAAGTTAGTACTGACATCTTATTAGTACTGGCTTCTCTAGTAGGCGAATATTATTAGTATTGACATCTCTAGTCGCTGGCAGTGCGGTGATCCCGTGCTCTGTGCTTTATCCCCTATACCAGGGATTCCCAACCAGTGCCCTCGGGGGGCGTAAAGTGTCCAATTATCAAAACCCAAACGTGTCATAATTTCTAGGTAGGTACAGTAACTACCTACAATAAAAAAGAGCTTCAGCTTTTCTGCTCGAATGGAGTCGAGAAAACCGAACCTATCCGAGGCAGTGTGCTACAATTTTCGAGTTTACTTTGCTTGCTCTTCCATTCTACATTCTCTTGAACTTTTCTGCAAAAGTCGACAAAGTAACTCCTTTTTCTGTATGGAGGGTCAAAAGAAAACCTAACCTATCCGAAGAGGTGCAAGTATTTTCGACCTCACTTTCACTCGCTTTACGGTCTTATGCTTTTCTGCTTGCCGAAAAAGTAACTCAGGGGCGTAGTGATTTTAAAAGAAATTTAGGGGGGCGCGTATGTTAAAAGGTTGGGAACCCCTGCCCTAAGGTGAGACTGCTGAATCTCAAACGGCACTTAATTTGTCACAACAATACACCGGTGATAAGGTAAGCATGCGACATAATGGTGACAAATTGAGTTGTGTTTGACGCCCGAAGGCTTTCAGCTATTCAGGGTTCAGATCATTGCGTTACAGATTCACAGTGTAATAATCAATTTATTTAGCACTGAAGCCTTAAGCTAGTCTTAAGGTATGCTTCCGAACAACGTCGCACGCGGCAGTGCTGCCTACCGCGTGATTCCGAGCAACGCTGCGCGGCACTGCTGTTCCTGGTTTACTTCTCAACATTCACGTGTTATCGCTGTGATGAACGCCCGGATTACCGGTCTGCCGCGGCGGCAGGGCGACACTGCCACGCAGCAGTGCCGTCGCAGCAATGACGCGCAGCATTGCTGCCGTGCTCGTAATGTAATCCTTATCCTTACATATTATAAAACAAAGTCCCCCGCCGCGTCTGTCTGTCTGTCTGTCTGAACGCGATAAACTCAAAAACTACCGAACGGATTTTCAAACGGTTTTCACCAATGGACGGAGTGATTAATGCGGAAGGTTTTAGTGTAAATTGGCTGAAATTTGACGATTATTGTTGATTGTTGAAGATGTCGAAAAAAATCATGCCGACTGGGAACTTTATTGGCGTGCGCTGCGGAAATCATAAAAGTTACATAAAATGTATGTTCTACAGTATTGTTCATCTTAAAAAGTTTAACAAAAAAGTCCGCAATGGCATATGTCTATCTTCTTATGATGACCCACAATAACATTTTTATCTTTCAGAATTTGATAAAAATTTCATTGTTATTTCCGAAGCTATTTTGACCGATATTATATTATAAGTAAGATAGTTTATCCTTATCCAATAAACTATCTTACTTAAATTGAGCATTTAATTTAGATTAAAATATGCCTAGACATAATTTCATTTAAATGAATGGTTTAAAAGATATCACAGATTCAAAATTACGCGTAGCAAAATAATTATGGTTGACGAGAACGCGGGCGCAGCGGTACGAGTCAATGACCTTTTCCTCGGCTATTAGGTATGTAATCCCGGTAGGTTAGTACGTTCTCATAGGATATTTTCCGACATCCACGCGGGTGAAGCCGCGGGCAAAAGCTAGTCTCATATAAACCAATAGAAAACGTATGTGGGACCAGTAGTGACATGGGAGCACTGCCGCGTGCGGCGCTGATCGGAATCATACATTTAGAGTGAAGATTGAGAACCCGATGTATGGCGTAAACCAAACTATACAATACATACTTTGGCGTCCCATAAGAAATATAATACCATAAGTATCTACAATATTAAGTGTATGAGTATATTCGATATTGTCTCAGTAATATCCCAATTTCCCGTATATTTAGCTAATAATTATTAAACAAGGCTGAAATGTGAAAATAATAATTACCGTTTGTTATCACTCCTCCATAAGAATTACTGTTGAACTTTGTAGGCTCTTGGGAATGCTGAAACATTTCGTGCAACTTATATTAGTTCAATGGCGGATGACTACTTGCAAGTGTTATTTACAATCCATTTACATAAAAAAAGGACATTTATTTATCAATAACACACCAAAACAAAATATAAAGCCTACCCTGTCCCGGATACTGAACAGATATAAACAGCATAAATATAAAGCTACATCGCATGTTGGCCTCGATTGAATGCTATGTCTGTATATTTTGGAAACTTTATTTTTGTAATCAATTCGAAAATATTGGTGACAAGCTAAATAAAAGACAGTATACGGTTGCCACCAATAAAATTAAAATTATTTAAGAGAAATGTCTACGTCATGTCTATTATAATATAAAAACATTTACCAAATTCTCTTCAAAATTTACCTTTGACATTGTTCAAAAAAGTACTGTAATAAACTTTTACTATTTAAAAAATATTACATCATTAAGGAATATTTTGAGGATAACTCGATGGAACCTATACTTAATGTAAATTTGTAATAATCTATGATAATAATAATCATTATGACTTTATAATTGACATGAAAATAATGTATTTGCAAGCCATAGCATGGCACGATAATTATGCTGAAACCAAAATGACTGTAATATCTATTGTACCATATTCTAGCAAATAAATATTTTTGATTTGATTTGAGGCATTAGTATTATTATATATTTTATCGCGCACTGGATTTTCAACTCTCGGTGTTAAGCCGATCGTTGAAAATCAAGTGCACGAAAAAAAAATCGCCGAGATTTTATTACGCCCGTGCGTACGTCGGCTTACTGGTCGGGCGTTCAGCGCTGGCAAACCAACGACAATACTGAGTCAATAAAAATAACAGTGTCGTATAAATGTGAGTTGCTACATACAAAATGTTCTACCACTAAAGCACGCGACATTTTGTCGGGTCCGACATCTTAGAAGTGGGAAACAAGCCATGTGCTGTATCAATAGTTGAAAGCAGAATTGTGAACACAATGATAATGATGAATAATGAAAGTCTCTTAACTAGGAAAATTACTTTTTTAAATCCTTTTTAAAAAAATAATCGCCTTCTTAATAATTAATTACAATCTAGCCTATAAGACTAATAAGCTATTTTAATCTAACAAAAAATAATATGTGATAATTATTTTCAAACTTAGAATAGTGTTGATTGTACTTTACATAATTCCATTTCACTTTCTTAAAGTGATATAATATTATAAACACTTTGTTCACGTGTGAGTGTGTGTCGTTGTATCTATTATTTCTACACTTTTTACACTACACTAACTCAAAGGATTTACTGCTAAGTAATACTACTATGTCGGAATCGGAAATATCCTACCGTCTTTTAATAGCTATCTCACATTGTGACGCGCCGAGGCAGGCCTTTTTTATTTGCTTTGCGATGCGCTGCGGCTCGATGCGGTTAGCCTGAACTGAATTTAAATAACAAAACATTTATGCTTGTTTGTAAATTTTAGATTCACGCAATTGACTGGACTTTCGACATGACCTACACTTTTGCAGACAGACATCAATATACCATGCAGAAAACCACAATTGCCAAGAATTGCTCAATTGGCTGGCCAGGATAAGCACAAAATCAGTAAAAAAAAAGCACATTCCTTGTTAGTGACAGTGTAAAGATATTAATGTATTAGGATGCCAAAGAAACCCCATGCATCAGTCAGATAAAAATTGAAATGATCTTACCTCCATCTCCCTAAGATTCCTCATGAGCGTATCAATATCATCATTGGTAGCCTCTTCACTTTCACTTTTACGCACTTCCTTATCCTTCTTACACTTGACATTATTCACTTTTTTGTTCGTGTCATTAACACGGTCCTTGGAAGGCACACTCTCACTTTTATCACGTTTTGGTTCACTTTTATCAGTTCTATTGTCCTCAACTAACTCCACATCACTGCTACTGTCATCCACTGCAAGCGGTTCTTGCTCACTTAAAGGATCAACGTCTGAGATAATGACGACATCCTTTTTCTTTTTTACTTCGGGAGGTCGTTTGTCTGGTTTTGCAAACGTTGGGGAGTGATGTACAGGAACTAAGGCAGGTCTAGGGATGTTGTTCTCAGCGACTCTCATGTTTTCAATTTGCTTTTGAGGGATTTCCTCCTTAAGTTTGGGACTGGGGTCTTTTTTACTGGGTTGGTAACTTGTGTCGATGTGTAACGGTGACTCTACTCGAGTTTTCTCTTTTTGACTCTTCTCTGGCTTCTTATGCTTGTCTTTTTTTACCATATCGTTCAATGCTGCCGGTGACTTAACCCTTATGAACCCAGATTGTTTATCTGTTGGTATTTGGACATTGTTATTGTGTTTTTTATCCGCTTTTGGGGGGTTGTTAGGGACCGGTGTTATAGTAATGCTGCCAATATTGTTTGGGGGAATGTATAGTTCTTCTTTCTTTTCGCTGTCTTTTTTGTCTGGTTTTTCTACGATGAGGTCTTTGCTGAGGGTGAAGTTCATTATGGAGCCGAAAACGGAGTTTGATTTATAGCTTGAAGCCTTCGGTTCTTCTGTCACATCAGTCTTATCTGGTGACTGTTTAGAGGTCGAGGTCGTGGTGACGGTGAGTGAGCTCGGGAACTGTATGGGTTCAGTGAAGGGCGCGGGGGGCGCAGGGGGCGCGGGGGGCGCAGGGGGCGCTGGGTCGCGCGGCGGGGCGGCGGGGGGCGCGGGGGGCGCGGCGGGGGGCTGGGACGCGGAGCCCAGACGCGGCCGCTTCAAGTCTGATACTTTGATTTCTTTGCTGAGACTGAAATCAAAAAACAAGTTATGTAAATAATTTAAATTGAGTATTCATAAACATGATTTCTGTAGGAGATAAACAAAGAAATATATACAAGTTTGCAGTGTTGGTTCCTGAAAGTAGTCATTGTGCAAAAATCTCACCATAAAAACTTAGATAAAGTTAGCTTGAAGTGAGCTGTCATTTCACCTGATGCTAGGGATTAATACTATTGACAGCTCACTTCACCCAAGTTTTCAGTCTGAGAATAGACACGTCACTCACTCGGCCTGCCTCAGCAGCGTGGGCATGCGCACGAAGCCCTGCGGGAACAGCGGCAACACCCTCGCCTGCAGCAGCCCCGCGGCCCCCCCCCGCGCCGCCAGCCGCGCGGCCCGCGCGAGGTATAGATAGACACGTCACTCACTCGGCCTGCCTCAGCAGCGTGGGCATGCGCACGAAGCCCTGCGGGAACAGCGGCAACACCCTCGCCTGCAGCAGCCCCGCGGCCCCCCCCCGCGCCGCCAGCCGCGCGGCCCGCGCGAGGTATAGATAGACACGTCACTCACTCGGCCTGCCTCAGCAGCGTGGGCATGCGCACGAAGCCCTGCGGGAACAGCGGCAACACCCTCGCCTGCAGCAGCCCCGCGGCCCCCCCCCGCGCCGCCAGCCGCGCGGCCCGCGCGAGGTATAGATAGACACGTCACTCACTCGGCCTGCCTCAGCAGCGTGGGCATGCGCACGAAGCCCTGCGGGAACAGCGGCAACACCCTCGCCTGCAGCAGCCCCGCGGCCCCCCCCCGCGCCGCCAGCCGCGCGGCCCGCGCGAGGTATAGATAGACACGTCACTCACTCGGCCTGCCTCAGCAGCGTGGGCATGCGCACGAAGCCCTGCGGGAACAGCGGCAACACCCTCGCCTGCAGCAGCCCCGCGGCCCCCCCCCGCGCCGCCAGCCGCGCGGCCCGCGCGAGGTATAGATAGACACGTCACTCACTCGGCCTGCCTCAGCAGCGTGGGCATGCGCACGAAGCCCTGCGGGAACAGCGGCAACACCCTCGCCTGCAGCAGCCCCGCGGCCCCCCCCCGCGCCGCCAGCCGCGCGGCCCGCGCGAGGAGTGCCCGCGAGCGCGCGCACCAGGGGAAGCGCCGCTTGGGCAGGCGCTTCTCTACGTGCGGCGGCCCGCCCTCGGTGGCGGACAGGAGTTGCAGCTTTTTTCTAGAAACATATAAAGGAAAATATTAGGCTAAGAATCCAGTATCAGTCCAAGTAAGAGTTAAAAAGCCGCTAAGCTGAAGTGGGACTGGGCTGCAGCGTCTGCCGTATGTCCAATGAGCTGTGGGCCAAAATAACCACTATATAGAGCCTTGACACAGCCAAAACACAGTAGACATGTTATTGAACACCATACACAACACATAGTACTTAAACTAGGAACAAATGGGTCGAATCAGCTCACACACACATGAAAAATTCTTAGTATGTTTCAAGTAACAGATTCATAATCATCATTGGCAGTCTTTTTCCACCCACTGCTAAGTATAGGCCTCCTCCCTTTTGTAACATGGTTCCCTGGTCTGTGCGAATCTCATCCAAGTCTTCCACGCGATCTTCTGTAAGTCTCTAGGATCTGTCTTATAGGTTACTCGTCGTGAGGTGTGTATTTTTGGAACGAAGTTCTTTAACGCGGCTTGCGGTAAGAGTTAATTGTAGAAATCGTCACGTAACGAAAAAGCGTTATACCCCCTCCATGCAACTTTCTTTCCCTCTCTGTCTCTTTCTGTTATACATAATAGATCGAGACTGAGAAAGGTGTGAATATGGTCAAAATGTAAATCCAAAATGGCAGCTGCGAACATTTTCAAATTTTTTATCATGGGTGTCGTTTTCATGGTTTACGGGGGCGTTAAAGCCGATAGTGAGGTTATAATATAAATCCAAGATAGCGGCTGCGAAAATATTCAAATTTTTCATCATAGGTATCGTTTTCATGAACTCCAACACAAAGCATTTATTTCAATTAAACCATTTACAGGCACTTTTGAATTGTCAAGGAGTCGGTCGGTCAGTCAGAAATATGAAGCATCAACGGTGTCGTTTTCATGGTTTTCGAGGGTGTTAAAGCCGATAATAGTGACGTTAAAGTGTAAATCTAAGATGGCAGCTGAGAAATTTTTCAAATTGTTCATCATGGGTATCGTTTTCATGGTTTTCGAGGGTGTTAAAGCCGATAGTGTGGTCAAAACGTAAATCCAAGATGGCTGCGAAAATTGTTTTTTTGTTATTATTTGAAATAATACGTGAAAAGGAACTTCGTTCCTGACGGGATCCCCTAACCGCACACGTTTTTTTTTCTTTGTTAACCGGTTGCTTTCAAAGTGGATTCCTGAGTATCCGCCCGAATCCCAAACACCAATGTTTTCAAAATTAAAAAACTGGCCGCCATTTTGTTTCGGTAACTAAAAAGTTCAAAATGGCGGCTACGCGCGTGCGAAGCCGTAGGCAAGTATATTTACTGTTAGCAACTTTATGCAATAGTAAACTTTTCAGCATAACCCAAAGTTTGGTTGACAAATCTAACACCCACATTTGACTTCACAAAAAGCGCCTAGTTGAGATACTTGGTCATCATTATACTGTGTTTCTACTTTGACACCTTAATGTCAAAAACAAGTAAAAAAATCTTGAAACCATAGCTTCTCCTTCGGAAATAGTCACGATATTATGAATTCAAGTTACTACATTGGTCATATTTATAGCCTTCAAATGTACATTTGTAGGTAACAAACAGGCATGTGACCCACCTAATGATAAGTATTCAGTGCCGTCCATGAACATCTCAATACCAAATGCAATGCATAAGTGTAACTATGCCATAGAAAGAACAATTTTATTTGTGCCCGGTTGATGGCAATAGCCTCTTATTACCCATGTAATACATAACTAGTGAAATGTGGGTGTGGCCGCCTCACGAAACAGGTTCTCCGACTAAACAACAGCTGCGTACTGTTACAGCAGCTGTTACTGGCCATGGGAAGTTTCAGATGCTTATGGCCGTCATTAAAACAGCCAGTGTCATAGTAACCATTACCTCATCCCAATGAGTGTTACAATGTTGTACTAAATTTCATTACGCAACTCGTTTCAACGTTCAAACGGGGGACAGCAGCACCCGCTGCACGCATGTGTGTGTGATGTGCTGCTGCAGGCGACGTACATACGTGGACTTGTACTGAATTTCGTGGGAATTTCTTTATCCTTAGATCTTGAATTACAAACACCCAATGGTTTCAGAAACTTTTATAGAGGATTAATATCATGGGTGTAGATAAAGTCTTGTATGCAACTGTTATAATTAGGTATTAAAACACCCATGTGATACTATTATCACACTCGGCTTCATTCGTGTTTTAATACCCCTTATTATACAACAGTTGCATAAATAACTATTGTTATAGGAGTCACAGACAGTCCGCTGTGCAGAGCCAGCATGGAGGACGAGACAGCAGCTCATGTGCTGCTAAACTGCCCAGTTGTCGCCACATACAGGGCAAAGTACTTCGGTAACCAAGTACCCGCCGTGAGATTGTCAGTGACACCAAGGCGTTGCTGGCCTTCTTTGAGGAGCTGGGGTGGATCGAATAACCGATTTTCGCAATCGTACGCAAAATACGAGCTTCAACGTGGAGTTAAGGATACCAGCCCGTATTACCTATTAATGTGGGTGTGTTGTAGGTACACCTCTGCCTAACCCTTCGGGGAATTCAATCGTGATGATATGTAATGTCCAACTCACCTCTCTTCTTGTACTCTTTCGCACTCGGCATTGTAGTTCGCTATCATTCCAGGCTTACGTTCATCTATCAGTGCTTTTAACCTGGAACCAATATTAGTGTTTTAGTGTACTAGCGTTTTTTTCTTATGTTCGTGCTTTTGTTCAAAACTGGGCTGTCACGACCTTTTCTATCTTTACTTAATAATTTCATGTCAATCTACGAATAATGAAAGTCATATAATCGTTGAAATATTATTAAAGCGTTTTAATTTACAACTTCCTCAAGCTCCGGTTACTCAATACATGTAAAAAAAAACTCTGTCCGATCCGTAAGGGTTTTGTTAGGTATTGTACTGAGAGTCTACTTAAGAGGTAATTTATAGGAAAAAATTATAAGTATTTTTTTCCAATATGGTATTTTTCCGGTTTAGGTATTACATGGGGCGCGGACGGCCGTCGTTTAGCGTGTGCACAAGTCACAACTTTATGACCCCTGTTGAAAATTTGCAAATTTGGGGTAATTTTGGTACTAAAAATTGATTTTTAAGTAGCAAAAACTTTTATTTTTCAAAAATAATAAAATTTATTTATTACTTTTAGGTAATGTTATTGCAGTACATGCCTTTTCGGATTGGACAGGTTTTTTTTTACATATTGTATATTATTTATTGCTTCCACATGTGAAGTGTTTAGTTGGTAGGTTTACAAAAACATGATCATTGTGGCCTTTGTCAGTCACAGCAAAAATAGAGGAAGAGTTTTGTTAGCTTATCTGGCAAATAATTTTAAAGGAATTCTGTATCATCTTTAATTTATTGGATTTATCTGCTGTTTGTATCGTGAAATAAGTACTTATTATTTTAAAACAACCTCACCTGAGCAAAGTTTCAACAATCAAAGCCTCTCTCTCCTCTGCACTGAGTTGATTAGGATCAATATCATCGAGATCATCATCAACTTTGCGCTTGTTGTTAGTTGATGTTGTTGTTGATGACGCTGTTGTTGGGTTGGCAGTGGTGGCTGTGGCAGTTGTGGGTTGAGCAATTGTTGTGGGTGGCGCGTCTGTGAACATTTTTATTGAATTAGAATTTTGAATAAGACTTTTAAATGTTTCTTGAAAGAATTCTAATCCCAACTATCCTATCCTATTAATCACACTAATATTATAAATGTGAAAGTTTGTGAGGATGGATGGATGTTTGTTACTCTTTCACGCAAAAACTACTGAACGGATTTAGATGAAATTTGGCGCACAGATAGTTTATAACCTGGATTAACAAATAGGATACTTTTTATCCAAACATTCTCACGGGATCGAGATTTAAGCGGGTGAAACCGCTGGGCGCAGCTAGTTGTAAATAGTTTAACAATAAGTCTTTTCAAAGAAGTAAAGAAATTAGGTTTGTAACATTAAATGATAGATTTTTGTCGTAAAAATAGGTCGCCTCAATTTTCTGATAACACTTTATCATCCATGTGGGTAGTAGCCACGATAGTCAGTGGTTCACCGATAGTGAAACTATTTGTCGTAATAAATTCCCACATTCCGGTCAAAATAATTTATTTATTTGCTCTCATGCCCATCACATATTTTACAATATTTTAGTGTCGGTTTTTGTACATGAACCCTGTCAGGGTACTGCAAATCACAATGTTGGTTTGCTGTTGAGTCTGTGACATAAATTGAGTCAAAACTTATGAAAATACAATAGAATACATTTTAGATAAAAAATAAAATAAAAAATACATGTCTAGAAATCGATATGATTATAACCAGACAATGTGACATACATACCGGTCAAAAACATAATCTTCTGCTGTAGTCGGGTAAAAACCCAAAAATAAGGCAGTTGGTATAGGCGAGACACAGATAATTTTTTTATTGTTTCTCTGATTTCAACATACGGCGGTTAAAACAAGTTGGGTCATTCTTACGTGTGTCAGCTGTGGCGCTAGGCCGCTCGGGCCGCTCGGGCCGCTCGGGCCGCGTCTTCAGGCGGTGCATGAGCTTGGCGCGCGACGTGGCCAGCGTGCGCGCCGCGCGGGCCCAGGCGGCGCGGGACACGCGCGCCTCGCACGACGCGCTCCACAGCACGCGCTCCAGTCTGACGAGGGGAATGGTTTGTTAGTGATGCCACTGTAAAGGCTTCTTAAAAAAAAACAATGGCACTCCGGGAGAGCCGATAAAAGGGAAAATTTGAACAAGATCGCCTTGGTGCAAGAAAAATACTTGTATAGAACATTGGTCCGTAACCTTATCTAAATAAAGAGCACAAAAGTAAACATACTTGCATAGAACATTGATCCGTAACGTAATATAAATAAAAAGCACAATCGCATTTACAAAAATGAGGTGTCGGTAACAGCGCGACACAAAGGCACCGCTCGTCGCGCGACGAACGGCGCCTTTGTGTCGCGCTGGTCTGAACAAGCCTTAATTTTTTCCCATCTCAAAAATGCCCAACGCACCTTAAGACGTTTTCACTTCAATAATAATTTTGTACAATCGTGTGGCAAAACATAAACAACAATGACTGGAAAGGTAATAAAGAAAAATCGTATAATGTCATATTAAAATTAATGCTACGCCAAACGTTTTCTGTCGTGTGCACCCCAATAGGTCCGCTATCCCTGTCGTAGTACTTACCAGGGATGTTACGGAGCTTCGGTTCCGATTCCGAAACGTCGGAACTTCCGATTAATTTTACACCTCCGATTCACACTTCGGTTCCGATAATTTTGAATCGGAGTTATACCGAAATTCGAAACGCAGCAATGCACGTGACTAGAGTGCGTACAATTAAGTTTTAACTCGTTGTCAGGGTAATGTTTGTTCATTTTATACACGCTCGCGCTCGAAGTCTCAGTTTATTGTTTTGTTCGTGGATGTTATCGCTAATATTTTACTAATTAAAGAGACTGAATTATATTGTTTCATTAAGCCTTCCCTTAACACATCTTTCTTCTACTTCCATCCTCGACTCCGGTTCCGGTTCCAGTTCCGATTCCGATCAATCAAATTTAAAACCACAACTCCGGTCCCGGTTCCGGTAAAACGACTTCCGTAACATCCCTGATACTTACATCACTGTGCCTACTACATATTTTTAATGATATTTTTTCAACATTTTTAGTTTATTACCAGCGCTTCTTAACATTTTATTCTGTATTTTATTTGCGTAAGCAATAATCTTTGAAGTCTGACAATCAGTCTAACTAAGGGGTATCGTGTTACCCAATAACTGAATTATGGAGGTCAGATCAGCAGTCTCTCCATGTAAAAAAACCGGTCAAGAGCGAGTCGGACTCGCGCACCAAGGGTTCCGTACCTATCCATTATACCGCCGTAGCAAAATTGGTATCATTTTTATTGTTAAAAAGATATGGGCAAATTTAGATTTTCGCTAAAACTTGTACGTACCAAAATTTACCTTAATTATCAACTTTTTATTTTTCGGAATGTTCCCTTTAGTTTTGCTGTAAGACCTTGGTTTTTTTGCCAAATTTCGTGATTCTAGGTCAACAGCAACTACCATATAGGTTTTCGACCCAAAACCTATAGGGTACTTCCGGTTGACCTAGAATTGTCAATTTTAGTTAAAAGCAAGGTCTTACAGCATATTAGTTCTGAATTCAAATTATTTTACAAGATAAATCTAATAATTGATGAAGTTAGCATTTATTTATTTATTTAAACTTCTGACACACAAAAAGGTACAAAGGCGGACTTAATGCCATAGGCATTCTCTACTAGTCAACCAAGGGTGGTGATGAGATTAGATGGCAGGTGCTCTGTTTGAGAGGAACAAAGTAAAAATTATTAAAAATATATCATTAGAAATAAAATGTAGGAACAACAGTACATTAAATAGGTTATAACTTATAATACACATACATACATTTAATATAATATATATATATACATATATACAAATTCAAGGGAGAGAGGTGTTGAGATGACTCTACTCTATTTATTTTGAAAAAAATACTTTGCAATTTCCGCTTAAATGCATACCGATTGGTGGCCGTCCTGATGTAAAGAGGAAGCGCATTCCATAGAAGAATGGACTGAATATGAAAGGAAGAATGAACAAAGTCAGAAGTATGAGAAGGACAAAGTAGGAGAAGATTGTTAGAAGAACGCAGATTCTTAGTGTGTGAAGAACATAGATATTGGAAGTGAGACAAAAGATAAGAAGGAGGAGTGGGAGAGTTGTATTCGGAAATGCGATGATTCCCGAGGGACATTAAGAAAATAGAAATATTGTACCTGCTAGTGTACTCGTCGGTGTGCGCCAACAGTTGCTTGCGCGGCGTGTTGGGGCTCTGTTTGAGCTGCCTGCTCACAAACTGTTCCAGTGACTCTAACACCTGTATCACTTGCGGCGGCAGCTTTACTTCCATCTTTGCTTCGAAATCCCTGTGAGGAAGAATACATTATTAATGAGACTAAAACAAAAGTTTTCTTAGTTTCCAAAACGTTTTAAAAAGGTATTAACAACGCTCGTATACTTTTCCATTGTTTTAACATACATTTCAAAATTGTATTGTAATGATAATTACAAAAAAAAAAAAATGTCGAATTTTCGTTTTGTCTTTTCGAGGCGTTAGGACTATGATCCAAAGGATCCAGGAGTGGCGAAGGGTGATTTTATGGAGGAGGTAAGCCGACGAGTTATTTAAGCGTCTTTTGTTGTTGGGATATTAAGTTTTTTTTTATGTACAGACGCCAGCACATCAGGCTACTACAATCTGTCAAATTTATTTAATAGATTTTCAACTTTATCTCTGAAGTTTAAGGTTCAAAGTTGATTGGGAAAATTTGTCAGTTTCGGGTAGCTTGATGTGCTGGCGTCTGTACCTATGTGGGCGTTTTGTAATATTTTGATTTTATGGTGTATCAAATAGTACTTTTAGTTTGATTATTCAATGACGATAGAGTGGTTGTGTTCTGAATTTCCGAAGGGAAGCCGGTAGGAATCGGCTTATATGGACTCGCCGCCCCTGCCAGGAGCATATTTAGACATACGTTTGTACTTCATTAGCATAATCAGCCTATTATGTTCCCACTGCTGGGACACATGCCTCCTCTCTGTGAGAGGGAGTGGGCCGTAATCTACCACGCGGGCCCAGTGCGGGTTGGTAGATGTCACATGTCTTCGAATTTTTGGTTCTAGGACATGCCGATTTCTTCACGATGTTTTCCTTCACTGTTTTGACAGCCATGATGAAATAATTTACACAAAGTAAAGCGCCTGTCTGGGTTCGAACCTACGACCACTGCTCCTGAGCCACCACTGCTCCTGCTTACACTTTCATTGCTTCAAGACTATTATCAAATTTTCTGTTTATTTTACTTATTTTCAAGAATCCACACAGAAACCAGTCACATAAACCTACAAGGGCACTTATGAAACGTCAGAAGCTAGGTGCACGGTTCCAATT
The DNA here is from genome assembly GCA_949152395.1 of Agrochola litura. NCBI lineage: Eukaryota > Metazoa > Arthropoda > Insecta > Lepidoptera > Noctuidae > Agrochola > Agrochola litura. The sequence continues at coordinate 25,072,887 of OX424494.1, read as the reverse complement.
GGTCGCTTCCTATGGACAAGAGCCGGCAAGAAACTCCACGGTTACTCTTTTAAAAATAATTGGCTTTTACAATATTTTCAAATTACAGTGTTAATAGTTATGGGAGGACAGTGCAGGCCTATCAACAAGTATCAGGTACTTAACAATAGTCTTTGATTTTCAAAGATCCGCCATTGAAAAGGGGTTATAAAAGTCTGCGATACACAATACATTACCTGGAGCTGTCTGAAGTGATAGCATTCTCGGAACTGGGCGTCGGTTTGGACGTGAGCGAGTCGGACTGAGATGTGCGCGAGTCTGCGCTCTCGCCGTCACCGTGAGCATTATCTGATGAAGATTTAATACGTTATGGTCAAGTTTAATGGTTCACACATAAATATAAGCTTATGTCGTTGGAGATTTTAGCACATAGGCATTGATCTCAACTGAAATACAGAATTATGTGACTAGGGTTACCATTTATGTAAGAGAGGATGCCTGTCCAGAATCAATTTACTCAAAGTAATGTTTTAGTATATTCTGATAGATTAGGAGCAGGTTTTGGATCCTTATTAAATAACCGATCAAAACATGCAATAGTTAACTGTTGTTACCATAACCTGCATTTTAATGAGATTGTTCATAAAATAAAAAACACACAAATGAATGAGCAGACTACTGTAGTTCTTTTAATTGGAAACAGTCTGAGCATCACTAAAAGGGACATAGTTAATGGTGTCGACACCCTACTTAAATTAAAATTAGGTAAATTAATATTATGTGCATTGCCATATTCAGATCATTTGTATGCTGAAGAAAATGATTACATTTGTAGTTTAAATAACTTAATGCATATTTTGACATGTCGTCATAGTGACCGTTTATTGTATTTTGATACTAACAATTTTGTTAGAGATTTTGTTTTAATTCGGGAACATATGTTTCTTCCCAAGAAAAGTCAACATGTATTGGCTACTTTGTTAGCTTACAATATACACGCAGTTATTGATAATTTAACTGAGACTAGGCTAAGTGACGAAATAGTATTATCTAGTATTTCTAATAATACTGTGATAGGCTCTTTAAACTTTTAGACTCGACAAAAGAGAAGCATGATAAAAATATTTTATTGTATCATCAAAATATTAATCGCTTCTCTGGCAAAATCCTAGACGTGGAATTGTTAATAGATAAATATCATATGGATATCTTATGCTTTTGTGAAACCTGGTTAAGACCAGATAGGATGCTGTTTAATGTAAATAATTTTTCAGTTGCCAGTGCGTACAACAGGTCCTCAATAGGGGGTGGTACCTTGATATTATGTAATAGTTGTTTCAGACATAAGGAAAGGAAGGATATCACTGCTTGCTCTGTTGATCGCTTATGTGAGGTAGCATGTGCAGAGGTTGAAGGCCATACTTTCTTATGTGTTTATAGACCACCAGCTTCAAACTTGTCATCATTTTTAATCATTATGGAAGAAATACTAAGTAAACTTTTTAAAGATAATAAATTAGTTTTTGTTTGTGGTGACCTAAATATTGATCTATTAGTTAACTCACCTGATAAATATAAGCTTATATCATTGTTTAAATCATTCAATTTAAAATGTATATTTAATGAAGCAACTAGAATAACAGCAACCTCAGCTTCATGCATTGACAATATATTTACTAATTGTAAAATACAAGACTCATCCTTAATTAGTGGCGTTAGGTCTGACCATACTGGTCAACTTGTATCATTTGAATCAGATAAAAAGTTACGCTTAGATAAAACTATTCAGTTAAGACCTCTTACTAAAAATAAATTGAAAATGTTTAATAATAATGTTCTTAGCAATCTTTCATCAGCTAGTTTTGATTCACAAGACCCCAACATGAACTATGGTACACTACTTTCTACAGTGTGCCAAGAATTCCATAAAGCATGTCCTGTAAAAACAGTAACAATCAATACCAAACCAAAATTTAATGAATGGGCCACTCCTGGCATTAGAAAAAGCAGAGATATTTTATATAATTTATATAACGAAAAATCATTGACTTCTGATCAAGTAATTCATAATTATGTAAGAAACTATTCAAAGATATTTAAAAGAGTCTGCGCCCAAGCTAAATCTAAATTAATAAGTAACAAAATTAATAATTCTAACAATAAAATAAAAGCTGTGTGGCAGGTAATTAACAAAGAAACTGGAAACACAAAACAGCGAGATCAGAATGAATTGTCATTAAAAATTGATAATGTAACCATTTCAGATAAGTTAAAAGTTGCTGAGACACTAGAAAACTTCTTTACCAACATCCCAATAGAGGTTACGAAATCTCTCCCCTCATCATCTATACTAGCTGAATCTCTTTTAAAAGAACACTTCAGTAGAGACATTCCAAATTTTGAATTTAAGCCCATTTCAATTGTCACAATTAAAAAAGCATTTAAAAGTCTTAACATAAAAAACACTGAAGACTTATGGGGGATTTCCGTTAAGGTTCTTCAAGATATCATTGACACAATTGCCCCTGTCCTAACAGGCATATTTAATCAATGTTTAGATAGCGGTACGTTTCCTGATTTAATGAAACATAGTAAAGTAGTACCAATTTTCAAATCGGGTAGTAAGAGTGATCCCTCTAATTATAGACCAATATCTGTGCTACCAGCATTGAGTAAAATATATGAAAAAATCATGCTAGACCAGATGTTGGCACATTTTAATTCTAATGGGATTTTACATAGTCACCAGTTTGGTTTCACGAAAGGTAGGTCGACGACTGACGCAGGAGTTAAACTCATCAGTCACATTTTGGAATCCTGGGAGAAGTCCCAGGATGCAATTGGCATTTTCTGTGACCTCTCAAAGGCGTTTGACTGCGTTGACCACAATACACTGATCTGTAAATTACACCACTACGGAATTCGTGGACAAGCTGCTGATCTTGTTCTTTCCTATCTATCAAACAGGCAGCAAAAAGTAAATGTTAATGGGGCGATGTCTTCGGGGTCTCTAGTGAAAATGGGCGTGCCTCAAGGTTCAATTCTCGGCCCTTTCTTATTTCTAGTTTATATAAATGATCTTCCTTACATGATGACTAACTTATCAGATATAATTCTATTTGCTGACGATACTTCTCTTATATTTAAAATAGACAGGAAAGATACAGATGTATTACATGTCAACGATAGCCTGGCTGTACTTTCAAAATGGTTCGCAGCTAATAATCTTTTACTTAATGCGAACAAAACGAAATGTATTAGGTTCTCATTACCAAATGTACCTCAAGTAGGCCTAAATCTAAAACTTGATGGCAAAAAACTAGATGCAATAACGGAAACTATATTCTTAGGAATTACTTTAGATTCAAAATTACAATGGGGCGCCCATATTAGAACTCTTTCAGGTAGATTAAGTTCAGCTGCTTATGCAGTAAGAAAAATAAGGCAGTTGACTGATATAGCCACAGCTAGGTTAGTATACTTTGCTTATTTCCACAGTATTATGTCTTATGGCGTCCTGCTGTGGGGATCGGCAGCTGACGTAGATTCAATTTTCATTTTACAAAAGAGGGCAATCCGCGCGATCTATAAAATGGGCCCTCGCGAGTCCCTTAGAGACAAATTTAAAGAAATTGATATACTGACTTTGCCTTCACTTTATATCTTAGAAAGTATTATGTATGTTCGCAAAAACTTAGGACTTTTCAAAATAAGAAGCGATTTCCATAATATAAATACACGTAGTCGACATGAAATTGTGATACCCAAATTTAGATTAACTAAAACAAGCAAGTCATTTCTTATAAACAGTATCCGCTTTTATAACAAGTTGCCAAAGTCTGTGACAGAACTTAGCGATGGGAAGTTCAAAACCCACATCAAACGTGTCCTTATCAAGAATTCATATTATAAAATTAAAGACTACGTTGAAGACAAGGAAATTTGGCAATAATTCCTTCTGCACATGTGGCTTCCCTGGTACCTCATTAACGGCATAAATAAGTAAGAGTCTATTAACTGCTTCCAAATTACCATGATTATTTAAATCTTTATTTTTTTTTACATTCGCCCTTGACATATTAACTATTCTATTATTTGACATTATTTACTTTTTTTTTGTGGCTTTTGTGGACATGATAATTATTCAGATTGATTACAGTTGTAATAGCAATCATATAATTGCGTTTTATTTAAAATAGGTTTTTTACTTTTTTTAATTAATTAATTTTTTTGTATAGATTCTTTTCTACATATTTTGTGAATGTGAGAACGCTGTAGGCTTAGTGGATTGTAGACCTGTTGACCATTTTCTATTTTGTTAAGTACTTGGTACTTATTGAAAGACCTACACTGTCCTCCCATACCTAGAAACACTGTTATTTGAAAGTGATTTACATCAATGTTTGAAAGTATTGTAAAAGCCAATTATTTTTAAAAGAGTAACCGTGGAGTTTCTTGCCGGCTCTTCTCCATAGGAAACGACCAATTGGAACCGTGCACCTAGCTTCTGACGTTTCATAAGTGCCCATGTAGGTTTATGTGAAATAAAATATTTTGATTTTGATTTTGATTTTGAGGCATTTTGTATATACAAAATGCCTGATTTTTCAGAACAGATGCCTCTTTTGTAAAAAAAAACTGTCCTTAAGTCTTAAAATAAATAATACGCAAGAGATAGTTTTAAAGACTGACCTTTATTCAAAATGAAAAGTATGAACAATTTACGACCACTAAACTAATTTAGAAAAAAAACGAACTTGCTACACTAAGTGACATTTTTCCGAAGACATTTAATTCTTTCAACTAAAAATATGTATAAAAATCTTCACACGAAACGTTTTTTAAGTTTTTTTTTGGTTACTGATAATGCTTTTACCGACACTCTGTTCAGGCGATTCCTTTCTAAACTCAATTGTGCATTTATTAGCGAAATTGAAAAATGCCTGTCTCAGCTTAGCGCCGGCCGCAAGCCTGTCTTAACCGTAAAATGCTTCTATTCTATTCTCAAAAATAGGTTTTTTTTTTTTAGATAAGGCATCTCGTAGTTCACCTCTGAGATCATGACTACTTAACCGGGCTTTCCTGTGGGTGCCTTAAGCTACTACACTTAAAACCTCCAGGTTATTCAACTATGCTAATTAAAACTAAGTGAACGCTCGCTAAGGGCACCCCCTGTGGGGTACGAACCTCGGCTTAGGGCGTCAACCGGAGGAAGGACATCAAGGATGGGACGGGCTGGATCAAAAATACCGCTTGAAGCGTTTTTCATAAGCCCTATATACCCTGTGGCTAATGTTGGGTTACTCAGCTGTCAGCACATGTGGTAGCACAGTTGTAGCTACTCACTTGGATACAAAGCGCCACTCACTCTTTTTATTTTGATGTGCTAGTACATAACACAGGGCACAGATTAGCTACACAGAACATTTGTACAGGTCAGGGCACGAGTCGTGAGCACAGCTCGCGCATGTTACAATTTCGGCCAATAACAGTAGCCGAATGGCACGCGAGAGGGCCAATAGGCGACGAGCATCGTCTGACGAACCAATCGCGTGCAGCTCGGCGCCCCCCGGCTTCTGCATTTCGCCAAACGACCGAAAAATTAACTACTGCGCTAGGGATGCAAGAAGTGCCATAATCGTTATATCGTATAGATATTTAAAAAAAAACGATTTCGATATATCGATTAAAAATATAGATATTTAAAAAAAAAAACGATTTCGATATATCAATTAAAAATATTGATATTTTTTGGCAAAAAAAAAACTTTTCTTTCTTTATGAACTTCTGTTGTTTGTTTTTACTATGTTAGCTTATTTATTTATACTCTTACTCTTCATTTGTTGATATTTTCTTTTTTTTTCCGAGCAAAACAAGCAAAGTCACGCCACAGATAATTAAAAAAAAGTACGGCTCTGATTCCCAGCGGTTTTAGTCAGTGGCGACAGCGATGTTGCTATTGGAAATATATGGAATTTGATACATTTTCGTTACTTGATATTTTATATCGATATTTCGAAATAATAAATATCGCCTAAAAATATCGATACATCGAACAAAAAATATCGATTTATAGACATTTTTTCTGCAAGCCTATACTGCGGAGTGTCAGTTTGTGCTCACCACTCATGCCCTGTACTGTACGTATTGTTGACGATGTCACGTAACCATTCTCATTTCTCTTTTCCTCATCATCACTCGTGCGAGCTGTGTGACGCGCTTAACCGATTAGTCACCGCGTGTGCTTACTCTACAGCGTATGTGTGCCGTGTCACGTTGTCACACACCACACTCGCGACTCACGCGGCGTGTCAAGTGAATCACCGACACACTCACAGCACGTACCATCGAGGCTAACCACCGTAAGAACTATTCTTGCTTGCAGCGCTCGGCCGCTATAGAACAGGAGCGGTAACAGATGTGGTCATCGTGTGCATGGGATTTTGTTTTCAAAATGGTTAGTTATGGGTTTCCGCGATGGTACGTGCTCACAGGCCACCGCAGCCTCGCCTCATTCGTGGTATCACAGTGTGCTAGCACACTTTGTAAAAAAGGGTCCCTCACACGATCCTTATTTTTTAAGAGTATAAGTACTTAATTAAGGTGAAAGCGTCAGGGTAGCCCGCGAAATTCAAATTTTTATCTTTAGAATTCTGCAAATAAATATTTACGTTATCAAAAGATTACAGCGATACATTGAGTTAAAATTTGCCATGACGTCACTAGTATGTATTTATTTTTATTTATTTATATATTAATACAATTGATTACACATTTCATGTAAATTAAAAGTACACAATATACATTTATAAGTGCAACAATTACTTAAAGGCTAACACCACATGCACTATATATTTGGACATCATATTTTTACATTTATATTACTGCAATTAATTGATAATATTGGCTGATTTAAAATAATGTAAAACAAAGCATACTTCTAGCAATACAACACACAAATCAAAAATCGAATTAAATTATAATTAAATTAATTTAAAAAATAAAAAATATTAGAGATTGGTAATAGAGTGGAGATAAATAAATAAAAATAAACTATGATTACATATCAGGTTTACATTAGATAATAAATTAAAATTAAATTAAAGTATGTAGATTTTTATCCCCCCGATTTTTGACCCTCACTCCCCAACTATAATACGTTTTATCTAAGTATTTTTTTTAATAATATGATGAAGCAAAAATATGTGTCTAATATTTTTTTTTATTATCTGACTGACTCCTTTTTTTTTTTTTACCCTGGGATCATCCCTATTACTTGAATTTAGTTCTTATGTGCGATAAGCTAATTTGATAGATAACATACCATCAGAAGTTTGCTTCCCAGACGTAGCCGCTGATGAGTCAGTGCGCCGGACCTTCTTAGCCTTCTTGTCAATCTTTTTGTTTTTCTGTGGGAAGGAAATTAGTTGTTAATACTTGTTATCTTATCTGTATAAAAACGTCAGCATTTTAGTTTAATTTTTAGGGTTCCGTACCGGAAGGGTGCCAAACGGAACCCTATTACTAAGCCTCCGCTGTCCGTCCGTCAGTCTGTCTGCGTGCTGTATGAGCTGTATCTAACGTAATGGGTAAACACATGAAATTTTCTCAAATTGATTTCTATTGCCGTTATAACAACAAATAATAACAATAAAATAAAGTACAAGAAACGTGTTTTTTTTCAACTAAATTATTTAAAAAAAATATAATGTAAATATTGTACGGTGGTACGGAACCCTTCGTGTGCGGTTCCAACTTGCACTTGGTCGTTTTTTAATCTTTTTATTGTATAGCTATTTAAATTAAGCCTATCAAAAGTCAATGTCTTTTGTGGAGGGAATCCCGACTTACTTATCTATTGTGTTATCAATATTTCAATGAATTTATTATGTTTTAAATTGTGGGCGTAAAGCCAACGGAATTAGCTCTCTAAGGGTGCGTTCCGACTTACACTGTAATCGATTTGAGCGTGCTAACACCCGTACCGTGTTAGCGTTATCGCGATAACGATGTCCCGTGAATCGTCATAGATGACGTCATGACATGCGCCATCTTGCGATAACACCGACCATGCCCTAAATTAATATCACCGTGAGCGCTGTCAAAAATGACAGTTGTGCTGTTTTGTTTTGAGAGTTGAAATTGTGCTTCTGGGTACAGTTGCCACCTAACCAGATGCAGCTGAATATCGCTATTTTACATGGAGCAACTGCCTGTCTGACTTCCACAACTCAGTAACTGAGTATTAGGTCAGCTTCCAGTCTAACCAGATGCAGCTGAATATCGCTATTTTACATGGAGCAACTGCCTGTCTGACTTCCACAACTCAGTAACTGAGTATTAGGTCAGCTTCCAGTCTAACCAGATGCAGCTGAATATCGCTATTTTACATGGAGCAACTGCCTGTCTGACTTCCACAACTCAGTAACTGAGTATTAGGTCAGCTTCCAGTCTAACCAGATGCAGCTGAATATCGCTATTTTACATGGAGCAACTGCCTGTCTGACTTCCACAACTCAGTAACTGAGTATTAGGTCAGCTTCCAGTCTAACCAGATGCAGCTGAATATCGCTATTTTACATGGAGCAACTGCCTGTCTGACTTCCACAACTCAGTAACTGAGTATTAGGTCAGCTTCCAGTCTAACCAGATGCAGCTGAATATCGCTATTTTACATGGAGCAACTGCCTGTCTGACTTCCACAACTCAGTAACTGAGTATTAGGTCAGCTTCCAATCTAACCAGATGCAGCTGAATATCGCTATTTTACATGGAGCAACTGCCTGTCTGACTTCTACAACTCAGTAACTGAGTATTAGGATACCCCTTGGTAAGAGTGGTAGTCAGACTTTCGTGATTCTGACGACCCGTAACGACTGTCAAAGACTCCTCCGTGCCCCAGCTGTCATTCGTGGGAATGACAGCTGGGGCACGGAGGAGTCTCAGTATGTAAAGATGGTCACCCATCCACGGACCAACCCCGACAAGCGTAGCTTAACCTGATAGATCGACCCGTGCGGCTGTTATTATTTAGCCACGAGCTCCTCTAAAGCAGCAATTATAGCAGATAATTTTGTTGTCACCAAAAATGTGATTATAAAATACTACTTATACTATTTATTTTCTCGCAGTCAATGGTCAAAAGTAGAGAACACAACTTTTGAAAAAAAAAATTTCGGGATCCAACTTTTTACTCGAAAAATTTTACTCGGTCCTTGTATCCGGGGAGCGAGGGATACAAGGACCGAGTAAAATTTTTCGAGTAAAAAGTTGGATCCCGAAATTTTTTTTTTTCAAAAGTTGTGTTCTCTACTTTTGACCATTGAGAGCAGCGAAGAGTAGGGATCATAGAAATATAAAAAACAGGAGAAGTGGCATGGGGGCGTGTCTGTGTCCGCACGTAATGATCAAAGTGCTCATTGCATACGAAAATGGCCGTCTCCGCGAACTAGTGTGCTTTTGGCCGTGATCGGGACAATTTATAAGAATGCCGTGTTGTTTAGTGGTTTCTTGTAAAAACCGAAGTCAAAACAAAAACTTTGTGAATCACGGAATCACTTACCATATGTAAGTACAAGTATTTTACTATATTTGTCTATAAAATAATGAAAAACAACAAATCGTAAAATATTTCTTGCTTTTACTACGTTATTTTTGTTTCCAAATATCACAGCGACTGTACTATTTTTGGACTATATACATTGCTCGTTAACCACTACCTAAATATGTCGCTCAGTGACTCAACAAGCAATGTAAAAATCACAAAACGATACTGTCGACTGCGGATGCATCGCGCAGTACGGCCGCTGTGTCTGGCGACGAGCTAGTGATGTGGTTATGCAGATCCACTAACGTAGGCTATCGACAACAATGTCGTTTGGCGAATGAATTTATTGCTATTATACTTTATTCTTCAATTTGTCAACTGTTTTACCCGGGTGGAAAATCGATGTGAAATAATGTGTTTTACTTATTTTGATTATTTTACAGCGTGGTAGAGAAATGCTTTGTAAGAGAATGGAAATAATCATAAAAACAGCTTGTAATAATAAATTACCAGCTAAAACTAAAAATGTCAAACAGGAACTCATGGCAAAGGTTTTGCCTCACTTCATAGGATTAGATCTCTTTGATAATATTAAGTTTCACCAATTTGAGCAGTCTCCGATGAATAATCACATAATATTTCTAATTAAAGCAGTAATGGAAAAATATATTAATTTAAGATTTCACTATTTGACAAAAAATGCCACTCCAGTAATATCAAAGCGTCAAGTGCTGCACTAATACCTCCACTTTACAGGTCAGTGAGTAAACATCATAGCAGGGTTCAACAATATCTTCTGTTTCAATAAACTATGACAGGTTAAACCAACGTAACTGGATTTTTAATTGTTTGCTTATTGTTTATTTATAATATAATATTTTCTGGAATAATCGTTTTTATTTATTTTATTTTCAGGACACCAATTTTTTTAAAGTATAACGACGGTGAAGTAAGTATCTATATCTAATAACTACAAAAACATGGTTTTACAGGAGGAGAAAAAAACGTTTAATTTCTATAGTTTTTGACCATTTGAAGTAAACATTAGTAAGTGAAAACCGCCAAAATGTTAGTTATTAGATATTGATACTTCACCGTCGATAATATTAAATGGAAGAATCGATACCTTTCCAATTTAGTCAATCACTAGCGTATATGTAAAATAAATTGTTTCTGTACAGCACAACGATAGAAATGTTGTTTTCGTGTGAGTGAGTTGTACGGTGCATGGTAAATGTACGCTGTGTTTGATGGGATAAGGTTTATAATTGATTGTGTAGTACGTTCTGATTTATGAATTGCAAGAGTGAGCGCAGCCTCGTATCTATTTGGCTTACTGATCTGCATGTGTAGTTGTGGCGACTAGTGGCGAGGTAGTGGGGACAAAGTGGAGACATTGGGTTTTGATACATTTTCAACTACCGGGCATATCTCCTTCTTTCTTATATCTATGGTAGGGATACTCTTCGCTGCCCTCGGGATCCAAATTAGTCCCTCGAATTAAATTCCCTTTTTTTTCACTTGTTGTATAATCTACTAATTATTAATTTATTCTTTTTTTATTGGCTGCTTCGTTGGTCTAGTGGTCGCAAGCGCTACTGCTGAGCATGAGGTCCTCGGTTCGATTCCCGGGTCGGGCAAAGTGTTATTGGGTTTTTCTATCTGAAATCTCTCAGTAGCAGCTCGGAGTCTGGATTTGTGCCCGGTTGATGGCGATAGGCTTGCCCCCTATTATATGAGACTTAAACATAACTGGCGAAATGTGGGTGTACCTGCTACAGGGACACCTCTGCCCATCCCTTCGGGGAAACAAGGCGTGATGTTACGTAAAACTAAAATAATCTTTTAATTATGTCAAGAGACGTAAAAATAACAAAAGAATAAAAACAGGTAAATATTTGACAGTTATTTGTGATGTTGCCAAGTTTCAGAATGCACGCTGTTATCAACGTTTTGTTATTAAAGGTATATTTAATGTCCTACCTTCTTCCGATGTTCAGTCTTGTGCGAGTCGACGTCTCCATTCGCGATCGTCTTGGGTTCCTTCTCATCTTGGCTCGACTCCGAAGAGCTGCCGTCCGAAGAGTCATCTTCGCTACTTTCGCTTGATGATATACGAGACCGCTGTAAGAGGGGACGTTTGAAATCAGTTTATGGAGCAGCTTCGTTTTGTGGGGAACTTCAGAGTTGCGGAACGATTGCAAAACAATGCAAAAAGTAATCAAGCTAACGCCAAAATCAGGAGTGCTTTTTGCCATTCCAGCGTTCAGTAGAAGTAGGATTATTTAAACCTCTAAAATGATAAATGCGAAAGTGTTTGTTTGTTTGTTACGCTTTCACGCCAAAATGGCTGGACAGATTCAATTGAAATTTGACACATGGGTAGATCATGACCTGGAGGACATAGGCTATTTTTCATCCTGGATCGCAGACGAAGTCATGTGCAACAGTTAGTTATACTTAAAATCAAGTAGCATTATTTTCTTATGTTGATGTATAAGCCGCCGTGCAATGTGTCGCATTCTGTCGTGTCGATACGACAGAACTCACCTTATTTCTCCGACTGCCGCTGGGCTCCGCGTCAGATATCGCCGACTGGTTGTCCGCCACACTCTTGAACTCCAACGAGCCACAGTTGATGTAGAAGCCGCCGTGCAACGTGTCGCATTCTGGCGGGATCATCTCATCATACTGAAATAATACAATACGGTTAAGATAATTGTGTGCAATTATGTTATACAATGAATTTAATGTTCTAAGCGTTTTAGGTGTAAAAAAGGCATTTGAAAAGTTTCCCAATATTTATTTACATCTAAAACTAAACATTCGGTGTTACGTTATTAATTATTGCATTTCATAATCAATATTTTAGTTCGCTAGTTAGCCACAGTTCATATTTCCATACATTAATATTGCCAAATTAATCAAAACAGCGAAATATTTGACATCTATTTGCGGCGTTGCCCACTTTCAGTAGAAACGCTCTTAATTTGCCTTTTTTTCACATTTTTGTGAATTTTGTTAATTTATGAACTTTGCTACAATAGAGATGATGCCTGGGTAAAAAAAAAAGAAATTCTATTTATTCCGTCAGTCAGATAATAAAAAAAAATTAGACACGTATTTTTTGTTTTATCATATTAATAAAAAAATACTTCGCATTAAAGTTGGGGAGTGGGAGTCACTACGTCACAAGTATAAAATCTACATACTCGTGACGTCATGGCACATTTTAACTCAATATACTGCCGTAATCTTTTGATTACGTAAAAAAAAAGAAAAATACGTGTCCAATATTTTTTAATAATCTACCAGACGGACAAAAAAAAATGTTGTCACTATCCATCCCTATTTTGCGCCAACAGAACAACACATCAAAATTATTAATTTTGAATAGGGTTTGGATCACCAAGATGCAGGCTGTGCCTAGTTAGGGACCCGCTGTTAGATCTGTCTCAGTTTTCTGTTAGTTAGAATTTCATTCCATGTTATAGATAGTGCAATTCACGAAGACGCGCCCCACTCCGCGATTACTGTACTGTAAGCTAAACTCTAGTACGGCGCGGAGCGGAGTGGGGCGCGTCTTTGTGGATAGCACTATCTATACTTGTATGTCTAAGAACAATGTCTAAGTTAAATAAATGTGTAGAAGATTGGAAGATAGTCAATGATACCACTGCGTTCAAGGTAAAATAATTTCAACGGACCAAAGGTGCGAGGGAGCATACGCGATGACCGCTAATCATGTACTAATTGCTCAATTAATATTAATTAATGAAGTTACGTAAAAATGCTTAGTCGCCTGTAGTGTATGAAATTAAAACATGCATTAAACGCACACTATGTAGACAAGCATATTATAAGTTGGATGATTATCTATACTTCTATATATCCTTACTTATTATAAAACAAAGTCCCCCGCTGCGTCTGTCTGTCTGAACGCGATAAACTCAAAAACTACCGAACGGATTTTCAAACGGTTTTCACAAATGGACGAAGTGATTCATGCGGAAGGTTTTAGTGTATAATTCATTAAAGGTTTTGTGTTTATTGGCTGAAATATGACGATTATTGTTGAAGAAGTCGGAAAAAATCATGCCGACTGGGAGCTTTACTGGCGTGCGCTGCGTTAACTAGAAAAAAAACATCAAATTTATGTTCTACGGTATTGTTCATCTTAAAAAGTTCAACGAAAAAGTCCCGGATGGCATATGTCTATCTTCTAAGGATGACCCTCAATAACCAATTTTATCTTTCAGAATTTGATAAAAATTTAATTGTTATTTCCGAAGCTTTTTTGACCGGTATAGTATTAATCCTTATCCAAAAAAAATGTTATTTAAATTGGGCATTTAATTTAGATTAAAATATATAATTTAAATTAATAGTTTAAAAGATATCACAGTTTCAAAATTACGCGGAGTAACGCGGGCGCAGCGGTAGGAGTCAATGATGTTTTCCTGTTATTTTATTAGGTATAAAATCTCGGTAGTACGTTCCCGTGGGATATTTTCCAACACCCACGCGGGCGAAGCCGCGGGCAAAAGCTAGTATATACTAATAAAGGTGAAAAGTTTGTTTGCTTTCTTGAACGCGCTAATCTCAGGAACTACTCGTGCGATTTGAAAAATTATTTCAGTGTTAGATAGCCCATTTATCGAGGAAGGCTATAGGCTATATATCATCCCGCTAAGATCAATAGGAGCGGAGCACCAATGAATAATGTTTCAAAATCGGGGGTTATTTTTCCTTTTGAGAGCTTCCGCTGCGTGCGTTGCGTAAACGGTTAAAGTTTCGCAAAAATGATGTATGACAGAATTGTTCCCCTTTAAAAGTTCTAAAAAAAAGTCCGCGGCAGCATATATGTCTAGCTTTTAAGGTTGGCTCACTATAACCTTTTTTATGCTAATCAAATTTGTTCTAAAATAATGCATTATTTGCGAAGGTGTTTTTATAAACATGATATTAATCCTTATCCAAATAAATACGCGGGTTAAAGTTAGCGTTAGCCCAAAGTAACTATTCCACGCGGACGAAGTCGCGGGCAGAAGCTAGTATCGTAGATAAAAATGTTTGCGAATTATTATTTATTTATATGACTTGATATAGCTTTTCATTTCTTCTTCATTAGGTACAAATGTATGTTAGTAATTTATTATATTTTTAATTTGAATGGCTTTTAGGGCTTTCTCCACGTTATTTTCAAACTGTGGCATAACTGACCTAATGCTAAATCGGGCATTCTTCTGGAAAACATTCGTTGTGTTCCGGCGACAGTCCCTATTCTAAAATACCGTGTGACCCAGTTACTACAGATTTGGCTTAGCACATAATTGCCTTAGCTTGCCTTAGCTTTAAACATACTTTGTGAATGTGAAGAGATAAACAATACTAAAACCCAACTACGACAAAAAAGTCAACTAAAAGGGTACCTATAAACAAGACATCACAGACAGACAAATAAAAATCTGGAGTCACACGTAATCTGTTCGATTTATTAACACGTGACTGACGGATCTTTAATTTGTATGTCTGTGATGTCTTGTTTATACCTTTTCAGTCGTAGTTGGGTTCCAGTTTCATTAGAGAAAAAAAAAAAAAAAAACAAACAAGATCATGAAACTTTGCATAATAACTGACCTGATTATAAAGCAGATACTACGTGTTTTTTTTAAATTACCATTATTTCCACCGTAAAAAGAAATTACCTAAACTATTGGCGCCTTGGAACCTTCTCCCCACCGCTCTCACTCAGTCCGCGAGCAGTATCGTACGAGCGAGATAAGGAGTTAATTTGAGCTGAGGTATTTATAACTCTTTCAATTAGGTACATGTATTACTTACCCCATGTGTATTGTCGATGAAGGAGTCATTTTCATCGTATCCGGCACCAATGTCTGCGAAATCATCGTGTTTCGACCTGCCTTTACGGCCATAGGTACTCTTGCCGCCCTGAAACAAAACGAGTAAAGGAGAATGATCATAAACCTGTAGCTAATATTCTTTGTTTTACACTGAGATGAAAAACAATGTCACGAAATTCACCATTGTTTGTTCCTAACCCAATATTGAGGATAAATCGCCTGGCGAAACTCAACAGACATAATAAATGGGTACCGAAATCTAAGGAATCATTCCACTTTGCCTCACTAGGCCGCCCCACTGGTGGGGCAAAGTGGAATAGATTAAAAGACTAAAATTGTATTTTATTTGTAACAAATCGTGTGATTAATCTGTGATTTACAACCTGACTCCTTCCAGAAACAAAACAGTAAATAAAAATTACCAAACAATTATTTTTGCACTAAGTGGTAAGTCTAACGTTACCAATCCTAGTTAAATTTTACTTAGATATACATTTCTTTCTTTTCCAAACAAATATAAAATACGAGCATACCTACCACACAAATTCTAAGGTGCCAACCCTAGTGGGGAAGAATCCATCAAGATTTTAGACTAGTGGAACCTGCCCCACCAAATCGAGCTAGTGGGGCAGAAACCACTGAAAAATTTAAAGTGTCTGCTACACGGCTGCCAACCGTGTCCCCGACAGAGGTGACCTTGGTTGGCGACCGGCAGAGCTGTTTGAAATTTGGTCGTAAACCTGTAGATGGCGACCGTGTAGCAAGCACTTTAGGCATTCCACTTTGCCCCACCAGTGGGGCGGCTTGGTGGGGCAAAGTGGAATGATTCAATCTAAGAACATAAAACCAAAAATAAGCGCATCTTTTTAAGTAACTACACTACAAGCGGCTATTGACCCCGTAAAAGCTGTAGTGACTCGAAATAAAGACTTGAGATTATTTTTTTTGCTTCATCACTGCTGAGATGTTTCGTCAGCTATTTTAATTTGATCCTGTATTTGGTTTCGGCGCAAAAAAGAAAAAGACATGCGACATGCATTCTAAAAGAAAAAAAAAACGACATCCCTCCTAAAAAAAACCGACCAAGTGCGTGTCGGACCACGCACAATGAAGGGTTCCGTATTTGGGAAGAATTTATCCCAAATATTAACATTGTAGTAGAAAAACATGTTCTCCCATACATTCCAATTACAAATGTAAGTTTGTACGCACAATATTGAGAGATTCACCATGTTATTTTAAGATCATAGACTTCTTATAGGTTTTTCTGTAGTCTATGGGTAAAGAATTCTCTATTTTTTTCAAAATTTTAGGCTCAGTAGTTTCGGATATAAGATGGTAATTTTTTTTGTATTTTTTTTAAAATTATAAGATGACTGACAGACAGACAGATAGATTGTCGCAACCCAGCGCTGGGCACGCTACAATTGCGGCGATAAGACCCCTCTTTGAGGAGTAGCTTGAGAGGCGCCACGGCGTCCTCACCTTCCGCCTGATGCAGGTCCTCATCGGGAGGTTCCTGTTCAGGATAAGGCGGGAGGAAACGCCCGGGTGTCACCATTGTGTGGATCGCCCGGAGGACACGGTGGAGCATACGGTGGTGGTCTGCCCGGCTTGGGCGGGGCATCTCCGTGTCCACGTGGAGGCGATCGGCGGCGGTGATCTCTCGCGTCTGGCCCTGGTTCAGGCCATGGTACGGAGCGAGAGGAAATGGCAGGCCGTCACCTCCTTCTGCGAAGCGGTAATGCTTGCGAAGGAGGAGGCGGAACGCGTGAAGGAGAGGCAAATTTCGCGCTTTCACGCCCCTAACCGCCGCGAGAATCGCGAGCCGATTTCCGGCCACCGTAGGCGCGGGCTTGCGGACGGTGAGCAATGGGTAACTCGCCGTCCGATAAGGACCAGGCCCGGGTCGACGGCGCGTTGTGTTCCACGCGCGCCTCAAAGAGATGTCAGCAGAATTGACGGGGCCGCTAGGGCCAATGCCTGCCGGGGCTTCGAATAAGGGCCGAAAGGGACATCGTGGCCCCCGGCAACAGGGCAACCGAAGGAACACGGGTGGGTTTTAGTCAGTAAGAGTCTGTCACGCCGTCCCGCTCCACCCAGTGCGGGAGAAGTTATATGATAATTTCCCACCCAAAAAAAAAAAAGGCTCCAACACTGTAACACGACATCTCAGTATTCACAGTAGTACACACGGCTACACATCAAGCAATACATTTCCAGTATAAGCTGACCTCGCATTGTACGGAAATCCTATACAATGCGAGATCAGCATAAACTGGAAATGTATAGCTTGATGTGTAGCCGTGTGTACCATCGAAGAAACCTATAACTAAGCAATTTGAAAACAAAATCCCATGCACACGACCCTTTTTTTTCGTAGGTAACCGTTACTATAGTGGCCGAGCGCTGCAAGCAGAAATAGTCCTTACGGTGTATAGGTATAGGTTTCTTCGATGGTACCTACTATTTATTTATTATAACCATATCAGGGGTAAAGGGAAGGGCTGCGAATAAGGGCCGATAGGGAAATTGTGGCCCCCCGGCAACGTGGCAACCGAAGGAACACGGGTGGGTTTTAGTCAGTTAGAGTCTGACACGCCCTTATTATGATATTTCATAATATCGCACCAAAAAAAAAAAAAATTGCGAGAATACCAGGAATTAATGAAGTTGGCACTCATCAAATTGCCAACACGACGTTTTCAATGGGCGTTCCTTCCCTGTATGGAAAGTGAAGTGATTTCAGGCTGGTTGATAACCATGCGCTAAATATCATCCAAATCCGTTCGGCCGTTTTAGAGTGAAAGCGTAACAAACAAACAAACTCACTTTTGCCTTTATAATATTAGTTAGGATAGGATGGTTTCAAATCCGGGCAAGTACACACGGTTACACATCAAGCTATACATTTCCAGTTTATGCTGATCTCGCATTGTACGGACGCCAGCACTTCAAGCTATCTGTCAAATTTATTTAATAGATTTTCAACTTTATCGCTGAAGTTTAAGGTTCAAAGTTGATTGGGGAAATTTGACAGTTTCGGGTAGCTTGATGTGCTGGCGTCGGTACAGGATTTCCGTACAATGCGAGGTCAGCTTATACTGGAAATATATAGCTTGATGTGTAGCCGTGTGTACCAATGTTACTTTTTAAATTCATGTACTTTCTAAGCTTATCCTTGACATCGGTGAAGGAAACCATCGTGAGGAAACCTGGACTTATAATTAATACTATCAGTCTGAAATCGCCAATCCGCCTGGAGCATGCATGGTGATCATATGCGCATGCCTTCTCTGTATTCTCTGGACAATAATAGGCTAGTATTAGCTCTCAACATGCTGGATTGAAACTGCTGGCATCATGCGATTAGAAATGTACAGACGCCAGCACATCGAGCTACTACAATCTGTCAAATTTATTTAATAGATTTTCAACTTTATCGCTGATTGGTAAGGTTCAAAGTTGATTGGGAAAGTTTGACAGTTTCGGGTAGCTTGATGTGCTGGCGTCTGTAGGTACTTGACATTTCAGTTAAATGAATGAAGAAAAAATAAATAAATTAACTTGTTGGTTTGATACTAGTCCAACAAATGACAAGGAAAAAGAATCAAATAGTTAATTACTTAATCATTTAGGTAGGTATGCATTTTACTAAGGATAATATTTGTCGAAAACTTCACTGTTTACAAAAAATACATTTTCTAAAAGAATTTTTGACGTCACTAATTAATTTAATATGAATCATTTTATTAAAAAAATATACTTTATGAAATTAATTTTCGCCTAGGCTTTATGGGGTGCTTTATTGTTGCAAATGGGTTACTCTATCACGTCGTGGAAGGAATACGTCAAATTACAAGGTATGCTGTATAGAAGGACAAAACGGTACCGCAATGACTTTCTAATGGTGCGCTATCTACCATTATCATGGGCCAGAATTAAAAAAATCTACGCTCTTGACATTTTCAGTAGGGCAAAATTTCAAGCAGATAATTAGAGCCATTAAAACTTACGTATTTCTGCTCAAACTGTCTGGCAACGCGCAGCACATCATCATTATTCTCTGAGAAGGGGTCAAGCCCTGCCGTTTTACCATTCTCTCTCTCCAATCTCTTCTTTCTCTGAAACATAAATAGACGAGTTTTAGAACAACACCCAAGGAAAAATTTGTAAACACATAAATAAAATCAGATCATCTCTGCCAAATAAATGTATTGCCATGGGAATGGAGTCAGTATTCAAGGTTTCAGCTAGATATACAGTGATAAAGTTGTCCAAAATTACGTTGTAAGGTTTTATATCGTCATTCTAAGGGCGAATTGGACCAAACTTTTATAACCACTTAACTAGCAAACTTAACCACTTAACTAGCTAAATTTTATCCTTAAAATTAAAAAAAAAAACTATTTAAAACTGTCTGACATCATGGGCGGCTTTAAAACTGTCTGACATCATGGGCGGCTTTAAAACTGACATCCAGGTTAGTCAGTCACCACACGAAAAGAAGAAGACATTAATTTTATTCCATTAATATGAGTAAAAGGTCAATGGCAGAAAAATGTTGTTAAAGCTTTTAATAATGACTACATTGAGCAGTATTATATGACAAGCCCACCCTTCACCACTTCCTAGTACTTGAACAGGGAAGAAGTGGTGCAACAAAACCCACAGCAACGGTGATAGTAAATAATGATCTCTACTTTGACAAAAACATCTAACATTTTACATATTTTATCAGAGTAACAGCCTCTAAAAAGCGTATTTGAAATACTAGTAGTAAGTAGGCACCTGTACCCATTGATAATTCATAAACTAAGTGCATGTATAATAATACAGTTACAACTTAGTAGGTCAAGAACCCAGTCATTTATGATGACTATCAACACACATGCACATACACACAGATTATGTGCAGTGTAAATGACGTGGGAATCATACACCAACATAGATTCATAGATGCATCAGAATATTATCATTCCTTTGTAGATAATAGTTATGAATCAATTGGTAGAAATGATAAAATTTTGTTATGACTAAGTACAGATCTCCTAGAAAAGGTATGCGTTTCAGCAATCATCGAACGCGTATCGATGACGAAATATAGAGCTGTTAGCCGAGAAAATCGCGGCGGGATTTTATCGCGCACTGGATTTTCAACTCTCGGTGTTAAGCCGAGCGTTGAGAATCTAACGCGCTGGGACGCACTCTCGTCCCAGCGCGTTGAAAAAACACACTGTTCGATTTTCAAATCTCGGCGCTAGGCAGAGCGTTGAAAATCAAAGTGCACGAAAAAAAATCGCCGCGATTTTATTACGTCCGTAGAATGGAAGTACACACGGCTAGACATCAAGCTATAAATTTCCAGTTTATGCTGATCTCGCATTGTATAGGATTTCCGTACAATGCGAGGTCAGCTTATACTGGAAATGTATAACTTAATATGTAGCCGTGTGTACAAGACGTATTTACCTATTTTTAACCGACTTCCAAAAGGAGGAGGTTCTCAATTCGTCTGAAAGTTTTTTTTTTTTTATGTTTGTTACGCGATTACTCCGCCAATTATGAATAGATTTTGACGATTCTTTTTTTGTTTGGTAGATCATACTTCAGAGGTGGTCCCGTATAAATTTTATTAACTTTGCTTGGGTAGTTTTTGAGTTAGCTTCAATTATACGTATTTTTTCCCACTTAGTATGTAGATGATATGATAACTTCTTGTCACTGTTATTTACATAGCAGGTAGTGGTATTCGAATTTGTGTGGGGTAGGTACCACAACTAAAAAGTGAAAAATAAAAACTTTTTACAAAAAAAAAAAAACAAACGACTTCAAAAAAAAAACACTACAAAGTGAAAAATAACTTTAATTTCGAAAGTCGGTGACAAAGAACGAAAATTCAAAACCAAAGACACCGACTTTCGAAATTAAAGTTATTTTTCACTTTGTAGTGTTTTTTTTTTGAAGTCGGTTGTTTTTTTTTTGTAAAAAGTTTTTATTTTTCTCTTTTTAAGGCTCGTGCAGACCAGCGCGACACGCGACGCGACACAAAGGCACCGCTCGTCGCGCGACGAGCGGTGTCTTTGTGTCGCGCGACAAGTCGCGCTGATCTGCATAAGCCTTTAGTTGTGGTACCTACCCCACACAAGTGGATCGTCCGGAGGACACGGTGGAGGTATGCCCGACTTGGGCGGAGCATCGCCGTGTCCTCGTGGAGGCGATCGGCGGCGGTGATCTCTCGCGTCCGGCACTGGTTCGGGCCATGGTACGAATGGTAACGAATGGTACGGGGTTGCGAATAAGGCCGAAAGGGAAATCGTGGCCCCCCGGCAATATAGCAACTGAAGGAACACGGGTGGGTTTTAGTTAGTAAGAGTGACACGCCCTCCCGCTCCACCCAGAGCGGGAGAAGTTATTTGATAATTACCCACCCAATAAAAAAGGCTATGCTAATATTATAGTAGCAGCGATACGGCCCAGAATTAAAAAATGACACATTATAAAAAAAATGTAAATCACCACTCTCTTGTCAAATTAATTGATGATTTCTAAATAATTCCGCCCTCCGAGCCTGACGCAGTCGATGAATGGGATGAAGAAGTATAAATCATTGATAACTAGTAGCATAATCAGCCTATAATGTTCCCACTGCTGGGACACAGGCCTCCTCTCCGTGAGAGGGAGTGGGTCGTAACGTAATGCACCCCACGGGCCCAGAGCAGGTTGGTAGATGTCACATGTCTTCGAAATTTTGGTTCTAGCACATGCCGGTTTCCTCACGACGATGGTTCCGTTCACCCTCTTGGGAGCAGTGGTGATGAAATAATTTACACAAAGTAAAACACCTGTCTAGGTTCGAACCTACGAACTATAACTCGTATGGCGCGGCTGCTCCTAGTGTTAGTGCAAAGATTACAATGAAGATGGATTTTGCATTTTTGCTACTATTATAGGCAGGTAACTTTTATAGGTACCAGAATATGTAACCATGAATATGCCACAAAAGGAAGTAAGTATCCATAATTCATGATGTTTAATAGTAAGACTAATTTATTGTCTCTAGGTCGAGTATTAATTCATTAATTGTATTGATGAAGAAACTATTTCTGCAAATATCTGAATCAATGTAGTGTAGGATTTACATTACATTTAATATATTATCTGAGAATTTTAATATCTACTTTGATTTAGTATACATTTTTAATTATTATAAAGTGTGTCCCTAAGTTTAATGCTTGAACATAAAAATCTAACACTAAGATAAATTCTGATTGAAATATTTTAATTAGCCACTGACCTAATTTTTTATAAATTAAAACAGGAAACATTAAGATATAATTTTAACTTAATTTTATAGCTTTATTTCAGAGTGATAGTGACAAAACACATTCAATATCAGTTCTGAATCTCTGTGTGCACTTTGGTAAAGGCGTCCTCAAAGTCCTTCCAATTCTCCCTGTTCCTTGCCTGTTGGAGAGATGCCAGGATTACTTGGTGAAGACGGCTGGAAAGACATAAACTGTCTTTCCAGCTGTCCTCACCAAGTCATTCTGCCTTCTGTCTTTCCAGCTGTCCTCACCAAGTCATCCAGCCATCTTTTCAAGGGTTTTCCTCTCTTTCTTTTCCCCTCCCCAGGGTACCATAAGGTCACACTTTTGTTCCATTTGGCCAGTGTGGCCGGCCCATCTCCATTTCAATCTTATTAGTTTCAGTACTACATCTCTTGTTTTTGTTGTGTTAATTACACAGTGATGGTTCAGTCTATTTTATTTTCCCATCATACTCCGTTCCATGCTACTGCTTGAATAGTTTTTAATTATTTATTTTGTAGAACAGAGAATATTTTTTTTTTTAGATTTAAATGCCTACATTTGTTTACACTACAGAAAAAAATACAGAAAAGATAAAAAAATAAAGAACTAAATGTAACAAACATTTTCTTATAATTATCGACTAGGAGTACAATCTTAAAGTAGAGCATTAAAATTATTTGTATAAAACTAAAGAAAGATACCTACATCCGTCTCATATCTTAACAATTAACAAAAACTTGAGAAATTGAATGCTACATCCTTTTTATAAAACTTATAATCATAATCATTTATTTGTCTTAATATGGTCTTAAGATTAGAAACCTTCCAAAAAGATATTTAAAGTTTTTAAATAGAATCAATCAAAGAATTCACACCTAAGTTTTAGGGCATAAAGTAGGTACCTACCTACTTACATAAATACCTACTGATAACAATTGATATACTTATCTTATAAAATAAATAGTCTACAATCTATACCAATTTGCAAATTTATATAAACCTGAACTCTATTCAAAATTCTACAGTGGCTTAATTATTTTTTTATACACATTTAAAACAATGGATGTCACATGATTATCAGCCAATAAGAATGTTTGTGACGGCCATAAGCATGCTGTGTCAAAGAATTCACACCTAAGTTTTAGGGCATAAAGTAGGTACCTACCTACTTACATAAATACCTACTGATAACAATTGATATACTTATCTTATAAAATAAATAGTCTACAATCTATACCAATTTGCAAATTTATATAAACCTGAACTCTATTCAAAATTCTACAGTGGCTTAATTATTTTTTTATACACATTTAAAACAATGGATGTCACATGATTATCAGCCAATAAGAATGTTTGTGACGGCCATAAGCATGCTGTGATTGGTCGAAATTTGCATAAGATTTTACCTTGGTCTATTTTCAAGAGTAGGTATTGAAAGGTATAGATTATTGTTAGGTATATTATGTTAGTGAATTGATTATTTGTCTGATATTATTTGTGTATGAGATAAACCTGCATATTATTTGATTTTAGGTACATTATTGGGACCATAGATGTATTATTGGGACACATTTAGGACCAGTGTTGGACGACCAATGTTTGTGAAGGAAGTAGTCAAACATTGCACCAATTTGGTTGGCTATTGGCTACAACCATTATAAAGAGAAAGTGTAGGTACAGGTAGGTTCCTACAATACTTATTGAGATACGTGATTTAAACATTTTTTTCAACACAAGACAATGCACATACAATAAACTGATAAGTATTAAACCACACGCCTAAAGTTCAGATTGAAATTACTACTGATTAAGACATTGAAAAAATATTTCAGAGACATTGTTTCCAGTCTTCTTTTTTTTTCATCGAAGGTCGTAAATAGTCTTCAATAATGGTCATTCGGAATTCCTAATTTGAATAACTTATGAATGGCCATGACAATGACACCAGTAAACCTACACCGAACTTATTCAGCAATGGTTTAATGGATAAAAACCTTGAAATAGGTAGACGTAAAAATATTTTTCGTACATAAATATAATCGATGTAGGTAATGATAAAGTCGCAAAAACGTAACTATGAATCATTGATTACGTCATCAATCATCAAGATGTAAATTATCTAGGCGGGCATTTAACTGTCTAGATATGTTTTACAAAACTGCTCTAAGTTTAAACATTTCAACAAGCCACATCTGATTTTATGAACCATAAATAACATAATAAACATACACATTTATCAATAACAAATTAAAACTAACAATAACTAATTTATTTTACTGCACTGCAAAACATACGAAAATGCAATATCATTATGTTTACATCAAGGAAAAACATTCCAAAAGTGTTTTATTTACTAAACATAACATCCACCATCTGTCAATAATTATAGTTACTCAACAATAGACATTACTACATTGACTTAACGGCGATAAAAGCGCGCCATAATTGACAGAAAGCGCGCGCAACTAAGTGCACGCGCCCTATAAAAAAATATCCGACATATCCACAAAGTCATAACAACACTCAACACTGTTTCATAAAATGATACATCTTACCGCTGACTAAAAATAACATTACCGAAGCGCATAAAAAAAACCTGAAGCATTATCACAATGTCTACATAATACGTCCCACACGCAATTAAAATACATTAATAAAAAAAAACCACTCTTAAAAACTGCAACACATTCAAATCAAAACATTATGTTGACACACTCACACGCGCAAAGGTATATAAGACGACCGCAGTACATAACCTATGCACGTTATGTACTCTAAAAACTGTTATCGATCGAGAATAGAGGCTTATGAAAATAAAATAAGCTCACAAAGAAGCAAAGGTCGTGGTACAATCTACCAACGGGTGCATTTTGCAAGCGAAACCGACTTGGCAACATTGCAGATCAAGTTTGCAAACAAATACATAACCAAACATTCTATATACGCATTCAGTACCTAATAAATAACCCTTTCTTTCGGTTAAAATTAATCTCAATAACCTAATAATGCGTTAGAACAGTACAACGATACGCAACGTAGTATAGCTGTTCCATACACGCATCCTCTATCTCATATTATGATAAACATACCTATCTATAAACAGCTTATGTACACTCAAATTGCAAACATATGTTCATACTTTCATTTACAATATATTTTAATTAAATCCTAAAATGTAACCTAAAAGTATACCTTGCTTTTACCGGATACCGTATACAATTGGTAGGTTATCCTAGGTCATTGAAATCAAGACTTTCGCGTGCTATAATGATATCGTACGCAATGCATTATCGTCAGCACTCATTATACAAGTTATTTATATGGCATAACATTGTAAAAATTATTCATATTGGAGCAAAAACAACTTTAATCATAACGTGTTAGTGATCAAAACATTGCTCTCGTAAAATGATGTTCTAAGCCGACAACGAACTTCTATGATTGTTGCAAACATGGCGACCGCTATCTGAGCTTCTCGAGCAACCCGTGGACGCAAATTCATGTCACAAACCTAATACAAAACCGTGTAACGTAAGCAAAAAATATCCTAAAACGATTTCAACTGGACCCTATGAAACCGGCTGTGGCCGATGCCCTGTCAATCTTTAGGCTTCGATTTTTTTTTAGCTGATGCCCTGCACTACAAAGAGCTGGAAAACCAGTATGGTTGCGTAAATTGCTATGATTTTCTGTTATAACTTACCTCTTCTGCAATGACTAGTTCCTTGTAATTCAGCTCCGGATATTTACTTTCGTTGCTTTCATCCAAATTTATAGTTAATCTCACTGTTTTGTTCACATTATTCTTTGCACTTTTTGGAGCACCCACTGTTATAAGAGTAGCACGTTTAGGGTCCGACATTTTCCACCAAAATCGAGTATAAAATGATTTTTTTCAAAGCATGACACGACCTGCATTTTCAAACTGTGTAGCACATTGCCACCATGTTGGTATTCATTGTTTGGGTTGTGAGCGCCCCGGACGGAATGTGAACTAAATCCATTGTTGACAGCTTTTTCCGATAGATGACAGCGAAAACTTTGAAACTGAATCGCAAGATGTCGCTACTTGCAGATGAATAATTTCAAAGAATAATACGAAATAACGTGAACAACCTCTTAAAATTTTAGGAAATCGTGAATTCTGTACAGTACTTTCTATAATCATTTCAATAACGTGTCTAAAATTAAGAAAATATGTGTTTTCTCATCAATAACTAATCAGTATTTCAAGCAGCTGTTCTTGGATTGTTGTTTTAGTTGTTTGTTTTAAACGCAATAGATGTCACTAGTCCAAATTTTAAACACCATTTATTTACTGTTTTACCGACTTCCACAGATAAAAAATTATAGAAACGTGACTGCTAATTTAAAATATTTATGTAAATAAGAAGTACCTATTTAGCTGTAAAATTAAAAATAATTCAAATATATTAACTTTAATCGAGTAAATATTATATGAAATAATATTCCTTTGTACCGGAAACGCCATCTACTAACAGATATTGATAGCATTTTCATAAGTAAGGATCCAAAGGACACTGAAACTGGCGCCAACATTTGAAAGATGGTGCTGAGACACTTTTTAAGGTTCAAACGGTTTCGTGGTACGGGATCCTATACACCGTTTGTCTGTCTGCCCGTGTTTGTAGGGTCAAGGTAGCGAATTAAATTAAAAATTACAAAAAAATTGGTTCCTTTTTAGTTGATTATTTTACGAAAATGAATTAATTATGTACGCGCCCCACTATCGCATTTAACGCGTAGTGGGGCGCTTCATTTCAGAGTGGACCATTCCTACGTCTGCGGATGTCATCCCAGTTACCTCGGTCGGTCAATCAAAGGTTGAGACTATAATTGGTCACTTAATTACCACTATCATTTTTTATGGTTTTTGTCTAATCAGATTTTATGGGCATTATATAATGAAATCTTCATTCCTTATCCATTAATGTGCCACGGGATGAGGATGAGGCTACTTGGTTTCAGTTTGTTTAGCAAAACTGATTTTTATTAAGCTTTTAATAGGTACCTACCTAATTGGTTCATGTGAAACATTGTATAACTACGCCATCAATGTTCCGTACTTAATATTACCCACTCATCATAAAATATCTAATTCCAGAAAAAAAAAAAACATCATTACCTACTTATTTCTTTTCTCCATGAAACTTATTATTTCATTTGTTTTTAATTAACTTTGATTAGGTATCTAAGTCAAAACACCTGGGGAACCATGAACACCACCCCAGGGTACTTAAATTCCAACTGAACATTACGTGCTCAGTTTTCACCCAATTGCGGGACTCAATTCAAATTGAAACGAAGTGAGGTTATTAAAAAAATGAAGCTATCAGCAAGAACTGGGGTGGTTGGTCTTTAAGAAGGGTATTTTCGGAAAACGCTGATGACTTGGGCATTATGAGACCGAGATTCCTATTAAGATAGGAAACATTAGTCTCACTTTAGGCCCGTTTGGACGAGCCTAGTGCTTGCCCAATAAATAATACTGTGGGCAAGTTGTGTGTGCTCTTTGTTTTACGGTTGTTGCTTAGTAGATAACTACTTTTTGGGGACGATTTTATCGGACTGTTGCTGAGCACCACCGATATGTGTTTTAGGCTCGGTTTAAACAGCGATGATTGGTGCGATATCTTTAACCGACTTCAAAAAGGAGGAGGTTCTCAATTCGATTGTATGTTTTTTGAAGTGAAAACTTCTTTAGGCGCTTTGGGCATTTTTGAGATGGGAAAAACAATTGAACTCGCGACACCGTTACCGTTATCTCATTTTTGTAAACGCGATTGTGCTCTTTATTTATATTACGTTACGGATCAATGTTCTATGCAAGTATTTTTACTTTAAAGGTTTTGGAAGTATTTTTTTTTGTAAACGCCTTTGTTCTTTTTATTTAGATAAGGTTACGGACCAATGTTCTATTATTCAAGTATTTTTCTTCTACCAAGGCGATATTATTCAAGTTTTCACTTTTTTTTTTTTACTGTATAATTTTGGGTCCAACATAGTTGGGAAAAGGCAAGGTAGACGATGATGAATTTTGGGTTCACATGGCGGCTTCAAATTTTATTTTTGTTTTTAATTGTGTGCACAGTGACATGTTGACGTGTTATATCCCAACTTTTTAAAGTAAAATAATATATTGTACTGATCATCGCTGTGAGAACAAGGCCTTAGAGACATAGTTTATAACATAACTTTCAGTTGACAATGACACCCTTCAAAAACCCTAGTCGCTTTTGTATAAAAGGGTGCTGTGAAACTGGTTTCATTCATAAGAATTTAGGGTTGAAGAGTATCCAAACATCTGAACTAAAACGCGCTCAAAGTTAGAGCAACTTGTGTTAAAACTTTATTGAGTTAGGTATCTATCGGTCAAGAACGAATTTAATTCTGCACTAATTCCTTTATCTCGCCACGCCATTCCCTTCACTCTACTCGCCGATCCACTAGCCCGTTCAAACGGATCACAAAGTAGATATTATTTCACGAATCCCGAGTTATATGACCGCACTGCGAGGATATTATTCATTAAGGAAAATGAAATTTTGACCTCTACGCCATGGCGGTTTTAATGCCAAGCCGTCCCAATTTCCAAAGCCACTTTTGACTGCTTTACCGACATTGGGTATAGAGAGTGACCTATTAATTTGTGATTATATGAATTAATTCGTTTCATGTAGTCCCTTCGGGTCCATTGAACGGCTAGGGTCTGTGTACCGACTTATTTGAGCAGAATAGACTTTATATATTTTTTTCGGGCAAAGGAATATTAAGCATCATGTTAGAGGTAGGTATGTCCGATATACCTAACCTCTATTTGGGTACCTACCACAGATGTACCTACCTTTTTTTTTTTGGTTGGGAAATTATCAAATAACTTCTCCCGCTGGGTGGAGCGGGAGGGCGTGTCAGACTCTTACTGACTAAAACCCACCCGTGTTCCTTCAGTTGCCATGTTGCCGGGGGTGTAGACGCCTTGGGTTGACCTGTTAAGTCTACAAAATGTTTAATAAATAAATAAATGTTAAGTATTTAATGTTAGTCAAACTTACACTCGAAGGGTTCCGTACCACCGTACAATATTGAACACTACATAATTATATTTTTTAAATACCTACTTATGAAAAAAACGCGTTTCTTGTATTTAAATAATTACAGATGAAACGAAATATGTTTTTTATTTGTTCGATCCGGTAATAAATTAAGAAAATAAAAAACAACAAATTATTAAAACAAAATTCTTTTAACTTCTGTAATTATTTAAATAGGTAACCAAATCATTCAATTTTCCAAGATGGCGCACTCTCTTCAAGCTGACCCTAATATTTTTTTAATGCGAAATAGTAGTTGTCTCATAATTTTATTAAACTTATACAATATTCATGTAGGCTGTATGGTCAAACCAACCAGGGTAAGATCTCTACAGTACCATAATAAATTATCGACCGGTAGTAGCAGTATTTCTAAGAAAGTTGTTGGCAGTTTGGCTTACAACTTTCCTAAAAATACTTATTTCACGCTTATTCAATTCCCAGCCACTCAACTCAACACCACAGATTATGTTAAATACCTTACAATAAAACAAAGCAAAACGTTTCTCTACCATGTCACAGTTCTTGTTCTCCAATCTACTTGTGTGAATCTCGAAAACTACGTGAAACGCGTTTGAAATACAATAAACGTGTATGTGAAACTCTCGAACAATGTTGAGAATACGCTTCTGAGAGGCACTCTGTTAGGCTGTGGACAGAATGCTGCTGGTTACTTCAGATGGCATTTCCTAGAAAAGACAGATTTCGTATCCAAGTCAAGTCCACAAAATAGTGGTTCATGGATAGCTTTCTTCAGTCCGTCGTCATCATCTGCTTAGCTTTTTCCCAACTATATTGGGGTCGGCTTCCAGTCTAACCAGATGCAGCTGACTACCAGTCTTTTACATGAAGTGACTGCCTATTTGACCTCCACAGCCTAGTTACCAATACGATACCCCTTGGTAAGACTGGTTGTCAACATTTCGGGTTATTGACTACCTTTATGACTGTCAAAGATTTAAAAATTACAGCTGGGACCCGTTGGTCTCAGCTGTCATTTTAGAGCGTGCCGGTGGTATTTTCATTTATTATTTTTGCCGTCGGCACGCTCAATTATAAAAACCAAGTACCTGTAACCTATTATCCTTTACTCTTCGTTGCTATTAAAAACGCCTTTTTAGCTCTTTGCCTCACGCCCCTAATCACCGCAGGAGACGCCCTGGGCATCGGGAATCGCAGGCCGATTCCCGGCCACCGTAGGCGCGGGCTTGCGGACGGTGAGCAATGGGTAGCTCGCCGTCCGATAAGGACCAGGCCCGGGTTGACGGTGCGTTGTGTTCCACGCGCGCCTTAAAGAGATGTCAGCATAACTGACGGGGTCCGCTAGGGCCGATGCTTGCTGGGGTCGCGGGAAAGTCCGAAAGGGATACCGTGGCCCCTGGCAATATACAAGCAACTGAAGGAACATGGGTGGGTTTGAGTCAGTAGGAGTCTGACATGCCCCCTCCCGCTCCACCCAGAGCGGGAGAATAAAAAAAAAACCCTTTGACAGGTGACTCTTCGACTTCTTTTACGAACCCAATAACAAGATAATTAACGCTCAATGCTAAGCATAGAGCTATTTAAATCTTTTCGAGTTGATGGCACAAACTGTGCCATCAACTCGAAAAGATTCAGAGAAGAGACAGAGCTCCTAAGAGACAGTAACAATAACTATGCACCAAGAAGTAGGTACCTATTCATAAGCTGCTATGTAGACGCACCTTAACTAAGCACTTGATATTATAAACTATGGAAACTAGCACAAACGACGTTACAAATGAAATTAGATACATTTCACAGTACACTGTCGTACATTTTAAATGTAAAGTGCGTGTTCGTGTAGTACCTGGATTTATGAGGAGCGTGTTTAATTTTGTTAATTAAACGATAACAGTTTTGATGAAGCAAGCCTTCTTATAAATTAAGTGTATAAAATACTTGGAAATGACTTAATTATTTGTTGCTTGTGACTAGCAAAAACATCGCTTGGGTATTAGGGTGAAGGTAAACATCCTTGAAGAAAATTCGAAATAATGATGTAAAGCTAAGTGATATGATAAGTTTTTATTCCTTCCAAAAAGGAGGAGGTTATATGTTCGTCGCGTATGTTAGTTTTTTTTTTTTTTTTTTTTTTATTTATGTCCACCGATTTCTCCGTCATTTGTGGACCGATTTTGAAAATTCTTGTTTTGTTTGAAAGGGTATGCTCCCAAATTGGTCCCATATAAATTTTATTATATTTGCTTGGGTAGTTTTTGAGTTAGCTACAAAATACGTATTTTTTTCCCACTTAGTATGTAGATGATATGATAAGTTCCTGTCACTGGTAGCAGGTAGTGGTATTCGAATGTGTGTGGGGTAGGTACCACAAATAAAAAGTGAAAAATAAAAACTTTTTACAAAAAAAAACAACAACCGACTTCCAAAAAAAAACACTACAAAGTGAAAAATAACTTTTTCACTCCTCTTGCTCAAAAAGGCCGTCATTGTTGAGTACCAGAGCGGGGAAAAAATAGCATTTCTTGCTCTAGGGGAAAAAGTAATATTTTTTTAATTTTAGTCTTTTCCAATGAGCCTTGAAAAACGAAAAAGTCTTTATTCTTTTGTAGAATACGCACGTGCGCGCGCGTGTACGCTGCACTTATACAGCGTCATATTTGTTTGCTGCACCGGTTGACGTCATTACGTCGGCGCCGGCTGACGCTGAAAACCAGCGCTGGGGCTCTGTCTTGCATAGGGTCGTAGCATAATGCTGAGCGATAGCCGATTTGCGTGGATGTGACGCATGCTTCCCCCAACCTTATTTCATTTTTATATTCTAAACAATACTTTTCTGCGTCATGTTTACCGCAAATAAACGTTTTTTCTTTCTTTCTTTCTTTTCTTTCTTTACTTATTACTTGTTCACAAAAAAAAGAAGAACATTATATTTTTGAAAATGGAACTAAATGCGGCTATCTCTTGGGTAGAATGCGAGCATTGCGTTGCGGCTACAGAAGAAATAAAAAAGGCATTGGCGCGAAATCTTTAGAATTTTTCTCTAATTTAATGCTTAAAACAATTTCATTAAAATTTTCGATTTCTGACATTCGACATATTAATTAATCGAGTCGATCAAAATTGAAAAAAAAAATCGTTTGGCATAATCGTTTTCGCACATTACAATAAAAAAAAAAAATGGTCGGCGATTTTTAACACAAATTGAGTAGTGGTAATGAATATTACGTGTTATTGGACCTGTGTTCGTAGATTACGTTAAGATCTGGGCATTTTCTATTTGTGTATAATATTTTTTATAATATTTGTCACATTTAAATCGTATCTACATGTGCATGTGTGATATTTGTGAAAAGTTAAAATGTAAACTCGCACGATTGGCGCGAAACTTCGACTTTGGATATCAAAAACTTAATTACCACTACTTTTAACTTGAACAATGGATGAACTCGTCAAATAATTAAATGATGTAAGTAGTATTCACTGCCCCTGTGGTGAAGTTTGGATGTTCGAAATCCCCAATTTTTATGTTTTTAGCCTCGACCTCGACTGTCATCAAAATGGCGATAATCGCATAATATTATACAGATTTGAATTTTATAAAGGTAAATTAATATTGTATTGGATTATTTTATTTTCTCGCAATCGTAGTGAAAAGTAGAGTGTAACACACGGCGCTAAAACCCATTATAACTCGGTTTCTATTTACTCCCTCGCTAAAGCTCGGGAGTAAAACTACCTCGTTACAATGGGTTATTTTAGCCCCTCGTATAACAATCTACTATAATTTCGGAAGTCGGTGGCAAAAAACGAAAACACAAAACCCAAGACACCGACTTCCGAAATTAAAGTTATTTTTCACTTTGTAGTGTTTTTTTTTGGAAGTCGGTTGCTTTTTTTTTTTAAAGTTTTTTTTAAATGTAAGTTTTTCTTAGCGAATACAGCATTATAAACTGTGAAAACAAAATCTAATCTAAATTGCGTTGGTTTTAAAATCCAGGTAGGTATTTTATTTATTTTGCTCACTGTTACAAAAATATTCACAAGAAATTTAAAAGGTTGGAAACTGCTTATAGCGACAAGACCCCCTGGAAACAAAATTTTACTTCGTTTTATAACACGGTTTTAAACCTAATGCCGTTGATCGTCCGCGATCGTTAACTTTAGCGCAAACGTAACGCTGGTAACCCTCCCGGAGGGTTCACTTCCAATATGTATGGCGGCATGGCGTGAGTTCTATGAAAAATGGGCGGAGTCGAAAGTGTTAAATGAGAAGAGGCATTTGCCCAACACCTGAAAAAAAGGCTGAATTTATTATAGATTCGGAACAAAAATAATCTTAAAAAACACACACCCTCAATCTTACGATTATCTATAAGAAAGAATACTTAGCATAGGTTATATAAAAACTGAGGAATACGTAAGTGGGTGAATTTAAATAAATTTCAGTAGAAAGGTATACTGCGTTGGTCTGATTACAATATTTATGAGGACTACCTACGTTTAGTTGGCGCGTGACTCAAATTTCACCCCTTTCTCTACGTCCAGGGCGCTAGCTCGCAATTACTTCGGAGCTACGAAACGAGGAAGGTAGAAGACGGTGCGATGATAAATTATTTAGTTTTAGTTTCCAGAGGAAAGCGCCTAAAGTGCCTCGTCTAAGGATACTTGGGGAGTAATTTCAAGTAGAACGTCTTTTTCGTGTAGGTTCAAAGTTTTGAGATCACTAACTGAGGCATCACAGGAGAAACTATGGTTTATAAAGGTCCGAATTGACAGCAAGCTTCAGCATTATTTGAAATCTGATAATTTAATTAATTTTCGCCGGATCTCTTTAGTAGTCAATGTGAGCTCCTATGTCAGCTTTAACAAAAAAATCTAGAGCATCAACGTATTCTTGACATCCAAATCGTGTGCTAAGCGGTTTGCTGTCCCAAGACTAAAAAAAAAAGTTACAGAAGTAATCTCAATAGCTTATTAATCAAATTGGCTGAATGATACCTTACCATCTCATTACCGCTCAGCAACCTGTGCCAAAATTGTAAGAATCAATAGAACTCTGGAGCTTGAAGCGCGCTCGCCGATGATCAATTTATATTATATTTATTTCATAATTATTATTTTGTCAACTTATCTCAGAAAAACGTCTATTTTAACACTATCGTTTTTTCTCAAACAAAAACAAATAAATTTTTATTTCAAAAAAGTTAATTCCAAATACACTTGAATGATCGAATGCAACCAGAGTTATTTTTTTATCAACTTGTACGATTTATGGTCACCTTTTGCAAATGACCTTTATAGTACATATTAAAAGCTACACAAATAAAGCTCAGATTTCAAGATCACTTCTTAAGTCCACGTTGGCAATACCGCATCCATAAAATCCATACCTATTTACGAAGAACACCAGAGTATATTTGCATTGGATATTTTCCGGTTCAATCTATTCAGATCGGGTTGGTGCGATTCCGTAACTTGGCTTCTATGTACAGTGCCGACCAAAAGTCCATGAGCAATCTCACAAAGCAATAGACTGACGCTTCGGTTTGACTTACGACCTTCTTCTATAAGTTGTTACAATACTGTAGACACGCACATTACACACACACACTCACTTTGTCTGCAACCAATGACTAGTTCAATAATCATCATTCGTTTTTAGTTTCATTCGTCTTGTTCACATAAATATTAAAGTTTAGCAGGTAGACCACAAAAAACTAAGTAAATTATTTCGATTTCTGTGGGGTAGATGCAGTTCGTTACGAGTATTTAATTAATAGAACTTTTTTGGTTCGTGGATAATATTGGTGACGAGTATATTTAGCGCAGTGTTGTGGTTATTATTATCAAAAAGCAGGCATAAAATATATTGAAGAGATCAGATCAGATCAGAGAATATTATTGCGCTGCGTAAAAGTGAAGTGAATATCTAATGAAACCGGACTAAGTGTGAGTGTTATCATTTATATATTTCATATTTTACTAAACATAAATCTTAATCAAGGGTATTGTTGATAGAACAGAGGTATTGTTGAGACAGAAGATGCCTTTAAAGTTTTAAATTCATTGTGAGGTTTAATTCGATTAGTGAATAATAAATAATAAGGTATTATGTGTAATAAAAACAATGTTTTTCTTTGTTCTAGAGAAATACTGTGAGGGTTAAGAGATATGAGGAAGGGGCTTATTATCGAGTAGCAGCGACGTCAAATGGTGAATGAAACAAATGGTTTCATACCAACGAGATATTTTGCTGAATTATTAAAAACACGTCATTATGAACCGTTCGCCGTGCACTCTGAAGGCTTGCATCACTGAAGACCAGCTAGAAAACCGTTTTTGACCTTAAAATATTGACCGTACCAACTTAATAAACAACAGATTCGTTATTGCATGAATTTATGGTAACGAATTTTTTAAGCACGTTTCAATAGGGTGTTTGTCGTATTTCTTGCAGATATACCGAAATTGTTTAATATTATTTTAGTAATAGTATTATTTTAGGATTAAAATTTGAGGTTTAGTTTCAATCTTCTTTTCGTAAAGAAAATGAATACTTAAGCTTTAACCTCAATAACAACCAATATTTACTAAAGTCAAATAAAATGTAAAATAATTAATACAAATAAAATATAAACAAACTGCCCATATTTAACCTTAAAATTACCTATTCTGTAAGTAGTTTTTTACATTTTAAGTAGTCTAATATTCTTATTTATTACTTAATTACTTCGACCATGATCAAAGCTTAATATTTATGGTGAAAAAATCAATTAAAAATTTAAAATATTTCATAATTTAAATATGTCAAAATAATACAAACTGCTTCTAAGTTTCTTGACATCTATTTCACATCTTATTCAGCTGAAGTAATGATAAATAATTGTAGCAGTTTAACATAAGTAAAATAAATATAACGAATAAACATATTTTTTTAATTTTGTTATCATATATCACGCATTTTTTATTCTAAAACCTTTATTGCAATAACAACATAAAAAAGCAACAATATTTAAAAAATATTATTATCGAAAACAAAAATAATAATATTTGCAAAAAACCGCACTGTGTTTTACGAGATTAGAACCTGAGGCAGTTTGAATTCCATACCAACGCTTAACGCTTTCTGCTATCTGCACTTGTTAAGTTACTATCGAATTTTAGCAATGCCATTAACTGGTCAAGTTCACGCGCATAGCGCGTGTGTGCTAGCATGTTTAAAGCGACGGAAATATATTGTTGTTTCGTGTAGGGCAAAACTGCGTTATCTGTGGTGTGTGTATCGTGTTGCTTACACATACAAATGTACGAGCTATACCGCGTGTTCACAGCAATACGACTCTTAGCGTGCTCATGCACTTTTGAGCGCTTACTGTACGTGTATATGTGTACCTTGCTTAAAATACAAGATAGTTGGTATGTGTAGAGGAAAATGAAGGTGTGAAGGTAAGGAAACCCAAGGGTTAGGAAATTATGTTTTTGTAGTGAAAACTTCTATAAGCGCGTTGGGCATTTTTGAGATGGGACTTAACCATTGATTTCGCGACACTGTAACGACACCTCATTTTTATAAACACGATTGTGCTCTTTATTTATATTACGTCACGGATCAATGTTCTATGCAAGTATTTTACTTTAAAGGTTTTGTAAACGCGATTCTGCTCTTTATTTATATTAAGTTACGGATCAATGTTCTCTGCAAGTATTTTACTTTAAAGGTTTTGTAAACGCGATTGTACTCTTTATTTAGATAAGATTACGGACTAATGTTCTATACAAGTTTTTTCTTCCACCAAGGCGATCTTGTTCAAGTTTTCACTTCTGTCGGCACTCCCGGAGTGCCAATGTTTTTTTTTCTCATCACGCCTGTTTTTCTCCGAAGGGTTAAGCAGAACTGTGTCTACCCCGTTGATCTCGTGGTCGTAAGCGTGACTGCTGAGCGTGGGGTCCCGGGTCCGATTCCCGGGTCGGGCAAAGTGTTATTGGGTTGTGTGAGTTGGTGGTGTGATACTCCCGTGTCTCGGAGAGTAGGTTAAGCCGTTGGTCCAGCCCCTGATCTCTAACCGGTCGTGTTTATTTATTTATTTTTTACTATTCACACTTACATTTATTTTAACAGGTTTCAACCCAATACAGAAATGTAGTCACAATGTCCACTGTGTGGCACAAGTCATACAGAAGACAATATGTTAAGTCTCACCCTCCGGAATTCCACCAATGAGCATGTAAAGATATCCACTAGCAGAGAGACGCTGTTGAGTATCTTTATTGCCCGCCCCACTGGTGCAAACTTTGACAGGTTTGTACGGGCCACCCCGGGACTCTAAAAAGCTTCTCTCTCGGCCCTAGCCACACCCTACTATTTGGAACGAGCAATCCCAAAAATTCTAGTATTTGAGGATTATTCAGCATACCACGAAAAACCATAAAAACATATTTAACCAGTGCGAAATTGCGCCTTACCTCCAACTTATAGTAACCAACTATCCCTATTACAAAGAGGGTTGGATACATAAGTGGATAGAATGGGTAGACGCCAAATTGCTTCATATAAAACACAATAATATAAGTAATTATAGGTTTTGGAAACTGAATTTCGGGAAAAGATCGGATAAAACTGTTGGATTACTGTGCCATCGGACTATGAGAGAGAGGGAAGAGAGTGCATCTGTGTGTATGCACACACTTTTGCACTATAATATCTCCCGCGCCAAAGGCTAGTTTTCGCTGAGGTTGGTCGCCATGGCCGAAATTCGTTCTCGTGGTACTATTGCCTACATTACACTCGCCAGTTATGTTTAAGTCCCATGTTAAAGGGGAGAGCCTATTGCCATCAACCGAGCACAAATCCAGACTGCTACTGAGAAATTCCTGACGGAAAAACTTTGCACTTTGCCAACCTGAGAATCGAATCCAGGGGTCACTTAGCAGTAGCGATTGAGACCACTACACCAGTGAGCCAGTACATGGTACAAAGTGGCGTCCTTCTGCAATAGCCAATGCTTTCTGATGATACTACTTTTAATCTCCCATCGCGTTGTGTTTGAGGTATGAAGGCCCGAGTTCAACTATGAACGTTTACGGGCTGCTAGACCTGAAACAATTAGCGACAAAAATGTCAACCAAAAAGGTACGTTTATACAAGACACCACACCACGCACCATCAAAGCACAGGCAAATTAAAAATAACATTGGATTTCGCATAGCCGAAGTCACAAGTCATGCAAATACATATTTAAAATAAATGATAATTAAATTATGTTTTGTGTTGCTTATGTAAATTATTTTGCATACTATTGTATGAAATCAATTTTTAACCGACTTCCAAAAGGAGGAGGTTCTCAATTCAACTGTGTTTGTAAAAAACAAACACAACGACTTCCAAAAGGAGGAGGTTCTCAATTCAACTGTGTTTGTAAAAAACAAACACAACGACTTGCAAAAGGAGGAGGTTCTCAGTTTTTTTGTTTGTTTCTCGATAACTCGGCCAATTATGAATTGATTTTAATGATTCTTTTTTGTTTGGTAGGTAATCC
This sequence comes from Agrochola litura, assembly GCA_949152395.1. NCBI lineage: Eukaryota > Metazoa > Arthropoda > Insecta > Lepidoptera > Noctuidae > Agrochola > Agrochola litura. The sequence goes on along the minus strand of OX424494.1, from coordinate 25,033,554 downwards.
TTCAGAGGTGGTCCCATATAAATTTTAATAACTTTGCTTAGGCAGTTTTTGAATTAGCTTCAATAATACGTATTTTTACCACTTAGTCTATATGAATGATGTTATTAATAAGTTCCTGTCACTGTTATTTACATAGCAGGTAGTGGTATTCGAATTAGTGTGGGTAGGTACCACAACTAAAAAGTGAAAAAAAAACTTTTTACAAAAAAAAAACAACCGACTTCAAAAAAAAAACTCTACAAAGTGAAAAATAACTTTAATTTCGGAAGTCGGTGTCTTTGGTTTTGAATTTTCGTTCTTTGTCACCGACTTCCGAAATTAAAGTTATTTTTCACTTTGTAGTGTTTTTTTTTTGTGAAAAGTTTTTATTTTTCACTTTTTAGTTGTGGCACCTACCCCACAGAAATTCGAATACCACTACCTGCTATGTAAATAACAGTGACAAGAAGTTATCATGTCATCTACATAATAAGTGGGAAAAAAATACGTATAATTGAAGCTAACTCAAAAACTACCCAAGCAAAGTTAATAAAATTTATATGGGACCACCTCTCAAGTATGATCTACCAAACAAAAAAAGAATCATCAAAATCTATTCATAATTGGCGGAGTAATCGCGTAACAAACATACATACAAAAAAAAAAAAAAAAACATACAGACGAATTGAGAACCTCCTCCTTTTGGAAGTCGGTTAATAAAACATTTTTACAAAAAAAAAAAAACAACTGACTTCAAAAAGAAAACTTAAAAAACAAAGTGAAAAACTTTAATTTTGGAAGTCGGTGACAAAGAACGAACATTCAAAACCAAAGACATCGACTTCCGAAATTAAAGTTATTTTTCACTTTGTAGTGTTTTTTTTTAAGTCGGTTGTTTTTTTTGTAAAAAGTTTTTTTTAATATTTTCTCATATATTGACTCCGGCTATACGAAATATACATAGACTGCTAAAAACATAATCTTTCCTTTTGGCTTTACCGTAGACTAAAACAGGATTTTATTTCGTTTTTTTAGTTTCCTGTTTCATAAGTCACCCACTTGATGGTAGGTTGGTGATGATGACGTCGACGATAGTGCAGCTTTCCTATTGAATAGAGATTTGGAAAACGAAATAAACTTAGCCTGATTACAGTCTTAAACGGATTTTTTATTATCAAATAAATGGAAACTTTAGTCGTAAAGGGATCTCTATCTATATACGATCTATACATATACATTTGCCGTCGTGCTCCGTGCAGGGTACATCACGTCAAGCCATCTACGGGTCAGGCGCGACCAACCGTCAATCGTCACCATTCCTGGCGTCTGCAGCATGGCATGCTGGGGTCATCGTCGCACCAGCCTGAGCCAGGAGAGTACTACGCTACTCCCAAGGGAATTAAGGGAATCTTGTGACCATGGACCTTCCTACCCCCTTTTGTATTTTTATAAAAAATATACCTTTTTTATGCTGACAAGGTTACATGGTCTTAGTTCTACCCCCACGTAAACCCTTTCCATCATATTTTAAAGAAATGTTTGACCATATTCAAATAGATAGTGTGGTCCATCGGCATATAGGCTGGTGATCTCTGCAGCTCTGTCCGCTTGCAATTTGTTAAAACTGTAGATGTTGTAGTTTTTTCTATAGAACTGTGGCGGCATCTACATGGCCACATTCAAACTAAGCATCAAAGAACTGACGTCACACAAAATCCTGCATCGCGCAAACAAAGTTTACCGCGCGATCAACATTGACATAAATCGTCGGGCAGTTGCCTACCAACCAGACACTGGTCGGAGGATCCTCCTTTTTCTATAGAGGATGAGTAAATTTGACACACTGTTCTTCATGCCTCTATACTGCTGACCCCGAGTATGAACGTCAGCGCAGCCTTCGTGCAACCACTTCAGCGTAACGTCATCATCATCATCACTCCCGCAAGCTTTCGTGAGGCGGTCAGTCATCAGTCACACAGCCAGCCAGAACCCACGGCTTCAACGGGTATGCTGACCACCAGCATGCAGCGGACGCGCATTTCTGGTCATCACTCTCAGACCCATCAGCAACCTTGCCACAGCACACTGCACTTTTAGCCGGTCCACAAGCAGAGCCCTTCAACCCAATCCTGAGGAAAGTGCTAACCTTTTGGAAAAATGTTTTACCTTTAAATATATGCATTACAAAGTTTATGTACAACAAAATCATTAACTACATCATTATCTTACGTAAAAGATTTCAGGTTGGCTACGCTTGCCGGGGTTGGTCCGTGAATGGGTGACCATCTTTACATACCGAGACTCCTCCGTGCCTCGGAAAGCACGTTAAGCCGTTGGTCTTGGCTATCATTCGTAGATTTTTGACAGTCGTTACGGGTCGTTAGAAGCCCGAAAGTCTGACAACCAGTCTTACCAAGTGGTATCATATTACCTATCCAGTTACTGGGTTGTGGAGGTCAGATAAATGATTTTATTTCTGTAAGTAGGTTTGTACAAACACTTTTACACGTCAATCATATTTTAAAACAAGATGAGGTCGGCGTTTCCTATCTGACTACTCTGAGAAGAAAGGCCGAAACAAACTCAGAGGTTTCAGTCTCTTTTAAAGTCCAGACATAATCTTGGTCAGATCATGTGAAGGCCATGTGGATTGGTGTCTGAAGTGGTCTTTTGAGGAAAGCACCACACAGATTGAGAGGGCCTGTCCAGTCAGTGCACGCATTTGTCAGATATCGTGCAGCTCAACTCAGAATTTAAGGAGCTCAACGATTCGACGAACAATACCAAAAAAAAGGACATTTGGGTAGGCCACTTAAATTACTCAAACTGTCAGACCATGATTAGAACTAACTGAGAAAAAATTAAAAACAAAACAGCTGCATCTGGATAGACTGGAAGCCGACCCCAACGTAATTGGGAAAAGGCTAGGCAGATTGATTGATTATCTCACGTAAAAGAAACCTGTCCAATTCTGTCATAACAACTAATCAGTATTCCATCCTAATATAATCTTATTTTACCCCAAAAATACCAATATTTTACCCATTACACAAACAAAGTAGAGATTACCCTTGGAATGACTTCCGTATCAATATCGGCGCTGATTATAATTTCGCCCACGCCCACGAGTCGAGCCGATTGAATCCGAGCCATATTTTTATTAGAAGAGGCGCTGCAGAAAATCGTATGGTTATTCCGGATAGTCTCTAGCACGTACGTTATACAGAGTAGGAAGGTATTTATATTAAACAGAGGCAGCAACTTTGGCTATGTAGTGTATCTATTTAATAGATATGTAAACACTATCTCTTGCACGTCAGCAGTGAGGTCGCTGTCACTAATGTCAACTGTCAGTTCACCACGAATGGCGGGAAACAGTTAAAAGTGGCGCGTGCCTGCACAGGATGCTGGGTGTATAAGTGATGAGCCAGTGTAAGTGATCATATAATCATCTTAAATACGGGATCAACAGGATTCTACAGGCTAAATAAACCTATATCCATACTAATAATATAAATGCGAAAGTAAGTCCTGTCTGTTTGTCTGCGTGTGTTGGATCATTAAGTTCCCTTCAAAATGGTTGAGCTGACTGATGCTAATCCGTGCGTCATGTCCGTGAACAGGTGCCGTCAGTTGGAATTGCTCTTAGAGCTGCCACGGATTATTTTATTTTAGAATTTGTTTTTTATTTGTGTTCGTTCTCACATATAATTATAAATTTAAAAAATTGTTTTTAAAAGAATGCCCATGGAGTTTCTTGCCCGTTATTCTCCATATGAACGTACTACGCTTTGGAATGGGCAACTAGCTTCATCATTTTGAATTACCGATTCCTTTGACAATTCAAAAGTGCTTGTAAATGGTCCAATTGAAATAAATGCTGAGTTTGAGTTTAAGTACGTTACCTTTTCAGAACAGATTACACAGCACACAGCTTAGCTAGTGGGTCTGGGTTAGGAACCATGGTCTGGGTTAGGACATAGGATACTTTTTTTCCTGGTAGTAAGCTCGTTCCCGGGGGATAATTTCCGACCTCGACGCAGGCGAAGCCCCAGACAAAAACTAAAATAAATTATACCTAAGGATTGGACTATGGGCCTTCAAGTGCGGCAAAGTAGTCAAATGAGCATAAATGATTTTATTTCTGTTTTAAAGCTAGATGAGATCGGCGTATCCTATCTGACTCTGAGAAGAAAGACCGAAATAAGCTCTGAGGTCACAGTCTCTTAAAGTCCAGACATAATCTTGGTCAGATCATGTGAAGACCATGTAGAATATAATGTCTGAAATGGTCGTAAAGTCTCATAGTCTTCTAATTCTAATAAACGATGAATGTAAACAAAAGTAGAAGTAGATACAATTTACCTACCTAATTACCATCTTAAATTTTTTGGTGCTCTAGGATTCTTTCCCCACCTTTCTATATACTTGTCCATATTATGGTTATTATTTTAAGTCTGTCTGCGTATGTAGTACCTATGTAAATATTATCTTGAGTAAAATAAAAAAATATTTATTTATAGGTAGGTATGTCCTTAATTTACAAAAAAGAAAAAAAACGGTGGGTATAAACCTTTATATCTCATGTTTTATATAACGTAAAAATATACCTCCTTACTACATTTTATTACAGCGATTGTGTCAAAAAAAATTCAAGAATCTGATTGGAAAAGTCTACGTGCGACATTTACGGACCGATACACTATATAGGCTAGATATTAGGATCTAGAATATTTTTCTTATATCATATTCCTCAACACGTCACGTCATTCTGTACGCTATGTATAAAGTATTGAACGATCCTGTTCTATTTCCAAAGCTATTTCATTTTCTGTATTTTTTTCAACTAACACTTCGCCTGCAACTTCGTTCGCGTGTATTGGGAATAGAACCCAACACGACATCTTGCACGCGGTCTGCACGCGCAGCATCGTGATCAGCACGTCAATGGTATGCTGAGGCGCGGTGCGGCGGTGACACGGCTCGTCACGATGACCACTCGTTTCCTCGGACACACCGCGACGGGCGATTCCACTCTCTAATTTTATTTTATTTTTAATTGTCCGGTACAGTTTATATTTTGTACCTAATAAGCACGGCATTTAAACCATTTCCTAAAATACAGTCCACTCTTTTATTGCTCCCCACACTAACATTGGTCCTTCGAGCCGGATTTTGTTATTTTCCTCTACAAACAACACCTCTTTCTCATTTCTAAAAGGTAGTTTTCGAAAATTTGTGACAACGATGTTAATTATTATTTAGATAAATATTCGGGCCAGGTATCAAGTTTATAAATCAAAAGAATAAGATTTTTCTTATCCAATGAATCGGCTTAACCTTTTCCTAACTATGTTAGGGTCGGCTGCCAGTCTAACCAGATGCAGCTGCCAGTCTAACCAGATGCAGCTGAATACCAGTATTTTACATGGAGCGACTGCCTATTTGACCTCCACAACCAAGTTACTGGGTATTAACAAACTGGGTAGTAAGAAAAGTTTGAACAATTGCTTTTTCAATGTATAACCATTTTTTTAAATTTGGTTTTTTTTTCTCTTTTATAGGTATTTATAGGTAATTAATTGTCATTTTCGAGCGTGAGATAATTCATTTGCGTATCTCTTACGTCGCTGTTTTCGCGTATTTGTTAATGTTACTCACTTTAATCGTTAGTGGAAGCTTGTTATTGGCCATCGTTTACACATTGTGCTTGATATTAAAATGTATTAGCTGTAAGTTTTCCTAAAATTAATAAAATAAAATAAAAATAAAATAAAATTACGATGCCCCTTGGTAGGACTTTTTGTCAGAGGTCTACGAATGACAGCCGGGACCAACGGATTAACGTATTTTCCGAGGCACGGAGGGGTTTCGGTATGTAATGGATGGTCACCCATTCACGAATTGACTGCGGCAACGACAGTCATCGATCGACCCGTTTCATATCCAGAGCGGTGGAATTTAGAAACAAATAAAAATGAAATTAATGAAATTAAAAATGAAATTAGTACTAAAGTAATATGATAAAATACAACAAAATGTATATTTCCAGTTTTCACTTACCATTATATACGTACCGATCTTGCTAGGGCCGATCTGCGTCTATAGTGACGAAGCAATGTGTGCCAAATCTTTGAATGTTTTGTTCGTTAAAAAGTTATCGCGCTAATGCGGTGGTCATATTAGCGGCTTCATAATTTTAACGAATTATTGTACAATATAGATGGCTCTCCATTATTTCGATAGAGCGTCAACGCAGTCCGGAGACAATAGTCGAAATGAACAACGGTAGTCTCACCACGCGCCACGCTAATTAGCGCGCTAAATCCCTTTGAAGTACCCGGGTGAAAAGTGCTACCACAGGTGCTACGCAGCCCGAACTATCGCAACGATAGCCGATAATGGTTGGTCACATCTGCGTGTATCGCATCACTGTGCGAAGCTTCATCACGATAGACGCAGATACGGCTCCAGCATTAGTATATAACATTTAAATGGTAACTTTAAAATAAATGAAGACATTAGAAGCCTCTGTTTCGCTTCACTACTCTTCGCGCGGTTACAGGTGCATATTGGTGCAAATTGAACCTACCTGACTCGCGTATACATACCTGGATTCGAGTGGGATTACCGTTCTCTGCACTCAATTGTTCAGTTGGATATTTATGTGGGGCTAAATTAGCATAGATAAGTACTGTGTTTAGAATTTAGTATTTCATACGTTCATATGAAATGGCACGATATTTTACGCTCATATAAAGTTCATATGAAATGCAGTAATATCTTCTTTTTTATAACTTTACATAATCATAGGGCATGAACACGCAAAGTTATGTTACAGGATTTATAATAAGTCGAGTAAAGGCCGATTGATCCACTTATATTTAAGAAGAATACTGTATGGCCCATGTTGAATCCTGTTACACTGGCTCATCACAACACCATGTAAAGTAAAATCCAACCTTTGTTCAAAGGCATACTATTGTATCAACGACTACTTAAATGATAAAAATAGTTGGTTGCTGTGATTAACTCAAGACAATGTTTATGTTCTTTCTCCAGAATTTGCTTACCTACTGACAGTTTATATGAGTTCATATAATTGTTTATTTTATTTGAATTTATAAGTACATTTTTTTTTTTTTACTTATTTTTTACGAGTCTATTTATTTTAATTTTATTTTATTGTTGACATAATCTACTCATTACAATGTTTTTGTTATGAGTTGTATTGCAATTTGTGGTTAGCTAGCGACCTCGACAATTGATCATATTATTTTTTGCCTGAGCAACCGGCAGCAAGTTCGTCATGCTCCCTTAGATGTCACTGCTTGCGGTAGCGTCGGGGGTCTGGTTGCCTCCTTCCCTCAAATATGGCAAGGGGTAATGGCTGATCTTTGAGTTATGCTCGTGAACGGGTGCTGCTTGTGGTGACTGGTCGTCTTGCTGATCATGGTTTTGTTATTGTTACTAGTAATTAACTGTTCATTTATTTTACCTCGATGGTCCTAGTTTATCATTTATAACTGCCAATTACAGCTTTATGTAAGCGAGCACGCCCTTTATGCCTGGAGGCTTTTATTTAAATATTTAGTTCTGTGTACGTTTTTTTTTTTTTTTTTTAAATTAATGCTTGAGTATAGTTCTCGATGTTTTTGGTTGGTATATTGGCGTGTGCTAGCTAACATATGGCCTATAATTTATCATTTGAATTATGTTTTGTGTTGCATAATGTAAGTTATTTTGCATACCATTGTATAGAATCATTTTCTAACTTGAACAGACAGCTGTGCTGCTGGGGAGTTTGTTGCGCCACTTCTTCTTCCCAGCTAAAGGCACTAGGAAGTGGTGAAGGGTGGGCGTTTCTGGGGGACTGTCTTATGTAATTTTGACGTTCGAAAAGTGCCGATTCTCAGCCTTGTTTGAATAAATGACTTTTGAATTTTGAATTTTGAACACCGAGTTTCTCGTGCAGGCACGCTTCACTTTGCAACTATTTCCCACCATTCGTGGTGAACTGACAGTTGACATTAGTGACAGCTACCTCAATACTGATGTGCATGAGTTATTGGGGCATTGTGTTCAACTGTATCAATCGAAGAATTTTACTTGTGTCTGCAGTTGTTGTTTTCCTTTTTTTTTATTTATGATACACAATTTTTTTTTTCTCTTTTTTCAATCATACACACTTGTTTTTCCAATGTACTTTAGACATTGGCAGAATAGTCGACATCGGCTTTGCTTGCCATTTAATAAAAATAGAATAGAGATGGTGTGGGGTTCACACGGTTCACACACTATCAGTAATATCTAATGACATTAATATTACTGTCATTCCTTCCAATAATGACGTAAAACTATTAAAATATTTAGATCACATCATCATTCCAACCACCACACTGTCAGTAGTAATGATATTACTTGAATGTAATGTCATTATTAGTGATAGTGTCTGATCCCCTTTTAAATAAATAGATAAACTACACAAAACGACTATGAAAGATAGTTTTTAAGGGTTCAAGTTTTACAAAATAAGAGTGAGAATTATGTCAAACCAGAAAACAAAAGATGAAAAGACTTATGAAGAAAAAAAATAAGAAATTTCTAGATAGAAAAGGCTTAACAGTGCTTAGCAGATACAAAGAAAAAGCAACTTCCACAAATCAGAGAACAAACGTTATTAAGTCCACAACTATAATCTTGTTTTTATCTCGACCTATAAAAGTTGCAAAGAAAAATACAGAAACATAAGGATAAACAGTTTTATCGTTCATTAGATCGCTGTAGTACGTTTACATTGGTCGAGTAAGTAGGCTAGTTCGGAGGTAGAGTAATTACTGAAAATGCCATTATCAACCTCCTATGAAAATACTCTGTTTAGAACTTAGTTATAATCTTGAAGAAAGCTCCTAAATTGGTTGCCTTAACTAGAGTTGTATCTACTGTACTATGCTCTTGCAGATTATTGCACGGGGCTGCGATTTGTGCAATTAGTGAGGTTGGTCTTACAAATACGGTGGTAACACATTTTTTTCTGTAGTTTAACACATTCCGGCGCGGTAACGGCTGTAACCGTATTTTAAAAGTTCGTGGACTGACAGTACGGCCACAGCCGTATAGTTAGCTACTTTTTTTACGTCAAACACAGCTGCCGCAGTGTAAAATTTATTTGCTTATTGTATAGACTTTATGCTTAATGCAATAAGGCTGAAATCACGTCGATTTATTGTCAAAAACAAGTTGTTTACGTGCTCTCAATGTGTGCCATACCCTCACATAAACAGATTTCATCCACAATGCTAGTACGGCTACAACCGGGTTGGTTACTATGAAATGTCATACTACTGGAAAGTCAGTGTCACGCTAGCGACGGTCAGAGTTGGGTGTGTGGGCGTCGGATTGCGCGGGAAAATTACCGACAACCAAAGCTCGCGGTAAGTGATAACTATTGACTTCTTAGCCTAAACATTGGCAAATACTTGCATTATTATGTTTTATCTGATATTAGATGTTTCATTTTACGTGAGTGTTGCATATTTTCAACATGAAATCTGTTATTTTATAGATGAGTTGGCGCAAAGTTGATGATGATCGCATTATGAAGCTTTTAGATGACACGTCTACGCCTGAAGTATCTTGTTCAGAAGAAGACCCTTATTGTGACGACGGAGAATATGGCTCTGATAAAGATTTTGAGCCGGATTACAACGAGCTTTCTTCCGATTCGGACGGCCTACAAAAGAGACAGCGCCGTGCAAATTTGAGTGTGCAGCATTCAACCAGCATGTCTGGTTGAATGCTGCACACTCAAATTTGCTAATAATAACAGGGCAATCTGATACAGATGTGGAAGACGTTAAACGGTTGTACCCGTACTGACGAATAACAAAGATTTTATTTCATACGACCCTGACAGTACGGCTATATACGGATACGGTTGTAGCCGTCTTCCGCCCTATGTAGACGATTTGATTTTCCGTGATATTGTAAGTACGGTTGTGACAGTATTGTGATTTTGTATGAAAAATTCTACTGTCTTTCCGTAATAAAGGACCGCGCCGGAACGTGTTAAGATGTTGGCAAAGCAAGGAAATTAAGGACAGTGCACGTCTCCACTGGCTTTTAATTTCTTTGCCCTTCCCTTGCTTGTTGCTTCATCCAGCTGAAATGAAAACTACTGACAAGCAAGTGAGAACGCGATAACATTGTACAAAAAATAGTGTGCGGAAATTTCATACAACTTGTTTCAGGAAATACGTGTTTTTGAGTAAGCCTTACAAGGTTGTGAAATTAATGTTCGTCATTTAGAATTTCCATTACATGTGCCAGGTTTCTATGGATATGCTTTCTTTACTTTTACAATTTATGAGTACATTATGAACGGCTAAATTTCAGGTAAAATTTGAGCAAAAAAGCAGATTTTTTGAGGCTTATATTGAATTTTTAATCTCCAAATTTTTACTTTTTGGTCTCATTGAAACCTAGATATAGTGCACAAGATATCTATTAGTTCAAAAATTTCAAAGAAAGATGTGTTACAACGCCACAATCACGTAAGAGCGTTTGTATGAAAATTCAAACTCAAACTCAAAGCATTTATTTCAAAAAACCAATTACAGGTATTGTTACATAGTAATTTACCCATAATTCTAAAAACAAAACAGAAAATTAACCGTGTAACTCTTAACATGCGTGCGGGTTTAAATCTAATTTATTTGGAACTGTTTATCACAATAAACAGGTTTCTGGTTTAATTCATTGGGTCATAAGGTCAGTGGCCAGTGTCTAATCGCTAGTACTCTACCACAGACTAGACGATCTTTTCTTCCAAAACTAAACGCTCCCTAAGATCGCTATGTAACAACAATGAAAGAATGGCCATTGTTTCCGAGACATTACACCAATGCGTGGTAACTACCGAACTGTGATATAGATCGAATTATGAGTATTTATAGATTATATTTGATTAGTACGATCAATTTCGATTTGGTGGAAGTTTTCCTATTGGTTTAGGGAGGAAAGACCGACCTTTTAATTCTGTATCATAAATTCATTATTTACAAAAGTTAAGTTACATTTTCCTTTAAGGTATTTTATGACACAGATATATGCCAGTGACCTTGAGTAGTTAGCTTGGGTGTACTGATATCATTTATTATACATAAAACAAAAAGTATTTTAATAAAACACGTTTACTAAAAGATCAATAGTTTAATTATCTTTAAAATGGTGAAGGTTTCAGAAAAATACGCTTGATGGATATTGCGTGATTGTCAGTTTTTTATCTGCGCTAGACATAACTTTACAAATTAATTTCATTATGTAATGTAAACATTATCTAAAATATTCCTTAAGTTATTAAGAAATGCTTTCATTTAACATATATTTTTTCCAAATCATTAACACTACTCGTTTAGACGTGATCTTCAGTATAAAATCATTAAAAGTCGGTTATTGTCGCCTTAAGACACATGTTTGTATCGTGTAGTTTCAGTCAAAGAATTGTTCACTTTTTTCAACCTGTGGGTTCCCAGGAGATATTACTTAGAGCTTTTGTCAATAAGAAGGCTGGTAGCAGTATCTTCCAGTCTTGTCTGCACCAATTCGTCTGCAAATAGAATGGTTGGAATGATTATTATAATCTTAATTAGATGTGAAGGAATCGTTACTGAAGAACTTGGTATAATCTAATCGTACGATGAAAAACTTGAGGATCTGTAGAGGTAGTTATTCTATCCTACTATGCTATACTATTAAACGAGCAATATTTGTATAGGTATATATTTGTTTGTATTTAGATTTGTACTCACGTTCTCAAAATCGGCTCCAACGATTTCGATGAAAGTCGCAATATATGCGAAAATCGATCTAGCTAGGTGTCATATCTGGGAAAATTAGTTTTACTCAAAAATGCATGTAATGTGGTCATTATTTTGACAACCTTGTTTGAGCAAAGTCGATCTTGCCGTTCTGTTTCAAGGAGCGGCCGGCAAAGTTTTGCTGGTCGCTCTAACAGGCCGGCAAAACATTGCCGGCCGCTATTTTGACGTTTCAACGTTTTAAAAAATCAAATGCAAAAAGGTTTTATTTAAAACACAGCTGTTTGTATTTATAGAGATAGGTACAAAAAAAAAATATTCCATATTTGGCTGTATAGTTCCAACTACCATTGTTAAAAAAAAAAAACATAGAAGTAACAAAAGCGCGGTTCAGTGAAAATTTTATTTTTATTTAGTGACTTTTTTGCTAAAAATGAGCTCTCAAAGCAAAAATTATTCCGATTCAATGTGTTTAACACCGCCAGACATTAAAGATGAAGCTAAATTAGTGGTTGAAAATTTAATACCGCGAAACTCAAAGGAAAAATATAAGCTTGCATATGAAAAATTTGTGCAGTGGAAAATCAGTAGGAAATCTAAATCTTTATCCGAAAATGTTTTTCTTGCGTATTTCAATGATCTTTCCAACAAAATGAAGGTACTTGCATTTTTGAGTAAAGCACTATACAAGCCTTGGCCCACTATGACTGCTTTGCTGGTCACGCTATGATTGCCTCGAGCTAGCCTAGCTACGCTCTAGGCCTTCCAGCTTGGCCATCATTGCAGCCCTTGCTGTCCTCGCTGTAAAGGCCTTGACCTACGGCCTCGGCCTTTATCTCAGCTCGTCCATCAAGTGCTGCACGCTGACCGCGCTGTATCGGCCTGGAGCTGCGCTACGCTGCGCTGTCAGCCATCATCAGCGCGACCAGCAAAGAAGTCATTAAAGACCGCGGCAGTAATGTACTATTCTCCGTATTTTCACCCGAGCAGAGCTCGGTCGCGCAAATTTTAGAACAAGATAATGAGTAATCACATGATAATAATGACATTAGAATAATGATCATGGCAGCATGGAATAAGTAGGTACTATACATGGATTAGTATAATATAAATGAGCATTCTCTATTTTCACCAGAACAGAGCTTGGTCACTCTGGTACTAATATTATAAACTAGCTGCGCCCCATGGTTTCAGCCGCATTCTTGATCCCGTGGGAATATTGGAATAAAATGTATTTATTTATTTATTTAAAACTCTTAAACTATCATTACAGGTTTAGAAACCTAATGCGATAGCTAAACCTGCTTATAATATTAACTATTTTAAATAACACTATTACTAACAATTACAAATAACTACACAATACATTAACACCAAATTACTTATAACTAAAACAATACAACCTTATAATTGTAACAATGTAATATTCACAGAAAATTAACTCAAGTATGCTTTACATTAAAAAAATAACACAAAAAAGAAACAATAAACATAAAATTACCCTAATTGTTGCTTTCGTAACATATTATATATAAACTTACTCTTGCAAGTTCACTAAAGTAACACGAAAAAATGTCCAACCTATTCTGAATTCCATTAACAGTACGAATTGCTCGCGTGAGAGGTGCTTTGGCCAGCAGGTTGGTTCGGGCAGTTGGCACAGCCAGCAGTGGCGGGCGCCGCCGCCTCCACACGTAGCGGTCCGGAACAGACAACCGCAAGCACTGAAGCACTCCCGGATTGTGCTCCTTGCCCCGGAGTAGTTTAATTAAATAGACGACAAGAGTAAACTGTCGTCGCACCCTTAACTCATTGTTAAGTTAATTAAAATGTATCCTGTGTCCTAAACCCAGGCCATGTGCCAAATTTCATCTAAATTCGTTCAACCGTTTCTGCGTGAAAGCGAAACAAACAAACTCACTTTCGTATTTATAATATTATTAATAGTATTATATTAGTTAGGATGTGAATGTTTGGATTATAACTCAATTACGCAAAAACGGTTTAACGAATTTGGATGAAATTAGGCGCACAGATAGTTGATAATCTGAATTAATACATATAATACCAAACTGTTTTTTCCCGGTAATACGTACAAGCCCTAGGCAAAAGCAATATAATACAATAACATCCTATAAATAATACTCGGTATAACTATGTAGTTGGCAGGTAACAGCTATATGTTTAGCATGAACACAGTAGAAACAGGTTTTGTCGACGGAATAATAGACAAAATGACAGATAAACAATCATAATCTGTCATTTTGTCTATTCTTCCGTCGACAAAACCTGTTTCTATTGTTGTCATACTAAGCATGCATGTACGCTGCAGTAGTTTTCCTCTCTACATTCATTTTATCCTTGTAAAATAATAGTAGATTGTTAAACGAGGGGCTAAAATAACCCATTGTAACGAGGTAGTTTTACTCCCAAGCTTTAGCGAGGGAGTAAATAGAAACCGAGTTATACCTAATGGGTTTTAGCGCCGTGTGTTACACTCTACTTTTCACTACGATTGCGAGAAAATAAAATAATCCAATACATTTATTTAAATGTACAATTTGTATAATTCTGGATATTTAACGAGATGTTTTTTTTTCGGCAACTTAATTTCAGTCCTTTGTGAAGATGTTCTCACTAGATGATGACATTTTCATTGTTGTAAATAATGATACTACGGTCACCAATTCAATTCGTAATTAGAGAAAAATTCTAAAGATTTCGCGCCAATGCCTTTTTTATTTCTTCTGTAGCCACAACGCAATGCACGCATTCTACCGAAGAGATGGCCGCATTTAGTTCCATTTTCAAAAACAAAATGTTCTTTTTTTTTGTGAACCAGTAATAAGTCGAGTCCATAATCATGATTATTCTACATAAGAATAAAGACTTTTTCGTTTTTCAAGGCTCGTTGGAACAGACAAAAATTAAAAAGAAATTACTTTTTCCCCTAGAGCAAGAAATGCAATTTTTTCCCCGCTCTGGTACTCTACAATGACGGCCTTTTTGAGCAAGAGGAGTGAAAAAACTATTGTAATCATGAAGCTATTAATAACTTTCAAAATGCCATTTAGGTCCTCCGTCCCACTAAAAATGATGTAAAAACATTACCTACGATGCTCAATACTTCCCGTACGACATTGTAAGAGGCTCTTGTTTTCCGGCCGCCATTAATTTAAGCGGAAAACAAAAGGCAGACAGCGATTGGTAAAGTTTCGCTTTTGATCAAACTTTTCATATTAATAGCAACGCTAAAATGTAGTGTCTCTGCCCTTATGTTCTGCCAGAATTAGGCACTTTGTTAAAGGATTCCCCTTGTCTTCGGGTTCGCTGTTATTAGTAGTTATTGTTTGTGTGTTTCTGAAGTAGGTATTTATTGGATTATTAGGATTACCTAATAATCCAATAAATACCTACATTGTCACATTGTACTATTAAGTAATAGTAATTTATTTCCCTCTCACAGAGAGGAGGCCTGTGTCCCAGCAGTGGGAACATTTATAGGCCGATGATGATGATGATGATGAATTTATTTCCAAAACTTCAGTACACATTACATCAATGAGGTCTCGACCCCTGAACTAGGACATCCTGTATGACAGGGGTCGAGGTTTCTCCAGTTACATGGACCAACTTGAGAAGACTTAGACTAAATATAATTAAGTGATTTTTAAAATTAATAAAAGAAAATTGGAATAAAATGAAAAATAGACAAAAATTATGAACAAGATAAGAAATAATAATAACTCTAAAACATTCAAGAGTCTTGATAATGAGGTGTTCTTTTCAGTTAATGTTGTTAAAATCAGTTTTATTTTTAACCAGCTGCGCCTCGCGGTTTCTCCTGAATAAGTCCCGATCCCGTAGCAATATCGGGATTAAAAGTATTCTATGTCCTAACCCAAGTCATGGTTTACGTGTGTGCCTAATTCCATCCAAATCCGATCAGCCTTTTTTTGCGTGAAAGCGTAACAAATATACAAAAAATCAAATGTTTTATCTTTATTTATAATATTAGTTTAGATAGGTATATTGATTTAATTAAAGCTCGGGCTCAATCTCTACATCTCGCAACATACTTAAATTTAATTATAAACAAGTTAAGAACCGCATTCATCTTGAGCTTTCTCATTGCTACCGCCACCTACTCAAAAAGTATTAATTCTTGCTTTTCTTGTGTTGTCTTTAATAGGGTTCCGTAGTCAACAAGGAACGTTTATAGTTTCGCCATGTCCGTCTATCTGTCTGTCCGCGGTCTAGCTCCGAGACTCTTAGTACTAGAAAGCTGTAATTTGGCATAGGTATACATATTAATTACGCCGACAAAGTGGTAAAACAAAATTATGATAAACATTTTTTTTAGGGTACCTCCCCTACACGTTGTGATTTTTTTTTTATCCCATGGTGTGGGGTATCATTGGAAAGGTCTTTTAAAAACATTGTGAGTTTGTGAAAACCATTTTTAGATTCAGGGATCCGTTTGCGAAATATTAAACTTTAAAATGCTAATTTTTGTTAGAGTTAAGTGTCCCCCCTTGCCAGCTAAATGGTTGGTTTTGGATGTGTGAAAAAAATCACAGCAATAGTTTATATAACGAAATTAAAAGGAAAACTATCACAACTAAGTAAGCTCTTCAAGTTAACGAGTAATAATTAACCAACTTAACTTTACAGTTGCTAAAACATGTTTTCCCATACATTTTGTATCAGAGAACATATTTTTTAACTACAAAGTTAAGTTTGTTTTTGGGATAAATTCATCCCAACTACGGAACTCTTCATTGTGCGTGGTCCGACACGCACTTGGCCGGTTTTTTATAGGGGTAGGTCCGTACATGAATATGTAGAGCTTCTCAGCTTGGACCAGTTCTTTGATTTCGGAAGACACCGGCTTTACTGAAAAAATAATAATGTTTGCTGCAGCTTGACAGTAACTCTGAAAATTATACCCCCTATTTTATATTTAATTCTGTTTGATCCTAACTTTAATAATTTGTAATTTGTTTTTGTTATAATTTTATTTTATTAATATTTGTTCCTGATTTTTGTATTTATTCATATTTTGTTTTGATTTAATGAGGGTATTTTATTTGCTTTTATTATAATTAATTTTTCTAATTCTTTTTTTTAAACTTAATTTTGAGTGAGATTATTTTATCACCTTTTGCTGCATATACTTGATAATAGTAACATAATGAAAGAAGTCACTGGCTTCCTGAAATACAGGTACTCTAATCTAGCTCACATTTTTATGGCAATAAAGAATTTATTATTTATTTAATTATTCTGTTCCTGAAATAAAAAAGGAGTAATTTCTGCTGTGATCTATTCCATGCGTGTACCGTAATTATAGCAGGCCAGTAACCATTCCACAGACTGCTCAGTGTAGTTTGGTTCGGAATCTTAATTGTGTGAGCCCGATACGCTCTTTGCCGATTTTTTATAATGCCAGCTTTCCACCAACCACATACCCTGATGTGACGTAAACAATTTTCTGTTCCTGTATTATGGTTTTCAGATCTCACGGTACATCTATTGTGAATCAGATCGGAAGCAGGTGGCAGGTCCGCAATGCGCCAAACCTTTTGTTTGACATCCGGAGGTCTGCTCGCCGTCTTTTATCAATGGTTGATTATGTTATTGATTTTGGATAAGGAATTGTTTGAAGTTTTGGTTAATGGCGTCTTGCCTATTGCCACGTAAGAATTTGTTTTCCATTTATTTTATTGGTACACTAACAATTGTTTACATAGGTTCTATGTAAATGTAACATGCGAAACTGTGTATGCAAAAATCACTTACAGGCAAACTCCTTTCAACTGTCATTAACGAGACAATAGAATTTTAATTGTTATCCACCTCAATGAGGCATCGTAACAGATGATGAGATATAGAAGTTGTACAAAAAATAATTAATAATCTAGCTTTAAATTACGTAAGTATCTAAAAGTGTAATTAATGAATAAACGATGATTATAATGACATTTAATAATATAAGGTACTTATTATAATTACGTAAACACACACATTTATTTAGGAAGGTATTTAAGAAATTTGCTTTTCAATTTGTCCAAACTTTCAAAGTGCACATCGATTTGATCACTGCAGCTATTTACGACTATGCATAATCTTGCATAGGGAGAATTGGCGCTAAGAATCGTTCTTCGTTGCAGTGGGCAGACTAGTGATAAGGGACTGCGAGGAATTTTTGAGGGAGCAAGGAAATTAAAGGTGGGCAATATTTGTGGGCAGTCAATTTTATAATTCACTAGCTGCGCTTCGCGGGTTCACCCGCAGAAGTCTCGATTCCGTAGAAATATCGGGATAAAAAGTATCTTTTTTGTTAATCCAGGTTATAAACAACCTGTGTACCAAATTTCATCCAAATCCATTCAGCTGTTTGAGCGTGAAGAAGAGACAAACATACACACACACACACAAACTTTCGCCTTTATAATATCAGTAGGATTATTTTGCAAACAAACATTGCCTCATTAATGCGACGGCGATTGTCTAGAGAAACCGTTTTAAAGTGTTTCAGTCTGTTACTATATGAATGTACTTTTTTAGTTATTCCGCTGCCAAAGGTGCCTTAAAAATGCATTTGAACGCGTTCCAGACTCAACGAGTGAGTGGCATAGTGTGGACGCCAGATCATGCTACAATATTCCAATATGCTTGGAATTAAGCAATTATAAAGCATAATTTTAGTTTTAGAACACCTAAACTGTTTGGGGTTCCTTATATCAAATCCCAGAATTTTAGAGGACTTTTTTATAATATTATCTATGTGTGGGATAAACGTTAGCTTTCGATCAAACGTAACACCAAGGTCTCTCATTGTGTTCTGTTCAGCAATTTTTACTCCATCGATATTATAGTCTTGGTCTATTACATAATGCTTCCGTGTGTATTTAACATGGTAACATTTGCTTGGATTAAGATGCATCTTGTTAGTTTGATACCATTACACAAGACTTTCTAGATAGCTCTGTAGAGAGGCATCATCTTTAGAATTAACTATTTTGAAAAAAAAATGTCGTCGGCATACTTATAGATAACAGAGAACCGAAAACAATTGGGAATATCGTCAATAAAGAAATTAAACAAAACTGGTCCTAAATGAGGTCCCTGTGGCACCCCAGATGAGATATAACGTAGGTCTGATCAAAGACCGTTAATGACCACATAAAAATATCTATTCACAAGATACGAACTCAACCATGAAAAGAACGACCCAGTGATACCATATGCTCGTAATTTACTAACCGTAATGGTGTCTTGCCTAATGCTAAGTAAACATTTGCTTTACATCGTTCAAATTACTTTATGGAACGAAGTTCTTTATCCCGGCTTGCGGTAGGAGTAAACTGTTAGAAATAGTCACGTAACGAAAATGCCCGAAAAAAAATAGTTTCAAGTGTCAAAAGTTTTTGTTTTTTAATACAGTCATCTAGTATAAGTTTTTAGATTTTTTGAAAAGTACTTTATTGTAAGCAGTAAACGTCCGGAGAAATACTCTACAATTATGAAATTTTTATGTATTTCTCCTGTTGCCTTATCGAAATGCCAAATTAACAAGCCCACGACACTTGTTTTTAGATGACAGAAACAAAAACTAAAAAGACTCGTAACGCACGCCTAGTTGTTCGTGGCTCGTGACCTATAATGCACGAATTTGTAATTCGCAGAGGTTATTACTTGTCCAAACACTTACTAGGGTAGAACGGTAAATAGTAGGTAGGATGCCTTGCATTTCCACGTTAAGGGGGAAGCGTCAGGGTAGCCCGCGAAATTCAAATTTTCTTACGTTTTTTGCTTTTTGCAGGTCAGTGACAGTTTTTATGTTGATTAAAATATGATTTGCGGCCGTAACAAATATGGTTTTACTAAATTATAATCATTACAATCAGCAATACAACTCCATAAGTTAGCAAAGGTGTCAAAAATATTTCATGAAATCATGACATTTGACACCTTTATCTTCTTCTTAATCACTATTGCTGATTGTAATGATTATAATTGAGTAAAGCCATATTTGTTACGACCGCGAATCATATTTAGATCAACATACAACATGATAGTGACCTGCAAATTGCAAAAAACGTAGGAAAATTTGAATTTCGCGGGCTACCCTGACGCTTTCGCCTTAAGTAGAACATGTTGGAACACACAAGAGCTCAAACATTTCAATACCTCCGAGCTTTGAGGGATTTGCACGCTTGTGGCGCTCAACAGTTTTAGGTGTGTAGTAGGCATGCTCTGTTCCATATCATAACGCCTTTTATAGCGAGGATATTGGTGAAACTATACATCTTCTATACATATACTTACACACACAAATAAATAAAATTGAAGTGTTTGTAATGTCAAAATAACAGCTTTTTAGTAAATGCATAAGACCGAGCTCTGCTGGGGTGAAAATAGACAATTCTCATTTAATAGTATAGGATAGTTCATACTAATTCCATGTATAGGACATACTAATTCCATGCTGTCTTGATAGTAAGTACTTACTAATTCCTTGCTGCCATGATAGTAGATACTTACTAATTCCAAGCTGCCATGTCATTATTCTAAGGTACCCATCTTGTTATAAACTTTGGGCTACCGAGCACAGCTCGGGTGAAAATACGGAGAAAACGAATTTTCCCAGATATGAGACCTAGCTAGATCGATTTTTCGCCACCGTAGACCCCTATATTGCAACTTTAATCGAAATCCTTAGAGTGGTTTTCCAGAACGTGATTACAAATATATAAATATACAAATATTGCTCATTTTATAGTATAGGATAGGATATACGGTACTTATAACAAAAAACAATTACATTTTTTTTTTTTGCCTTTCTGCCTGTTTGGTTATCCCGGTAAATCTCTGAAACGGCTAGACCGATTTTGGCGGGACTTTCACTGGCAGATTGCTAATGATATAAGGAGTGACTTATTTTAGAAAAAGTATTCGGGTCCAGGCAGCAGCTAGCATTGTATTGAAAGGGAACTGAGGGCTCTGTCCGTGTGTGCGAAGTTAGCCCACAGGTTTGCACGTTGTACTGCAGACGTAAAGGTGGCTCTTTAGAGCATTCTGTAATACCTTCTACACATGCAGCTTGTAGGAGAAGTATTCGCGAGCATCGTATGGAGCCCTTCATGTCCAATTTAATAATGCGTTCAGAAAACTGATGGGGTTGACATGGCGTTGCAGTGCGTCAAGGATTTTTGCGGCGGCTCGTGTATTTTTTTTAAATACTATAATTCGCAAGCGCGCTATATCAATGGTGGCACGAGTTATGGCCAGCCCCAACAGGGTTCTGAAAATGATAGGTGGCAAAATGGACTGTCATTACATAATTCACTGCTGTCAGTTACATGTGTCAGCGTATCGTGTTGTTTAATAACACGTAGTTTTAAGGACATTGTTACTAACCCTATATGAGTCTTGGCTTGAAGTAAAGTTTTTTTGAAGTGAAAACTTCTTCCGCGTTGGGCATTTTTGAGATGGGAAAAAACAATTGAACTCGCGACACCGTTACCGACACCTCATTTTTGTAAACGCGATTATGCTCTTTATTTATATTACATTACGGATCAATGTTCTATGTAAGTATTTTTACTTTAAAGGTTTTGGAAGTATTTTTTAAATTGTTCAAGTTTTCGCTTCTGTCGGTACTCCCGGAGAGCTACTGTTTTTTTTTTAAAATAAGGTTTAATTTTAATAAATATACACATAACATCACGCCTGCATTCCCTGAAGGGTTAGGCAGAGGTGTACCTATAGTACACCCACTTTTCGCCAGTGATATTTAATGTAAAATACAATATTATACGGTTCAAGATTGTATTTTGTGTAGATATAATAAAAATAAAAATGTGGTTTAAAAAAATTCCTTTTATTACCTACCTATGTCCTTTCATTGCATGCTTTAAGAAAAGGATCGTCTCTCTGTTTACAAATCTGTTAGTGCGCAACTGCGGAATTAAGTATGTCCAATTTCTTTTCTATATAGGTGTATTTTTTGGGTTACTTAACAATTTCTATTAATCTTAATGTTATATTGCAACTTTCATTGAAATCGTTAGAGCCGATTTCGAGAACGTGAGTACAAATATATATACATAATATTGCTCGTTTATTATATCGTGTGCGTTTACTAAAACGTAGAAAAAGATCTAAGTTTATAAAAAAGGCCTAAGTTTATTAAAAAAATAAAAAAAAAATTGAGAGCCCGTACAATATAATGTTATAAAGTCAAGATTGGTAGTACTTAATTTAGTTCGTAATGTACACTTAATTTTGACGTGCGTAAAGGTCAATAATGTTATTTTATTAAGAAGTCAGTCTAGAATGAGATAATGTAGCGAACACTTTGTAATAACTTTAGTAATTTTGGAAGGCTTATTTAATTTAGAAAATCTTTGCTAAGTTAGTGTATAATTCAAGTTAATTGTGTAAACTTCATGAATTATTATATTAATACGATGATAATGTTGGATGGGATGAAAGCTGGCATATTAATTTAGAGATAGACGTAATATTAGCCTTTTCGATTGAACACTGTAGTTTGTAATTAATTTGAAATCACAATAGTTACATAGATTATGTAGCTAATAGTTGTGCATTATTTTGTTGATGTTGAATAAGCTAATATTAGGTAAGAGGATGTCGAATTTGATTCAGTTCGTTTTCAAATAGTTCTAATTGAGATTCTAAAATAATATAAAAATTATTTTATAATTGAAGGAACAAATGACTTGCATCGTTTTCAAAGTTGCATCGTCTAAACCAAGGATTTCCAACCGGTGAGGAGCGCCTCCCTTTGGGGGCATAGAGTAAACAATGGGGGGGCACGGCGGCTCTAATAAAAAACTATAGATTTATTAAAATTTTGGTTCTTGATTTAGAAAAGGTTAAGGTTAGTTTTCTAGACCCGAACGTTTCATAATATCTCGGCAAAGTAACTACTATTTCTGTTATAATGATCAAAAGAAAATCTAACCTATCTAAGGCGGTGAAAACATTTTCGACCTCACTTTCGCTCGCTTAACATTCTTATGCTTGTCTGCTTATGTCGACAAAGTAACTCAGGGGCGTAGTGATTTTAAAAGAACGTTCAGGGATCGCGTATGTTAAAAGGTTGGGAACCCCTGGTCTAAACACTGTTTAGACGAACACACTGTTATACACACACACTGTTTAGAAGAGCCGCACATAACGGTCGCAGTGACGGCTGTCATGAAAATGATGGCAGTGGCAAAGATTTAAATCGTTAGATTCGCCTCATCAAAAGATAGTCGCGTTTCTATTTCGTTTAAACACCTCTGACATACACTGACGCTGTGACTTGACTTGATTGTCATGGAAACTGTTTATTAATAGGTATTGTGTGAGCTCACTTTTCTTAGTAGGTATGGACACTTTTTCGTTAGGCTGATTTTGCAGCTGTCTGGGAGACACGCACGGGTCTCGTACGGGTAGCGTCCGCAGTGCTCTGAAACAAGGGAGTTAGTACGATACGGTTGCTAACGTTGTACGGGTTCTACCCGGAGTGGGTTGCGTACAGACCAATCCGCGTCGCTGTGAAACAATGTTCTAGCGCCTTACGTGTGTCTCCATTCCGGGGGCCCGTACGGGTGGCCCGCACGAGTCTCTCGGACAGCTGTGAAACCAGCCTAAGTACGGTGAGGGCAAGTCTAGCGATTTAAATCTTTGGGCAACGGGGTTTGACTTTACGATGTCAAAAACGCTCTCTAGGTAAACACACCAACTTAGTTTCATATACATACAATGTTTCAGTGACGTCAATCGCCGGTAAATTGCGAACGCTACGTGGGTGGTCACCGCTCTTCTAAGATACAGTGACAAGAACCGTTGCTTATTTATAATTTCATGTGTGTTTTAGTGTTTTATACATATATCTTGCTTAGATATATACAATGTCGCCAATGGGCATGTGACCACCTGAATTTTTCTGAATTTTCATGAAAAATTCTAGATTTTACGAACTTTAAAATAGGTAGGTCTATCTTTAATATTTTTCAAGTTATTCAATTTTTTTTTTGTGCTTTTGCCATAATTATCTCCGATGTTATTGGCTCGATTTGAATTCTGTTTATTATTTCTAAAAGCTTATGAGTTATTTTATCGGCTTAACTAACATTTTTATTAAAATTTGCCGACTTTGGAAAAAAAAAACGGTGGTGAAGATTTTTTTTTTTTCTAAAAACAATCAGTATATATTTTAAAAAACACAAGTGTGAGTCCAAAAAATCATGAAGACTATGAAAAATATATATATATATAAGAATAAAGAAAAAAAATGAAGATATACCCCGTTTTAAAGTTCATTTTCGAGAATTTTTCATGAATATTCAGAAAAATATGGGTCGTCCATGGGCGGCATTGTATATAAATGAGAAGAGGGTATAGAAGATGTGTTAATTACATCCAAGACAAACAAACATTTACTTAAACCATCTTTCGATTCAATCTCATACCTCATACATGCAATATGCACCCAAAATTTCAATCTACCCTAAATATCTGGCTAATAATCTTAGTGGCAGTATCTCTACGGATATTATCCGGCCATGCAGATTTATATCCGGCTTATATTCCGAGGCACATATTGCAGCTCGGGGCCTATTCAAACTGCCTGTGAAATATGTATTGGGAGCTTTGCCTGGCTTTCGACCTGCATTTCTTGGCTAGGTGTTTTGGATTCAAGATTGTTTTGGAAGCAAGAATATCCCGGAAGGTTTTGTGATTGGAATGAGAGTTTTGATTAGCCTGGAGACGTTGGCTGCTGAAGATATCACCATTCTCATCATTCTCCTGCCTTGCCTCAATTTTTTTGAGGTCGGCGCAACATGTTTTTTAGGGTTCCGTAGTCAACAAGGATAGTTTCGCCATGTCCGTCTATCTGTCTGTCCGCGGTCTAGCTCCGAGACTCTCAGTACTAGAAAGCTGTAATTTGGCATAGGTTACATATTAATTACGCCGACAAAGTGGTAACATTCAATATATTTTTTTAGGGTACCTCCCCAACACGTAAAGTGGGAACGTTTTCTTTTTTTTTCTATCCCTTGGTGTGGGATATCGTTGGAAAGGTTGTTTAAAAATATTGTGAGTTTGTGAAAATCATTTTTCGATACAGGGATCCGTTTGCGAAATATGAAGCTATAAAGTGCTAATTTTTGTAAGAGTCAAGTCCTCCTGCTAGCTAAATGGTTGGTTCTAGATATGTGGGAAAATTCACAGCAGTAGTATATATAACGAAATTAAAAGAAAAACTATCACATCTAAGTAGGCTCTACAAGTAAACGAGTAATAAACGACCAACTTACATTTGCAGTTGAAAAAACATGTTCCCCCATACATTCCGTATCGGAGAACATGTTTTTCAACTACACTGTTAAGTTTGTTCTTGGCATAAATTGACGCACTTGGCAGGTTTTTTGAAATGAAAACTTCTTTAGGCGCGTTGGGAATTTTTGAGATGGGACTAAACCATTGATTTCGCGACACCATGACGACACCTCATTTTTGTAAACGCGTTTGTGCTCTTTATTTATATTACGTTACGGATCAATGTTCTAAGCAAGTATTTTTACTTCAAAGTAAAGGTTTGGAAGGTTAGCTTAAAGGTTTTGGAAGTTTTTTTTGTAAACGCGATTGTGCTCTTTATTTAGATAAGGTTCCGGACCAATGTTCTATATAAGTATTTTTCTTCCACCAAGGCGATCTTGTTCAAGTTTTCACTTCTGTCGGCACTCCCGGAGTGCCACTATTTTTTTTCTTCCATACTTCTCTATCAATCGTCATCTCGGTAGTAACCCCTTTCTAGCCATATCATCTATATCATCTTCCACACAGTCAATCCATCGTTTCTTTATGGTCTTCCTCTACTACTGTAGATGTGTTTTTATGAATTACCTACTGCCACATCGCCATTGTAACACCCTGTGTGTTGCTTTCCTCGAGAGTCCACCTCAGGCGTTTACCTACACGTTCTTTATTTAATCTGACGATTACAATGGAATTGTTTGGACTTTAAAAGAGACTTTGACCTCTGAAATTCATCTGTGCCTCTGACTTTGTTTCGGTGTTACTTCTCAGAGGTGTCGGCTAGGAAACACTAAGCTCATCTAGACTAAATTAAAAAAAAAATACATGTAAAAGTGTTTTATTTTTAACCAATTTACAAAATAATAATTATCATTTATCATGTTATATTGTTGTTTTTGCGTAGTGTTTGTTGTGTTTGTCCTGTTGTATGTTGTTTGTGTTATGTGTTTTGTTGTTGTTGTTTATTGTGTTGTTTGCCTGAGAGATATTTCTCGACGGCATGTGAAGCCAAGTTAGAGGCCCATGGGCGGCTTTAAAACTCTGACACCAGGTTAGTCACTAACCACACGAAAAGAAGAAGATCATGTTATGAAACTCTTAAACGTTCTTATGGTACATCTGTTTTTTATATTTATATGGGTACATACAATAAAGAGTATATTTATCTATCTACTGCTGCAGTAAAAAGTGAACGAGGAAATAGTGATAAAGTATTTGTGATCGCAGTTGGCACTAGCGACATAATCCATTAGAGGTCGATATTTTTGTTCAAGAGAACCATATTCTTGTCTGTGGAGTTACGGAAGCCGGCACTAATAATGGTTAGATAGGTACTCCCTTTCCAGCTTTTATACTTATTTGCAAGGCCTCCCTTATTATTGAGTACAGTAAGTCTCACGTCAGTAGTAACCCTACGACCTTTTGCTAGTAGGTATAGGCAGTTTCAATACCTACTACCAACTTATTTTTCTTTCTTTCTTCAATAGTGCCAGCTTATATTATACTGGTTTTGTTACCACTGACGAGCGGCCTACCGTTTCTACTTACCCATGTTTTTGATCATGATGTCCAATATTTTTCGCCATGGCTCGATATTCTAGTCCAAGAGGTAATTTTTATTTACATGAAACCATATTCAAAAGATTTTTACAATGCATGTGCTCGAAAAGAGCGTTTTCCACACAGCCAAACTGTGCGGAAAGTATCACTTTTTTTGACTAGTGCTTTTTACTTTTCTGTTTTTTTTAAATTTTTAACTTTGTCGTCAGCCCGACGCAAAGAGTTTTTATTATTAGAGAAAAGTTTTACAAATTTGATGATGATGATGACGATGGCGTCAGTGGCGATGACGATGGCGATGGCAATGGCGATGACAATGGACAAAGTCGAAGGTCGAAGTCAAAGTCAAAGTCAATGCTAAAGCCAAAGCTAAAGTCAAAGCCATATCTAAATCCAAAGCCAAAGCCAAAGCCAAAGCTAATGCCAAAGCCTAAGCCAAAGTCATGACGATGGCGATGATGATGACGAAGAATCTTGTTTATATTATTTATGTACGTCAGCCAAGATGTCAGATTGTTACACATCATAAGCGAATACTGTAAGGTTCGCTCGTTTTTTTATTTCCTCGCACAATGCATAGTAAAACGTTGTATGTTACACGTGCGTAAGATGATTTCCGACTCGTGGAAGCTCGCTCACGTCGCAACACGGTGATGCTACAATGGATAAAAGGACACAGCGGATCGCTAGGTAACGACGCATCTGACGAACTTGCTAGAAGAGGTTCTAGCAGGGCAGTCTGTGTAACCGAATATATCGTACCAATCCCTTTCTACCAAATATGCAGGTGGCTACAGGAGTTCACCCTCACACAAGCGGAGTACTGGTGGACCTCGACACCGGGCTGCAGGCAGTCCAAGGAAGCTATGCCACCCTGGATAGCAGGCTAACCAGACGTTTATTACGCCTGGGTAAGAATGGCCTGCGCCTGGTGACGGGAACCATCACGGGACAATGCTCGCTAAACAAACACTTCCACACAATTTATAGGCATAACGGACAGCCCTCTATGCAGGGCATGCATGGAGGCTGAGAAAACCGTCGCGCACGTGCTCTTCGAATGCACAGGCATCACCCAGATTAGAACAGAAACCCTCGGGTCACCCAAATCTTTTACAGATGTTCTGAACAAACCAGGAGTTTTGATTAACTTCTGGAGGGAGGTGGGCTGGTTGGAATAACCACCAAACGGCCGCCATGGCCCACGCACAATGGTCCACCTGACGGACTGAGTGCGGAAACCAAACCCCATAACATAGAACATAGAACATAACTCGCTCACTTCGCTCGCTCGTGAATAAAAATGCCACTCGTCGGAAATCATCTACTTTCCGCACTTATAGCATAAATAACTATTCTATTTTAAAGACAAAGTCAAAGTCAAATCATTTGTTTCAAATAGGCCCATGTATGGCACTTTTAAACGTCAAAATTTACAAAATATTAAAATTGATTCTAGTCGCCCCTTCCAAAAGTTAGTTTTCGTATGGAGAAGAATGGGCAAGAAACCCCACCGTTACTCTTTTAAAATGTTTTACAATTGTTTGTATATGCACATACATTAGTTAAATAATATTACCTATATGTGAAGACGATGCACCTAGAATATAAAAACTTTTTACAAAAAAAAAACAACCGACTTAAAAAAAAAACACTACAAAGTGAAAAATAACTTTAATTTCGGAAGTCGGTGTCTTTGGTTTTGAATTTTCGTTCTTTGTCACCGACTTCCGAAATTAAAGTTATTTTTCACTTTGTAGTGTTTTTTTTTAAAGTCGGTTGTTTTTTTTTGTAAAAAGTTTTTATTTTTCACTTTTTAGTTGTGGTACCTACCCCACACAAATTCGAATACCACTACCTGCTATGTAAATAACAGTGACAAGAAGTTATCATATCATCTACATACTAAGTGGGAAAAAATACGTATAATTGAAGCTAACTCAAAAACTACCCAAGCAAAGTTAATAAAATTTATATGGGACCACCTCTGAAGTATGATCTACCAAACAAAAAAAAGAATCATAAAAACTATTCATAATTGGCGGAGTAATCGCGTAACAAACATACAAAAAAAAAAAAACAAAAAACATACAGTCGAATTGAGAACCTCCTCCTTTTGGAAGTCGGTTAAAAATAGCTATGGTGACGGTGACAGTGACGGTGATGATGGTGATGATGATGAATATTATTTATATCATATACGTATACGCCAGCCAAGTTATCAGATGTACACATCATATGTGCCTACTGTAACGATCGTTTTTTTTATCAGCGTCTCAAGCAGCTTTAATCCTTTTTTAAAGCCTAAAAATGTGTACCCACCAAGTGAAGTAGTTAGCCTCATTAATATTTTCCCTGAAGCGTCGTTAAGTTACATAAAATTAGGTAGGTATCTAATTAACAAACTCATCTAGGGACTAGTTCAAAACTGCGCACTCCAGAGGTCGAGAGTCGAGGTAAAGTTGCTAACAATAATTAAATTTTTAATAAAATTTGAACTTAATTTTAAATAAAAAAATCACTTTTTGGTTAGCTGTTATACAACTAGCTTAATTTTCTTTTATAGTCTTGTGTTTTATGACATTGATTTTACATTCTGTGATTACTTTCTCACACACTGACTTATTAATTACAAAATTTTAGGAAAATCGTCTACTTTTACAATGTTTGTAAATATGTGAGCACCATTTATCTATCACATATTAAATTATCTGTCGTTGCTTCATTTTTAATTCTTTTTACCTATTGTGGTATAGTAATTTTTAACCGACTTCCAAAAGGAGGAGGTTCTCAATTCATCTGTATGTTTTTTTTTTTTTTGTATGTTTGTTACGCGATTACTCCGCCAATTATGAATAGTTTTTATGATTCTTTTTTTGTTTGGTAGATCATACTTCAGAGGTGGTCCCATATAAATTTTATTAACTTTGCTTGGGTAGTTTTTGAGTTAGCTTCAATTATACGTATTTTTTCCCACTTAGTATGTAGATGATATGATAACTTCTTGTCACTGTTATTTACATAGCAGGTAGTGGTATTCGAATTTGTGTGGGGTAGGTACCACAACTAAAAAGTGAAAAATAAAAACTTTTTACAAAAAAAAACAACCGACTTTAAAAAAAAACACTACAAAGTGAAAAATAACTTTAATTTCGGAAGTCGGTGTCTTTGGCTTTGAATTTTCGTTCTTTGTCACCGACTTCCGAAATTAAAGTTATTTTTCACTTTGTAGTGTTTTTTTTTTAAAATCGGTTGTATTTTTTTTTAATTATCAGTTTTAATTTATTCTGTTATTTGATTAAAGCGGGTACATGCACCTCCCTATGTGTTTATTATTCTAGCGCATGACACTCGTGGGCTGCAGCTGAAAATCAGCGTCAGGTGGTGACCATGTGTTGCCATCTGACAATATGCTGAGCTGAGGCCCTTTTGGCATTAAAAGCATTGTTTTTGTTGTTTGTAGTTTTAAGGTGTTTTTTTTCTGTAATGCCAATAAACGCATTTTTCTTTCTTTCACTGTCACCGTCACCATTACCATCATCATCGTCATCGTCATCATCATCATCATCAACATCATTATCCATGAAAATGGGTTGGTAGTTGGTACCATCTGACAGCCAACTCAAGCACCCAAGTCTGCGGCGCGTGAGTTGCCGACGGCAAGAAATGTTGCCATTTTAAATATTATATTTGTATAAACATTTAGGACTAGTATTGTATTTATTTTATTTTTGATTTGTTATTTCACTATATGCTGCACCGGTTGACGTCATCACGTCAGCGCCGGCTATCGCTGAAAACCAGCGCTGGGGC
The DNA here is from genome assembly GCA_949152395.1 of Agrochola litura. NCBI lineage: Eukaryota > Metazoa > Arthropoda > Insecta > Lepidoptera > Noctuidae > Agrochola > Agrochola litura. The sequence goes on along the minus strand of OX424494.1, from coordinate 25,003,039 downwards.
TCTGTCTCGCATGGGGTCGCAGCTTTATGCTGAGCGATGGCCGTTTTGCGTGGATGTGACGCATATTTTCCCCCAATTTGTTATTTACGTGTTCTTTTTTAATCTTTTTTTGCGTCATGTTTACCGCAAATAAACGAATTTTCTTCTTTTCTTCTTCTTCTTCTCATTAGTCAAATCAAATAGCGCGCGCTTCCCCGGCTTCCTGTTACACACTTCCGTCCTTTTTCACGAAATCACTTTCACAGATTTGATTATTTAGATTTTTTTAGATTTTGATTTTGATTGCAGGAAAGCGAGAGGAACATTGTTACCCATCATAAACTAAAATATGAAATGAACAAAACATTTTTCTATAAAAAAAAATGTAGTCGATTTACATTATTTCGTCCCAAAATAAGTTGCACATTGTTTATCCATTTCTGTGCTTCTCGCGTCCTCACTTGCTTTAATTTTATTCCAGCATTTGCAGCCCTTTCATTTTTAATAGCAGTCGATCTACATTATTTCGTCCCAAAATAAGTTGCACATTGTTTATCCATTTCTGTGCTTCTCGCGTCCAATTCACTTGCTTTCATTTTATTCCAGCATTTGCAGTCCTTTCATTTTTAATAGCAGTCGGTCTACCTTATTTCGTCCCAAAATAAGTTGCACCTTGTTTATCCATTTCTGTGCTTTTCGCGTCTTCACTTGCTTTAATTTTATTCCAGCATTTGCAGCCCTTTCATTTTTAATAGCAGTCGATTTACATTATTTCGTCCCAATTCAAGTTGCATCGTGAATATCCATTTCCCAATGATAGGTGTGAATACGTAGATAATGCGGGCTGCATCATGAGCGCGACTCTGTATTAACGCTCATGCTGTGATTGCTATTCATTGAAACATTCCAGTTTATATGCCGCGTGAATTTACGAGTGTGAGCGCCATTTTATTTTGCATTTTTTTTTTTGTGAGAAGTGGTCTTGTAGAGGTGGTAATTAATTTGTTGATAGTACTGAAAGGCTACTAACAAAAGGTAGATGTGAGTGGAAATGCCACAAGCGAACGTCCTCGAAGGACAAGTGACTCTTTGGTGATGTTCTTCAGAAAGGTCAGGTGCGTAGTAATCGCAACTGGCGTGCGTGCATGACCAGATGTATGAACGTAAACGAGGCAAAAGGAGTAGGTATGTAAGAATCGTAGCAGGTGGCGTTCTGTAGTTTTGTATGTACAGTACGTACTGAAAGCAAGTCACAGAAGGTAATAGTGGCTACTTCAGAAGTTACTTACTCTATTTTCTTTTCCAGGTACCAATTCTAGCCATTTTCATCAAATTCGGATCGGTCACTTAGTCGTAACGTAGTTCGGAAAGCTTCTCCAGTTGTCCAAAGTATTATTCCTAGTACCTACAGTACAAATATGTTCTTAATGTCCCTCGGCAAACCTCGTGTTTCGTCCGTCGTCGGATATCTATCAGTTGCTCTTTGCACTTGGTGCAGCCCGGACGCTCTCAATCGACTTGGAAGTATATAGAGTTGTTAATACTCTTTTAACATAATGTAATTTAATTAAAACATTGTAGGAAAGCTGCCAAATACGCAGGCACGACAGATAGGAAAATAGTTTTACAGCTCTATATAGTTCACACGAAAATCAAAATAAAACAACAACAAAGTATTTAGTTCTGACTTCAAATTATTATACAAGATAAATCTAATAATTGATGGACATGGAAATTAGGATTCGTTTGTATTCGGAAATGCGATAATTCCCGAGGGACATAAAGAAAATAGAAATACTGTACCTTTATTTTTAAGAAGGTATCATCAATCTTCTTGATCAATAAAATTCCTAAATTTTTTAGGCACGTCATGATTTGTCCTGTGGAAAACTTCTTTACTTAAAACTTCCTTCTCCAACAAACTTTGCATAATTTTTGCCTTTCAGTAAAAAGTTTGTAAACGTCAAATTTTAGAATAAAACCTCTAACGTTTTAGTACCTTAATACCTGTTAGAAGCCTTTGGTTATTCATCAAATAATTGAACTCTTGTAAAGAGACGTTTTGAGTACCTGATGGATTGTTAAAAGTTTTAAACATTGATTTATTTTTGTAGTTATTGTTCTGTAGTTTGATGATTCTTGAGCTCCTTAAATTCTGAGTTGAGCTAAACGATTACCTATTGACACGTGCGTGCACTGACTGGATAGGTTCACGCAAATCTGTATGGTTCTTTCCTCAACTCCTCACATTCACAATAATTAAAATCTACGGACAAACTCCGGCAAGCGTAGCTTAACCTGGTGGATCGACCCATCCTGCTGTTATTACTTAGCCACGAGCTCCTCTATCATTTATGTTACAAGTGTGTTATAGAAGAGTAAAAAATTAGTTATTTATGCAACTGTTGTATAATAAGGGGTATTAAAACACGAATGTGGTTTTATAATATTATCACATGAGTGTTTTAATACCTAACTATAACAGTTTCATACAAGACTTTATCACACCCGTGATATGAATCCTCTATAAAAGTTTCTGAAACCATTGGGTGTTTGTAATTCAAGATCAAGAATAAAGAAATTCGTATGTATATCGCCTGCAGCAGCACATCACACACACATGCGTGCAGCGGGTGCTGTTGTACCCCATTTGAACATTGAAACGAGTTGCATAATGAAATTTAGTACAACATTAAAACACTCGTTTGGATGATGTAATGGTTACTATGACACTGGCTGTTATAATGTTGCCAATAAGCTAACTGTTTCAGAAACTTTTATAGAGGTTTTATAGCATGGATGTAAAATTACTTTTTGTTTTGATTATAATTATATTATCTGCATAACATGTGAGTACGGTGGTCAGTGTCTCAAACTCGTGAGAAGTCGCGAGTGAGTTTCCAGTGACACATGTCGACTGGAAAACTTGATAAGAAACTCCTCACCATTTCAACATCCTCCCTAAAATTTCATTAAACAGGCTTACAATACGTTCACATGATTCCGTATGAATTTAAATAATTAATAGAACTCGCTGAAGTCTGTAATATTAATGAAAACAGGTGAATTTTCTCGCATCGCGCCGTGTACGTAATTACGCTTGTTTTATGAGGGAACATTAAATAGCATTGTAGGGTGTTGACGGGACTTTCACAGTTTAATTTGTTAAGGTTTTTGGGTGAGCAGAGTTATAGGTGTGTGGAGAATATTTTTTGGTAAATAAATTATTCTTCATTAACACATCTTTTTGTCCATATCAGTATTTTCGAGCTTGTGGCTAAGTAATAACAGCCGCACGGGTCGCTCCATCAGGTTAAGCTACGCTTGCCGGGGTTGGTCCTTAGATGGGTGACCATCTTTAAATACCAAGACTTCCGTGCCACATTAAGCCGTTGATCCCGGCTGTCATTCGTGCATCTTTGACGGTCCTTACGGGTCGTCAGAAGCCCGAAAGTGTGACACCAGTCTTACCAAGGGGTATCGTATTACCCAGTTACTGGGTTGTGGAGGTCAGATAGGTAGTCGCTCCATGTAAAATGGTATTCAGGTGTATCCGGTTTTACTGGAAAAAAAAAATGTTTTATTTATGCTTCAGTTTATAAAAAAGGGTTTCGTGTTTGGAGCCTCCTTTTAAGTCAACAATCGACCCCAACATAGTTGAGAAAAGGCTAGACAAACTAATTGACTGAACTGACCAGTATTTTTGACTATGACAGTTGTCTTATATTGTACGTTTTGGTTGTAAGTTCAGTATCATAATACTTATAATGTAGTCCTCCAGACCAAATAGTCACGGTGGCCAATCTCAGTGAAGACGAGGCATCGACGCAGGAGATATTAGGTAGTGCACTAGTGTGTGTGCAAACACAGGTGTACCTAACATAACATAACTGGCGAAATCCTGGTCTTCTTCTTTTTGTGTGGTTAGTGACTAACTTGGTGTTAGAGTTTTAAAGCCGCCCATAGCCTTCTGAATTGGCTTCACATGCCGTCGAGAAATATCTCTCATGTTTTCCTTCATCGTTTTTGAAGCAAGTGATAATTTTACAATACGCTCATGAATGTGAAAAGTCGGAGGTGCGTGCCTTGGATTCGAACTCGAGACCTATGACTTGGCAGTCTGCCGGTCACACCACTAGGCTATCGCTGCCACAGTGCTATAGGTACACCTCTGCGAACATTTCCGGGAAATGTTTTTTTTATAAAATTGACTGTACAAACTTAAATTGACCTTTAATTGAAATAGTGTTAAGTTAATTCATGACCGTACAAGAGCCTTTTGAATTGCTCTTTCTATTTCATTATTAAGCCCTTGATAATTTTCGTAAGCCAATAAATATCCTTAAATTTTCATAATTTTAATCTCACTTGTCCACTAGCAATAATGTTTCGCCAGCACCTTTCATACAGTTAAATAATAAATGTCTCTTTATAGACCTGCAGATTCGTCCGAAGTAGATTAGTATTCAGTACAGTGTTAGTCACTAAGTTCATTTATGTTTTACAGCTGCAATGCAGGTTCAACTTTCTGCTTTGTTTGTAAAGCCGTGTTTGCTGCGCGTGTTTTTTCGTAACATTACACAAAAAACCTTACATATAAACATTTGTTTTCATACACAAGTTGTCTCCAGCGTATTCAAATATTTTAAAACTACATCTACACATTTTGTTAAAATGTCGTAATGAGTTCCGACGAAGAAGACGTACTTAAAAAGTATCTCTATTCCAATCCATCGTCAGTTTATCACAACTTGTTCACAACTGTTCACAAGACAATATAACCTCAAAACCTGTATTGAATGTCAGTGACAGACGTCCGCGGTGCGCGCAGTGGTTGAAAATGAAACAAACCGTTCCCCTCTTCACCCGCGCGGGGAATGTTTTCCATGCAGCTCGGAAAATAAAAACATCGTATTATCGTGTAACAATGTGTATGGCCACGCCTCTTTGTTTCGATGTTTTGTGTAATGTTTCGAAAAACACGCGGAGGAGACACAGCTTTAGTGGTGCTGTTTTTTGCGTAGTCCCTTTTGTAATGGCATCGTGCGAAGACTTAGGTTACTTGTGAGTATATCTTGAAAGGAGTAGTGGTGGCCCAGTGGTAGGTAACTGCCCCGAATTACAAGTTGTAGGTCGTGGGTTTGAAACCAGGCGGGCACTTTATTTTTTGTAAATAATTTCATCACCTGTGCTCTCAAAACGGTGAAGGAAAACATCGTGAGGAAACCGGCATGTCCTAGAACAAACAATTCAAAGACATGTGACATCTACCAACCCGCACTGGGCTCGCGTGGTAGATTACAGCCCACTCCCTCTTGAAGAGTTTAGGCCTGTGTCCCAGCAGTGGGAACATTATAGGCTGATTATGCATAATTATGCCAAATCATGAAACGCAATGCGGCGTGGCACCATCTCTATTTATGACAACAGTTTCGATTTCTGGCAGTTAATTACGTACAGCTGCAGTCGAGGATGCAAATAAAACCAAGATAATTTATTTAAACCATTAATACATACATACGTACATAAACTCACGCCTTCTTCCTATGGAGGTAGGCAGAAACTACAGAACGCCACCTGCTACGATCCTTACATACTCCTTTTGCCTCGTTTACGTTTATACATCTGGTCATACACGCACGCCGGTTGCGAGTACTACGCACCTGGCCTTTCTGAAGAACATCACCGATAAGGTCAGTATATGTCCTCCTAGGGCGTCCCCGACCGGTCTTTCCCTTTACATCAGCCTTGTAAATACAATAATATATTAATTAATAATAAATATTAATAATTAATATATTACGATTAAATCGGAAAAAACTAAGATGCGTGACAATTGTTTGATGTGAGAAACGTGATCCATAATCACACCAATATAATATTCGTCATTGAAATTGTACGTTCACACGACGTCAAAAAGCTGAGATGGCAAATCTGACGGTGCACATCGTTGTGCGGTAGCTACAAAATACAAAGTTGTTATGTTCATTATGTATAGCGATCATAATATTCTGCTATTTCCGGCGAACAAAACAGGTTTTTTTAAATTATGGGTCATCCTTGCATTGAAATTAAATCATTAGAATTACAAATAAATTGAACAATAGTTGTAAAAAAAGAGATTAATTATATACTTAAGTCAAAATTCAATTAGGTCAAGGAGATAAAATATGATTTATGAGATATTGGTCATTGTCACTGTAATTTTGGGTTCCGCAAGTAACATAACAAACTGACTAATGTTTTTTTTATTTCTCTGTTAGAGTTTGAAGGTGCTTGTGCCAAGCACTGCTCTTAAGTTCCGGCTGGAAGAGTCTGAGTACCGAATGTAATGTATATCATTCAGGCACATTCTGCAGACAGCACCTTCATGTTTAACTGGTAAGGGCCGTTTTTAAGTTCAAGAGTTACTACTAATGTGTACGGTTTACTGTACAACAAATAAATTTGAAACAAAAAAACTCAGACAAACTAAGATTAATAAACTCGATTTGAACGGAAAGTTTTATGTGCCTGCGTTATTATATTATTTCTACCCGGTTATATCCAACAATGAGCGGTTAACGTACTTCGTCCATAAAGTAAATTATAATAAAGTTTAAATGTGAGCATTATACATCTATTCCTTTGAGGTTGTGTTGTTTTATTTTCAACTTTATGCTCTAGTCTAGTCTCCATTTTAGTTTAATGTTGTCTGCAAGTGCTTATTTATTTACATTTATTACTATTTTGTTTGTTTATGGCCTTAGGGATCTGTTTGAAAGATTTTTATGATTTAATGGTTAAATAATTACTCGCAGAGGAATGTTACGGTAGAGCTTTTTGTGGAAAAAAAAGGGTTTCTGCTTATGGTCACACGATAATAGTGAAAACTTACATTCGGCCAATGGGAGTGCCGAATGCTGTCGATGCGTAAAGTCGAGATGGTTATAAGAAACTCACACTAGGGCCTCAGAAAGAGCGCAATGTGAGCCTAAAGAGGTTTTAACATCAAAAAGTATTACGTTGAAATTTTACCTACTTCCGCCATCACACCGTGTTACTTTATTACTTTTACATCATTGACTGTGTTGAAGGAAAATATTCATAATTATTTATTGATCTTGAATCGCTTTCAACAGGCTAACTAGGCATTTATTACGTCTGGACAGGAACGGTCTGCGCCTGGTAACTGGGACCATTACGGGGCAATGTTCACTAAACAAACACTTTCACACAATAGTCAATTCATAACGGACGGACCTCTGTGCAGGGCGTGCATGGAGGCTGAGGATCCCGGCGCGCACGTGCGCGCACATGCACAGGCGTCACACAGATTAGAACAGAAACTCTCGGGTCACCCAGATCTTTCACTGATGTTCTGAACAGACCAGGAGTTTTAATTAACTTCTGGAGGGAGGTAGGCTGGTTGGAATAACCACCAAACGGCCGCCATGGCTCACGCACAATGGTCTTCCTGACGGACTAAGTGCGGAAATCAAACCCCATAACATATAACATCGCCTTCAAACAGTGATCAAGCATGATGAAGCATGCAATGGTAATGCCCGTTCCTTCTCTGTGCTAGAATAGATTTTAGCCCTGTCAGTAGGATAGTAAAGTTATAGGCTGTTATTACGAGTATCATAACATAACATCACGACTTTTTCCGGAAGGGTTAGGCAGAGGTGTACCTTGCGTATTTTTTTTTGTTTATTGCTTCTCGCAGGTCAACCTAGGAGGTTGTCGACTGCTTTACCGGACTTTCCTGTGGGTGCCCCAACAAATTTAGGCCTCCAGCCAGCTTAGGGCATAAAACTTTATGCACACCCACATTTCACCTGTTATGTTTAAGTCCCATGTAATAGGGGGCGAGCCTATTGCCATCAACCGGGTACAAATCCAGACTATAATTATCATTATTAGGTACAATAGGTTCTTTAAAAGTTGTTTAATCAAAGCACGAAAACAATTTTATAGAGCCAACAAAAAGCATTGCTTTTATATTCTTGTTCGGAAAGTCGAGTGTTGGATTCAATTTTCCTATCGGAAAAAAATCAGTACGGCCGACAGATATTTGCTCTGAATCTGGAGGTTTGTGAAAGTGGTTTTTTTGTGAAGGCACTCGCGAACAATAGAATTTTACTGCAGAACTGATTGGGAAGGCTATAGTGAAAAACAAGAGTTTTTCTTTACTGATATTGTGCTATAGTTGTTTTTTATTTTATAGAAAAATGGAATACTTATTAAGTAGTTCGATAAAATGTGTGAAACAGGTGCTTATTTTTCAGGATTGTCTCATATTAAAAGCTTTCAGTTTACGACCTGAAATAAAAAAAAAAGAATTGAGATACAAGAATTCATATTTATACATATAATAAAATCGTAGTGAAGTCAAATCTGTACAATGAATAATATTGAGAAAAAAAAATGCTACAAGGTCTGAGAACGATTTTAATGCCGAAAATATAGTTTTATATTTTTTGTCAGTGTTATTTTTTTAAATATTTTTTTGAGATTCTTTTTTTTCATTTTGTTATACTATTATTTATGATAGTTCGTAGAACGTACAGAGAAAAACCTCAAGTTTAGGCCTCTTCTATCGTCTATGGTTATAGTAAAAATAAATGTGTGGTGACTGTTTATGAGAAATCCCATGTGTAATCTATTGTTATAATATTATTTTAGTGAAAGCCGTTCGTCAGGAATAATCTAAAATAATGCATCAGTCAGTGTATCAATGTTGTGCCATTAGGTAGTATATGCATGGGCACGCCACAATTGCGGCGATAAGACCCATTTTTGAGGAGTGGCTTGAGAGGCGCCACGGCGCCCTCACCTTCCGCCTGACGCAGGTCCTCACCGGACACGGCTGCTTCGGGAGGTTCCTGTTCAGGATAAGGCGGGAGGAAACGCCCGGGTGTCACCATTGTGTGGATCGCCCGGAAGACACGGTGGAGCATACGGTGGAGGTTTGCCCGGCTTGGGCGGAGCATCGCCGTGTCCTCGTGGAGGCGATCGGCGGCGGTGTTCTCTCGCGTCCGGCCCTGGTTCAGGCCATGGTACGGAGCGAGAGAAAATGGCAGGCCGCGGCGCGGAACGTGTGAGGGAGAGGCAAATTTCGCGTCCTCACGCCCCTAACCGCCGCAGGAGACGCCCGGGACAGGAATTGCGAGCCGATTTCCGGCCACCGTAGGCGCGGGCTTGCGGACGGTGAGCAATGGGTATCTCGCCGTCCGATAAGGACCAAGCCCGGGTCGACGGCGCGTTGTGTTCCACGCGCGCCTCAAAGAGATGTCAGCAGAATTGAGCGGGTCCGTTAGGGCCAATGCCTGCCGGGGCTGCGAATATGGGCCGAAAGGGAAATCGTGGCCCCCGGCAACAGGGCAACCGAAGGAACACAGGTGGGTTTTAGTCAGTAAGAGTCTGATACGCTCCTCCCAGAGCAGGAGAAGTTATTTGATAATTTACCAAGCAAAAAAAAAAAAAATGGTAGTATATGCAGGAACGCAGGCGTTCATTAATTCACTAATAACGAAAAACTTTTCCTGCAATGGAAAATTACTACTGCAAGCTGTGGGTGTCGACCTCATGCTGCTTCTGACATGGATCTGTACATCGCTTGCGTCACCAGTCCTGACTCTCTGTATATTTTGACTACAGAGATCAAAAATAACAACGTAGAATTAAAAGAAGTTTTATTAAAAAATCTGTATTTTAGTTTATTGTGGTGCCTGATGACTTCCACGAGAACGAAGTCGCGGGCAGATGCTAGTTGGCAATAAATAAAGAGTTAACAGGTTGTCAGAAACAGATGAAAATTCCTTGGTGAAGAGTAATTTAGGAACAAAAAAAAAATAGCCTGTTTTTTTTTCAATGGGGAATTTTACCGGGATGGTAATTATACACCGTGAAATTTGAATCACAGTTTTGCTAGAACAAACGTTATTCAGACCATGGTCTACTACCATTCTACAGCATCCAATAAAAAAGAAAACATAATTGGTTTTTGAAAAAACACAATAAAGACAAAGTTTAAAATGTCAAGATTATCTACTGCTTACTAAATTTCGTTTATGGAGGTACATTTCCCTGTAAACAATGCTGTGTCCCATGCGTGGTGTCTGTGTTGTAGGGAGTAACGATAATCTTGACATTTTAAACTTTGTTTTTTTTTGTGTTTTTTCAAAAACCAATTATGTTTTTTTTTATTGGATGCTGTAGAATGGTAGTAGACTATGGTCTGAACAACGTTTGTTCTAGCAAAACTGTGATTCAAATTTCACGGTGTATAGGGCGTGGTCAAGAAATTTTCATAAGAACTGTAATTACATCATTACATCACGAATTTTGTCAATTAATTAAAACGCAGCCAACATAGTTCGGTTTCGTAATCACCTTGTATTTTTTTATATATTCTTTATTTGAATTGTAATTGCCAATATATATGCGCGTCATACAACACATTTACTCAACGTTTTTATGTGCATTTTGGAAATCTGAACTTCCTATAAATTTTTTATAATTTTTCTGTAAGACCTACATATATATCTACAATATATTATTCAAAAAAAAATATTTTTTGCATTTTATTCTTTGCCAATTAGGGGTACTAAAGTAGTGTATTTATTTTAAATCTTATTAATGTACATTTCAAGCGATTTACACTTACATAAAATTCATAATTTACGCACATTTGAAACGTTATTTACCTACTAGTTTCCTACATTTACGTGTTTGAATAATTAAATATTTAGGTGGTTGTGCTTTGTTTAAGTATAAAGTACATTCTACTAAGTTATGTAATTCAGGCTCAGAATTTTAATTTAATGTTTCTTTACGACTTTTCTTGCTTAAGCATAAATTTAATTAGAAAAAGCCTTTTCAAAGAACTACCGCGTTGGTCTAGTGGTCACAAATGCGAGTGCTGAAAGCATGAGGCTTTTTCATAAGGAATTTCTCAATAGCAGCACGGAGTCTGGATTTGTGGCCGGCTAATTGCAATAGGCTCGCTTCCTATTAACATAGGGACTTAAATATCTGTCCTTTGGGGAATGTGTGAATTTCTTGTCATTTTACTTTGTGTTTATTTAATCATCACTGCTCTCAAAACGGTAAAGGAAAACATCGAGAGGAAACTGGCATGTCCGAGAAACAAAAATTCGAAGAGCAGGTGACATTTATGAACCCACACTGGCCCGCGTGGTGGATTACGGCCCACTCCCTCTTATGCCCCTGCCACACTATGCTCCTCGCGCTGCCGCGAAGTTGCACTCTCTGCCCACACACTGCTCTACTCGCGCAATAATCGCGACGCTTCGCACTACGTCCTTTGACTCGCGCCCAGAAACCGACAAAAGAGGGAGGAGTGGAGAGTGAGGAAAATGACGTGCGGCATGACGAGGAACGTTGCCACACTACGTCTCTGCCTACTTTCCTCGCTACTTCTCATGCCACTCGACGAGTGTGTAGCAGGGGCATTACAGTGGCCTGTGTCCCAGCAGTGGAACGATACAGGCTGATTATGCTCGTAATTTTTAAGCAGAAGTAATGTATATTTGTTATGTATTTAATACTCGGAAAAGTTTTCACACCTAGCTAAATTATTTACGCAAACACACAAATGGATACCAGCCGAACTCAATTTATTATCACCGCACAATCATCTCACAATACCTATTGTCCGTTCACAATATCCGATAACTCACACGAACGGGCTAGACACACGGATTTGTGCGATAAATACAACTTAAGCCGATTAACCGGACCATTACCGGCAGTTTAGACTGGATATTACTGGTTTCGACCGGCCGTAACTAGTTGTAACCGGTTCTGACCGGCACATGCGCCCGTGTTGCACAGTAATTGGACGTGTTGTGTTAATTCAATTGATTAAGGATGCAGGTAATTAAAGATTGCTGTGCTCGTGGTTGCTAAAAGTAATAGAAAGAAGAGAAAAAAGAGAAGAAAAAAAAATAGTAAAAGCAAAAAGCAAGCAAGCAAATGCAAGCTAGCAAAGCAAAACAAGCAAGCAAATGTGTAAAAGTTAGAAGCTTGTTGGAAATTCCTGGTCCGTTTTGGTACGGCTTCCTTGCGGCTTGATTTCTGGTACAATGTGAAATTTCGCTTGATAATATCACTTTGCTGTTTTTTGCTAACATCACTTTGCAATCTGAATGAGTGACGGAGACAAAACAAATCCAATGTTTTTTGAAGCCCCTAAATTAATAAACTATTTTAATTTCCATGTTTTTTTTTATTAACCACAACGGTTAGCTCTTGGCCTGCATTTCATCTGATGGTAAGTGATGATCAGGCCGAAGATGGAAGCGAGCTTCACCCGGAATCCCCAACCACAGATGAACTGGCTATCTTACCTCTTATTGCCGAAACATAACAATGGCAATGCTGTTAAAATTGTTGTTATGGCGACAGACTTAGGTAAAATGATGGTAGCTAGCCAGGCGGTCTTAGAGCAAATCTTACCACCAACCAAACCGAGCAGAAAATTTTGCTCCCACTGGCAATCGAACCCGGGACCTCTGCGTTTGAGACAGATGGTCTAACCACTAGACTACAGAAGCGGTCAATAAACATTTCAGGTCATTGGCCAAAATCAGAGTATTGCAGCAGTCTTAAAGATACTGAGATACATAAGTAGGTTAGGTATGCTCACAGAAACTTTAACATTACTATAGCTGCTAACTATAATAAAACGCACACTAAAACTATCTCTCCTACTTATCACAAAGACAATAAACAAAACAAAAAATCACACAACACAAACAAACGAGCTTCTTAGCACTACAAAATAAGCTCTCCATAAAGGCTCTCAAATCTCAAAGACTCTAAGCTAAAATTATATAAGATGGGGCGCGATATGTTTTGCATGCGAGATGCATAATGTTGCATAATATGCCCATAAAGATCCCGTGAAGTGGCCTTTGCCGGGGCTGGGTGACAGTCACACCGTGGTGTAACGCCATTAGGATACTTTGAATTCGTCGTTTTTTGTTTCGAGATTAAAGTGAGGCAAATGATAGACAATAGAGAAAAAAGTGGGTTGAAATCAATAAACTCGCCCTCTACATGGGAATTAAAAAACCATAACTAGCAATAGTGGGTGTACTGTTGGTACAACCATGCCTAACCCGTCTGGGATTACAAGCGTTATGTTATGGAGTAAGGTAAAATGATTTGTCTGTCTGTTGAGGCCCTGTCAATTTCTTGAATGCAAAAGTAACGCTTTATCCATCAAGTTACATTTTATTGAAATCTAATTCAATACACCAAATATAAATAATTTACTATTACTAGTGGCGCTGACTTGCCAAAGGACGTGGCGTTCTGTCAACAATTTACTATCAAAAGATAAGTACATAAGTCTTGTCAAGTCATGCGCAGACATATTAAGAAGTCTAATTTGTCTGCCAAGTATGGGGATTGTAGCAATCTATTATCATTTTCGTTTTGTTCATCATTTGCACATGTGCATTTAAATAAAAAAACAATCGACTTGGAGAGAATCATTAAAATCAATTCATAATTGGCGGAGTAACCACGTAGCAAACAAACAAAAAAAAAAGTGGCCAAGTGCGAGTTGGACTCGCCCATGAAGGGTTCCGTAGCAGCAAGTAACATTGAATGAAAGGTAAATTGCGGTTTACGATTTATGACGTATTAAACAAAAACTACTTGCTAGATCTCGTTCAAACCAATTTTCGGTGGAAGTTTACATGGTAATGTACATCATATATTTTTTTTAGTTTTATCATTCTCTTATTTTACAAGTTAGGGAGAGACACTTCCAGAGTGGTAAAATTTGTGTACCCCCCAATTTTACCACTCTGAAAGTGTCTCTCGCGCAAACTGTTCAGTTTAGAAAAAAAAAATGTTAGAAACCTCAATATCATTTTTAAAGACCTATTCATAGATATCCCACACCTATGCGATAGATGAATTATTTTTTTTTTAAATTCTGTTCTAAACCCCGAAATTATTTGTTTATTTGTTTTTTTTTTTTCTATTTTTGTGTGAAAATCTTAATGCGGTTCACAGAATACATCTACTTACAAAGTTTCAACAGCATAGCTCTTATAGTTTCGGCCACTCTGGACAGACAGACAGACAGATATGACGAATCTGTAAGGGATCCTTTTTTTGCCATTTGGCAACGGAACCCTAAAAACAATCGATTTGGCGGAGTAACCGCGTAGCAAAGAAACAAAAAATAAAACACAGTCGAATTGAGAACCTCCTCCTTTTTGAAGTCAGTTAAATAGTGACACAAGACAAAACTTTCACTTATTAAAGATGATGCATCGTCCTATTTGGTTTGCTTTAACACTTAAATGAAACACTAAAGATTCAATAAAACTTCTAATGCGATCATTCGCTACGGTGTAATAGTCACCCAGTAGTTCCAGTTAAGAGTTCAGAAGCGGCGGCCTAAATGTGTAGTGGCGCAAAGCGGGGAGGTAACGACTTCCCTCAAATTATTTCGGAGCGCTATATTAATATTATGACGGAAACTTTATGACTAAAATGTGTATTAACTAGCTTTTTAACGATGCTTTGCGTGAACATTTTTGCGAAGTTTGTTTATGTGTGTTGACTTAAAACATGTGTGGAACGTTTATGGGTAGCGATAGAGTAATGTATTCAACGATTTAGTGCTTAGTAACGCCCATTTCTGGGTAATAAAGGTTGGTAATGCCTACGAATTGTTGTATGTTTTTGGTAATCCTATGAAAACACTTTAAAAGATTTATTGATGTGTTCAAAGTCAAAGTCAAATAATTTATTTCAATTAGGCACGTAAAAGGCACTTTTGAACGTCAAAATATACAAAAAATATAATTAATTCTAGTCGCCCCTTCCAAAAGGTAGTTTTCGTATGAAGAAGAATGGGCAAGAAACTCCACCGTTACTCTTTTAAAATGTTTTACAATACTTTGTATACATTAATTATATAATTATACGTGAAGACGATGCACCTGGAATAAGATTACTATACCACAATAGGTAAAAATAATTAAAAATATAGCAATGACAGAAAAAATAATTATGTAATGGATAGTGTTCACATAATATTTACAAGCATTGTAAAAGACTTAGACGATATTCCTAAAAAATTACTAAGTCTATGAGTTCAAGTAATCACAGAATGTAAAATCAATATTATAATAATTAATTATACAATTAAATTAGCAACCAGTTTGATTTTGTCTGTTACGTCTTTCCTCTTGCTATCCTGCAATCTGTGGGCGTGATTTCGTGAAAAGCGACGGAAGTGTGTAACAGGAAGCCGGGGAAGCGCGCGCTATTTGATTTGACCAATAAGCGCGCGCGGTGCTAGAGTTGGCTCGGATGGTACCAACCCATTTTCCGAGAGGTTGGTACTGTCAGCCAAGATGTCAAGATATCATACATCATTTGCGACTACTGTAAAGCTCGCTCGTTTTTTTATTTTTAGTTTTTATTCAAGGAACGAATGTTTTAATAAATGGTTGTTATGTAACAGGAATCGGATATGTAGATATTATCAAACCATGTACCAAAAAAAAACGTTTAGGTACTTTATTTATTTCATTATTTATGGATACATAGTAAAATAAGTGGAGGAGCTCGTGGCTAAGTAATAATAGCCGCACGGGTCGATTCATCCGGTTAAGCTACGCTTGCCAGGGTTGGTCTGTGGATGAGTGACCATCTTTACATACCGAGACTCTTCCGTGCCTCGGAAAGTACGTTAAGCCGTTGGTCCCGGCTGTCATTCGTGGATTTTTGACAGTCGTTACGGGTCGTCAGAAGCCCGAGAGTCTGACAACCAGTCTTACCAAGGGGTATCGTATATGAACCACCAAACGGCCGCCATGGCCCACGCACAATGGTCCACCTTACGGACTAAGTGCGGAAACCAAACCCTATAACATAGAGAACATAGGGGTATCGTATTACCCAGTTACTGGGTTGTGGAGGTCAGATAGGCAGTCGCTTCATGTATAATACTGATATTCAGCTGCATCCGGTTAGACTGGAAGCCGACCCCAATATAGTCGGGAAAAGGCTAGGCAGATTGATTGACACAGTAAAATAGTAGAGATACACAACATTTGAGTACAGAAGGTACTGCTTATTTTATTTCTTAAGAAATATCTTACAACAGAA
The DNA here is from genome assembly GCA_949152395.1 of Agrochola litura. Taxonomy (NCBI): domain Eukaryota; kingdom Metazoa; phylum Arthropoda; class Insecta; order Lepidoptera; family Noctuidae; genus Agrochola; species Agrochola litura. The sequence continues at coordinate 24,986,911 of OX424494.1, read as the reverse complement.
CTGCGAAAGGAGAAATGAAAAATAAATGTAGACAATATGAATAATATGTGACGTCTTAAACTAAAGTCACACTAATATTATAAAGGCGAAAGTTTGTGAATGTATGTATGTGTGTGTATGTTTGTCTCTTCTCCACGCTCAAACGGCTGAACGGATTTGGATGAAATTTGGCACACATATAGTTTATAATAATAATAATAATAACCCCACCGCCGTATCTCTACGTTGACGTCGTGGTGGGGCTTGCGTGCTCCGAACTCTAGGCCCGAGCCAGTAGAGTTTACTTTGCCGGAACAGGTCTGGAATGAGGAGCCAGACCAAGAGAAATACAAAAACCCGCAGGGCAGCATGCGGCGAGCTGTTGGGCAGTAGCGACCCCACGGACCCTATCTTCCGGGAGAAGTCTTGTTCCTCACCTCTGGCTTGCCTTTATTGGCCGGCTGGAGTGAGCACTGACGAGGAACAGAGCTCCCACCTCATTCTCGCCTTTATTGGCCGGCTTGAGTGGAGATTCGCAAGAGCAAACGTGCTTGGAGGAAGGAAGTATTTCAGTAAGATGCTGGTAGGGATCTTGACCGTACTTCCGGGATTGTCCTGATAGCCGTGGAATACCTCTCCACTCCTCATAAGCACCTCAGGACATGTTGCCCCTTTGTCGCTACGACACTTTGTGCTAGCGACCGTTTTCGGGGGCCCATTATTGAGTGTGCAAGTCACCCCCTGCCATTTTCCTGTGTATGTTTTATAATATATTGGTCAGGCAGGGGCCATAGTCTTTCCATAGTTCAAGGTTACCAATCCATTATAGCCACCCAAATCCATAGCCCAATATGTTTTGTTTCCATGTTCTACAATAGTCCTACACCAACCGGGGGTTGTCCTTGGGTGCACTTGTATAGTGCATATAGGGATAATCGTCGGTTGGTGCCTCATTTCATACAAAACGTCTAACGGGCCTCTGCGAGTTGGCTTCGGCCCCTCGTACGCCTTCCAAAGGTCCGGGACCCCAGGGTCCCGAGATGTGTCAAAGACGTTTGAAAAATAATAATAATAATCATTTAATTCAGATTACATCCATATTTGTTAGTACAATTATTTATTGTGAGCTTACAAACTAGTGTTAGTAATAATTAATAATAATTGACATATAATAATAAAATAAAATAATAATAATTTAATTAAATAATATACAATAACAATTGCATTTTTATTGTATATCATTCAATTAAATTAAACAGTAAGTGGCAGGTCCGGGTGGACTCCCCGATGGTGGTGATAAATCACTATACGACTGCGTGCAGCCGTATCCAGCGAGCCAGCATCGGAGAGTCCCACCGGTCCACCAGCGCGCGCAGGATGGTGTTGGGACTGTCGCGCGTGCGGCGCATGATAGAAGCGCACCGTTTGCGCATGATGGCTGCAAAGCTGTCCGTGTCAGCCGCCGCGAACATCGCGGAGGCGCTGCAGTGGCGCGGCAGCCCCATCAGCACCCGGAACGCGTTATTGTATTGAACGCGCAGATCGCTGTATGTCCGCTGTGTATAGTTAACCCACAGGCTGCAGGTGTAAAAGGACTGACAGTACGCTTTAAAAAGCGCAACTTTGACAGTCCCCGTGCACCGCGAAAACCTGCGGGCCAACATGTTGCATCGGACAGACAGCGCTCTGCGCTCCCTCTCAATATCCACCCCGTCCTTAAGGTCCGCCGTGACCCAGTGGCCCAAATATTTAAATTGCTCAACTTTGTTTAGAGCTGTACCACATAAAGTGAAATTCGGAACGAATGTGTAGCGCTTGTTGTCCGGCCTGAAAATCATTATTTCACTCTTTTTCGTGTTGTATTTGAGCCCATGAGTCACCGCGTAGGACTCACAAATTTTCAGGAGCCTTCGTAAGGCACCAATCGATGGGCTCAGCAGCACCATATCATCTGCGTAGCTGATGTTATTCACACACACTCCATCTATATGACACCCGATGCCGGTGCTGCTGAGTTCACCGATTAGTCGGTCGACGTACAGGTTGAAGAGCGTGGGAGAGGTCAGCCCTCCCTGCCTCACCCCGCACTCCAGCCCGTACTCCTCCGAGAGAGCACCTGTCCATCTTACAAAATTCTTTTGATTTTTATACCAATGCATAAATAATAGCACAATTTCCCTAGGTAGACAAGTTTCATCCCTTAATTTACCCCACAGAATATCATACGATACAAGATCGAACGCTTTCGATAAATCAAGGTAGCATGCATAGACTGGGGTCTTTCTACTCGTGTAATACTGTACAGTCTGCTTGAGGCACAGGATAGCACCCTCGGTTGAAAGCCCGGGCCTGAAGCCGAACTGCGCGTCGTTTATCGAGACGTGTTTATCCAGGTGCTGACCAAGCAGACTGTCCAGCACTTTGGCGACCACTGTGGCTAGAGAGATCGGTCTATAGTTGTTTACATCTGATGTATCACCAGTTTTATTTTTAATGATTGGTACAACTATAGTACGCATTAGATTATCGGGCAGATGGGAGTGGCCTAAACACAGGGTAAAAAACATAGAAAGCACTCTGGGTAGGTGTACACCTGCGTGCTGCAGGTGCTCGATGCTAAGGCTGTCGTGACTCGGGGATTTACCCCTCACCATGCCTTTGATCACCGCACCCACTTCATTCGTAGTAAAATGAACAGTACGCTCACTACCTTCCTCAGCATCGGGCTCCTGCCGCGCTCGCCCCAGAGGAGAGTCCACCCTGAAATGGTGGGAGAACATAGTAGCGATCTCGCTAGGCTCGTGCACTCCCGCCACGCTGACGGGGAGGCCCGGCTTATGATTCAATTTATTGGTATTTTTCCAGAACTGACCGAACTTCTTGTTTGAGTGAAGTTCAGCTATAATATCCATTTTTATCTGTTGTTGATTGTTCTGACACCACTTTAATTTTGATTTAAAAGCGCGCCTAGTTTCACACATATCATTATAAAGACGGCCAGTCCCGGGCTTACCCCCGTATAACCACGCCTGAAAACATAGCCGAGCCCTCCCATGAGCGCCACGGACGTGCCTATTCCACCCGGTAATGTATTTACCTCCACGCTTTTCGGTAACAATATAACTACATATAGCGGCCTCCGACAGTATACAAATAACCTCGTCATACATGTTATCTAACAGGATTTTATGACTTTTATTACTACACATATTATCTGAGCAGTATCTTAGTTCTGAAGGAAAATCAATTTCACGAAGTCTAGAGTGACACACATTTTTAAATTTCGCTATCTGAGTCGAGTCACGTTCACCCCAGACTATTCTATTTATACAAACAGTAGGTATACAAATCTTTGGCTTAACTAAATTAAAATTACATAATATAGACACAGGGCAATGATCAGACCAGTAGGTATTATATAACACAGAGGCCGCGGACACAGAGTGCCGCGCGGCACTAGTCACCAGACAGTGGTCGAGCCAGCGCCGACAGCCGTGCGCATCACTGACAAACGTATGACTATCCGGCGGCATTAGTTGTAAGTCTACACAGGACCATGATTGTTCCGCGCAAAAAGTTAATAGTTCAGTAGCAAATGACTCACCGGGATGCGGGATTTTTTTTTTTTTTTTTTTTTTTTTTTTTTTTTTTTTTTTTTTTTTTTTTTTTTTTTTATAAACTTTGACAATAGATATGTATACAGAAAGGTAAGCAAACTTAAGTATAATTATACAAAAATGAGGTCGAAAGTCCAAGAAGAAATGTACCCTGCCCCCAAACTAGGAAAATCCTGTATCTTGGGCGGCAGTGTCTTCGCGTAGATACAATAAGGTCGAGCGATTATTATGAGCATACAAGTTGATTTAGGTTAGAGAATTGTCAAAGATAGGATTATGTACTAGTGAAAAGAAAGAAAAAAAACAAAATAAAATAATCAGACGTTGGTAAGTGCAGATGTGAATGTTAGTGTGAATTGGTGGTTGGTGATGAATGTAATTATGTGTGTAGTGTGTGTTTGTGTGTGTGTGTTGTGTGGTGTCGTGTAATGTAATGAGTGTTGTGTGCATATGTGACAAGTATTGAGTGTAGGTGTGTGCGTGGAGATGAGCGGGGGGTGATGCCGTCGTGAAGAAAACAATGTAATAGAATCAACAGATCCAGGTAAGAAGATCTTCAACAGCCTCATACTCTTTATAACCTGGAATAACACATAGGATACTTTTTATCTCGATATTCCCACGGGATCGAGACTCATGCGGGTGAAACCGCGAGGCGCAGCTAGTATTAAATAAATATAATGTAAAAAAATATTTACTTTTGCTTTACTTTTTTTTCAAAATTGAGCTTTTGATTAGCTTCACCATTTTTATTAGCATTTTATTTTATATCTGAAAAATCAGAATGAATAGAACATATTCTGTAATTTAAATCTGGCTTGTTAACACATTTAATCGCGAAATCATACCTTTAAATAAACAATCTCAGCAAAAACATACAAAAAAAAAGGTAAATCAGTTCGCCTCCTTCCTTTGTAGTGACGTAATCAAGTATTGAGACACAAGTTATGTTCATTAGATCGTACAGATTCCTTTGTGTCATTATATATTCGAGTTTATTGAACTGACTCGAAGGTTTATTGTGATACGGTATTGAAATATCGTATGTTTATTGGGTTTTAGGTTTCAAGTGTTTAAGTCTACAAAAAACAAAAAAGAAGGCAAGTTCATTTTTTAGGATTCCGTATCCGAAGGGTGCCAAACGGAACCCTATTACTAAGCCTCCACTGTCCGTCCGGCTGTCCATCTGTCTGTCAGTGGGCTGTAGCTGTGTCATGAACCATAATAAGTAGACAGTTGCAATTTGCACAGATTGTGTCGCTATTGCAGAAATAATGTGAGGAAACCGCCATGTCCTAGAACTAAAAAAATCAAAAACATGTGACATCCACCACCCCGCACTGGGCCCGCGTGGTGTATTATGGCCCACTCCCTCTTACAGAGAGGCCTGTATCCCAGCAATGGGAACATTATGGGCTGATTATGTTTTCCGCTATAACAACAAATAATAAAAACAAAATAAAGTTACAAATTAAAGGAGTCCTGATACAAGAAACGTGTCTTTTGGCGTTTTTTGCTAAATACTGTGCAGTGGCACGGAACCCATCGCGTGCGAGTTCAACTCGCATTTGGCCGGTTCTTTTTTAGGGTTCCGTAGTAAACAAGGAACCCTTATAGTTTCGTCATAGCCGTCTGTCTGTCTGTCTGTCCGCGGTCTAGCTCCGAGACCCTTGGTACTAGAAAGCTGTAATTTGGCATAGGTATACATATTAATTACGCCGACAAAGTGTTAAAACAAAATTATGAAAAACATTTTTTTTAGGGTACCTCCCACACACGTAAAGTGGTGATGTTTTTTTATCCCATCATGTGGGGTATCATTGGAAAGGTCCTTCAAAAAAATTGTGAGTTTGGGAAAACCATTTTTGGATTTAGGGGTCCGTTTGCGAAATATTAAGCTTTAAAGTGCTGATTTTTGTTAGAGTCAAGTGTCCCCCCTCCCTGCCAGCTAAATGGTTGGTTTTGGATGTGTGAAAAAAATCACAGTAGTACGTAGTTTATATAACGAAATTAAAAGGAAAACTATCACAGCTAATTAGGCTTTACAAATTAACGAGTAACAATTGACCAACTTAACTTTGCAGTTACAAAAACATGTTTTCCCATACATTTCGTATGGGAGAACATGTTTATCAACTACAAAGTTAAGTATGTTTTTGGGATAAATTCATCCCAACTACGGAACCCTTCATTGTGCGTGGTCCGACACGCACTTGGCCGGTTTTATTGTTATTTTTGGCAAACAGGCTTGTGGCCTACCTGATGGAAACTGGTCACCACCACCTGCAACACCAGAGGTGACGTAGATGTCTTGCTATTTTAGACACAGATGAAATGTCTTATATATTTTGTGGCAGCATCTCCATGTGAACTACGCGATTTTACGCGATCACAAACAGAGTTTCCCACTGCTTGCGCGATGCAGGATCGCGACTAGCATATCTACAGCGTCCCGACATCAATCGTAATCCATCAGACACAACACCCGTCTGGTCGGAGGATCCTCCTTCTATGGAGGATGAGTGAACTTTACACCCTTTTCCTCATGGCTCTAAAATTTCTCCGGACAAGCTCTTTTACAAAGAAAAGAAAGTCCATGAAAACCCACCAACCTAATAACAAAACAGTTCTTAAACCTGTCGAGTCCTTGAAGCACTAAGCAACGTCACAACTCAAAAAGTATACTATTCTCAAAAATTTCTTTCACGACGTTTGAACCGTTTTCGCTCGTTGAACTAAAGAGCACTTAGGTGCTATACAATGAATGAAAACTGTTTCATGTTTGTTTGGCCGTGAACCAGCTAAGTATCGTTCAGGTTACTTCAGCCATACTTGAATGTTATGTACGTTTCGTTTGAGCTAAGCTAGGGTTTAAAGAGGTATCTGAAGTTTTGATTGAAGTACCAACCTACAAAATACTTTAAGTACCTGTTGTAATGTTGAGATTTGCTTTATAACATGTATGTTTGTATAACTATTACTTAGGATTACGTAACATAACAATCTGCCTTATCCCTGGAACTATGTTAGGGTCAGCTTCCAGTCTAACCGGATGCAGCTGAATACCAGTATTTTACATGGAGCGACTGCCTATCTGACCTCCACAACCCAGTGACTAGGTAATACGAAACCCCTTGGTAAGACTGAGTTTTTTTGGGCTTCTGACTACCAGTAAATATTGTCAAATACCTACGAGTGACAGCTGGGATCAACGCCTTAACGGACCTACCGACTCATGAAGAGGTCTCGATATGTACCATTACATTTCGAGATCCCTCCACTGTTTTGTGACCCATCCACGAATCGACCGCGGCAAGCGTAGCTTTACCTTCAATCGACCCATGCGGCTGTTATTATTTAACCAAGGGCTCAAACAATACTAACCATTTAAACGCTAAAAAAATGTAATTCTGGTAGAAGTATTTTGCTCGCAGGTTTGCACGATGCTCACTTTCTGTAAAAATCACGCTCTTTCGAGCCTACTGTACTAGTTTTTACACGTGCAGCCTGTGGGCTAGATAAAGAAAAAGAAAAGAAAGAAAAAGTATTTATTGAGACTCGCACAGGGAATCAAAAATTAAACTAAACACCTTCACCTTAAAACATTAATAAATAATAAAATAAAAAAAAACAAGGTAAAATTAAAACAAAAGCAGAAAGTCCTGGACGAGGCCAAAAGGCTCCTATCTCAGCATATGCTGCGACATTTAAAAAATAAATGTCGCAGCGCTGGTATTCTGATAGGGCCCAGGTAGGGCAGGTAGATATACGCAAAGATCGTATAGCGCTCTCCGCGTTCAATATAACAATGCGTTTAGGATACTGGTGGGGCTGCCCCGTTTCTGTAGTGCATCAGGGATGTTCGCAGATGCGCATGTAGATTGCTTTTACGTAACAATGCGTAAAAGGTGCGCTTCACTGGTGCGCAGGATGTGGGGCGGCTCTAACAGTGTCTTAAGCATGGTTGCGAGTCGCCTGGACTGTGAATACGTGGGTCACTGTTGTGCCCTCTCTCATGGGATGTCGCAGCGGTGACCAATCTTTATTTATTGTATGGTTTTCCTTGTTCTTGTTTAGTGTCTGTGCTTATACTAACATAGTCGTAATGTTGCTTATACTAACATAGTCGTAGTCTTGATTACTTCAATAAAGAAAAGTTTTATTCTATTCTATTAAAAGCTAGGCAAGTCACATGATTACTCTACTAGAACAAACACTGGTGCCAGCTACTCACCTACATAGTTCACGCGAGTAAGACAGCGCGTGGTGTAATGTTCTGAAGATCGCTCGCCTGGTGGCAAGACGTTTCAATTTATTCTGCTAACGTTACCGCTCTGCAGCCCGAGGCTTGGAGCATAGAATATGTGTGGAGCTGGTGTATTTTTAATTAAAGTTACCTTACATAGTCACGTCTACCTTCAGATCCGTCTGATCTGATCAAAATTTATACCACGTGCAGGTGTTATGATGAGATTTTTTTTGAAAATAAAATAATGATCGTAACGTATGTGCATGCATCCGGGTAAACACATCTTGCGCCAATTAGGCCTTTCAGTTAGATTGATCCTTCCACGGATAGTTTTTATTTAAAAAGTATTTATTTTTTAAAACATTTTAAAATAAAGCTGCATCCGGTTAGACTGGAAGCCGACCCCAACATAGTTACGAAAATGCTAGAAAGATGATATTTTAAAATGCATTTTCTGTCATGATGCAAACCAAAAATCCGATTAAAAGCGATAAAAACGCTTAATCTGATTTCGCCAAACGTTTTACGCCAAATTATTGTTTTTTTAGGACTGCTTATGATAGTTTATTGATTCAGGCGTGACCTTGCAGAAATCCATTATAAAATACAATAGACGTAGATATATTTAGTAATCTGTTCCGCTTAGCTATTTCTAAAGACCTATAAAAAACCCTGAACGCAGCACACAACGAGCCACACCACGAGCGCTGAACGCAGAGTGCGTACTCTGCGTTCAGCGCTCGTTTTGGCAACACGCCGTGTTCGGGTTCGCGACAAGTCAATCGTTATCCTGAGGATGCCTCGTTTAGAGGTGAAAAACGTGTCAATTTCTTTCAGGGTTTTTTACGGCTCTTTAGAAATAGCTAAGCGGAATAGGTTACTAAATATAATATATCCTATTATATTTTTTAGGACTGCTTCACAAACTACCGTATCCAAAATTACATAGACTCCAGACGCCCCAGAAGCATAAACTGTAGCATTTGCGTGCGCCGACAGTGCTCTACGTAAAGAGCTCTTAGTACCCTATGGCGAATTGAAAGTAAGCAGCTGAAGGATCCCTGTTTAATGTTGGTTTAGATTGAGATGTTCGGAGGAAATGATTACTCTTGTATTGGTGGGAAGTATATAAAGAGTAAGGGGCATTGATACGCAAACTGTTACTCTCGATTCAGTGTATAATTTAATTTAATTTAATCATTTAATTCAAACAAGAACTCAAAGTGTTAGTAAAACATTAACACATGTGTATTATAGTGTATGTGTATTATAAGTTATACCCTATTTATGTACTGTTATTTTATTTCTAATGATATATTTTTAATAACTTTTTTCTTTGTTCCTCTCAAACAGAGCACCTGCCATCTAATCTCTTCACCACCCTTGGTTGACTGGTAGAGAATGTCTAAGACATTAAGTCCGCCTTTGTACCTTTTTGAGTGTGAAAAGTTTAAATAAATAAATAACACAGAAACAATTTGTGACATTACTGCTGTAAAATGACAGCCCCAGTCGATACCTTGCAGCAGTGGCTTACAAACGCAAAATCTAGCCTGCTTGCATAGACAGAATACTGTTGGTGCTGCCCCGCACCCTACTAACCAGGGATGCGCACCGCTTCCGCATCACAGTGTAGAAGTAGTAAACGCGAGCTTCAGCAAACATCCCTGATGCGCTGCAGTATCGAGACCACCCCATCAGCACCCTGAAAGCGTTATTGTATTGTATTGAAATAGCTAAGCGGAATAGGTTACTAAATATAATATATCCTATTATATTTTTTAGGACTGCTTCACAAACTACCGTATCCAAAATTACATAGACTCCAGACGCCCCAGAAGCATAAACTGTAGCATTTGCGTGCGCCGACAGTGCTCTACGTAAAGAGCTCTTAGTACCCTATGGCGAATTGAAAGTAAGCAGCTGAAGGATCCCTGTTTAATGTTGGTTTAGATTGAGATGTTCGGAGGAAATGATTACTCTTGTATTGGTGGGAAGTATATAAAGAGTAAGGGGCATTGATACGCAAACTGTTACTCTCGATTCAGTGTATAATTTAATTTAATTTAATCATTTAATTCAAACAAGAACTCAAAGTGTTAGTAAAACATTAACACATGTGTATTATAGTGTATGTGTATTATAAGTTATACCCTATTTATGTACTGTTATTTTATTTCTAATGATATATTTTTAATAACTTTTTTCTTTGTTCCTCTCAAACAGAGCACCTGCCATCTAATCTCTTCACCACCCTTGGTTGACTGGTAGAGAATGTCTAAGACATTAAGTCCGCCTTTGTACCTTTTTGAGTGTGAAAAGTTTAAATAAATAAATAACACAGAAACAATTTGTGACATTACTGCTGTAAAATGACAGCCCCAGTCGATACCTTGCAGCAGTGGCTTACAAACGCAAAATCTAGCCTGCTTGCATAGACAGAATACTGTTGGTGCTGCCCCGCACCCTACTAACCAGGGATGCGCACCGCTTCCGCATCACAGTGTAGAAGTAGTAAACGCGAGCTTCAGCAAACATCCCTGATGCGCTGCAGTATCGAGACCACCCCATCAGCACCCTGAAAGCGTTATTGTATTGTATTGAAATTCTGAGTATAATAAGCCCACAGACTGCAAGAGTAAAATATGATTCCAGAACCAGCAGCATTTAATTTTGTGTTGGTTATTATTATTTCTATGCTGTGGGTCTAGAATCATTTGTGCTGAATTCATGGTACCAATCCGCGTTAGTGTCGTGATAAAAATGTTAGACGGTCAAAATCAAAATATTTTATTTTACATAAACCTACATGGGCATTACAAAACGTTAGAAGCTAGGTGCACGGTTCCAATTGGTTGTTTCCCATGGAGAAGAGACGGCAAAAAACTCCATGGTTACTCTTTTAAAAATAATAATTGGCTTTTACAATATTTTCAAATATCAGTGTTAATAGGTGTAGGTCAGCAAGATTACTTAAGTTAAGTATCTCGTGGAGAAAGGATGGAAACGGTAATACGTGAAGTTAACTTGAACTAACCTTCAATTAATCTGCCTAGCCTTTTCCCAACTATGTTGGGGTCGGCTTCCAGTCTAACCGGATGCAGCTGAATACCGTATTTTACATGGAGCGACTGCCTATTTGACCTCCACAACCCAGTAACTGGGTAATACGATATTTCTTGGTAAGACTGTTTGTCAGACTTTCGGGCTTCTGGCGATGCGTAACGACTGTCAAAGATCAATGACAGCCAGGACCAACGGCTTAACGTGCTTTCCGAGGCACGGAAACCTCGGCAAGCGTAGCTTAACCTGACGGATCGAACCGTACGGCTATTATTACTTAGCCACGAGCTCTTCGTGCTCCTCGTTGTTAACTTGACTAACCACAAGTTGATTCAAAAAAATTTTTTGATTGAAAAACACCGATGAAGCACAATATTCAGTTCGTCGCCAACACTGCAAAGGGGCGAACCTCATACAAACGGTCAAAAATTAGTTTAGTATACAAAAATGCTCCATTTGTCGAGCTCTATGTCGTCACAAAAAGGCGAAGCTCTAAGACTAATAGAAACGAAAAAAGATTGACGACGTATCTTAAAATCAGTTGCAGGGATTTTTTTTTGTTCTAAATTATACCTATATATTTTCTTAAATATCATCAAAATAAGCGCGTCATCAGAAGAAAAAAAAACGTTTTTTGGCTCTCCTGTAAAATTTTCTTATTTGAGGTTCGCCCCTTTGCGGTGTTGGTGACGAGTTGTTCTGTTTGCTATCACAGATCAACAATCCGTCTGTTAACCATAGCTATTAAAAGAAATGACAAATTCTTTTTGACCTTCCTAGCGTCCCAATGACCCCAAAAAAGGCTGTTGATAAGGTGATATATTGACGTAGTTTCTAAAACTATTACCAATAAAATTCCGTCTTTCTACCTACATAAATAAGTGGATACTGGGGAAATTCTTGAGAACAACACATCTAACGAAAGATCCCTGTGCGAAAAGTTTACAAGACACAAACTTTTGCGAATACAAGTATGTGGGCGGAATAGGCTAGAAAATGGTGACAAGCGGAAGCGATAGCGGTTAGAATCTTGTTATTGTGAGCATCAGCATAATCGGCATTTAACGATCTTACTACTGATAAACAGACCAGTACCCTAATTGCGTAACTTATTTTCGTAAACAATTATGCCTAGGTAATTTGTTTCATTTTGACAGTTCAACAACATTCATTGCGTTATTTACGTTGTTGAGAGATTTTTTCCAACTTATGAAGCAATGGATTAGCAATCTGTTTCAAACTGAAACAGATTGTGATTGTGTTGTGTTTCGCAATTAGGGTATTGTTCTCCATGAGGGGCGAAAGCGGGCCGAAATCCACCACGCGGGCCCAGTGCGGGTTGGTGGATGTCACACGTCTTCGAATTTTTGATTCTAGTACATGCTGATTTCTTCACGATGTTTTCCTTGGCCATTTTGAGAGCAGTGGTGATGAAATAAATCTGGTTCAAAACTGCCTGGTTTCGAACCCACGACCTACAACTCGTAAGTCGGGGCCATTACCACTAGGCCACCACTGCAGGTCACTGCTGGGCCTACACCATCAGAATATTTATAAAATAATCAGTAGCAGTCTATATTCCCGAGCGATACAAAACATATTTTGATCAATGGCATGTAGTTACTACAAATGTCGGCAAAATTATAACATAACTCATTAAACTAGCATTGGATTAAAACGCAACAAACAGTTTGAAATAGAGCATAATTTGAGACCAATTTCCGGTGAATAGATTTATCTAAATACATATTTTCATAACAGCAATTTGCATTTTGCAACAACTGTTAGCGTATGAGTGGAATCAATTTATATTTTCAGCTTAGTTTGGAGTTAGTTATCGCATATTAAATGTAAATAAAATTATCGGATCAAAACATTATTGTTGTGAACTATAAATGTAAAGTAATAAATATTACATCGCACACACGTATTTATTATCTTACATTTACAGTTCACAATAATAATATTTTGATCCGATTCTGGCCCATCGACTTTATCATATTTTATAGAAATGAGGATATTATAATTTTTTTATGTTTAAACACTGGTATTCAGCTGCATCCGGTTAGACTGGAAACCGACCCCAACATAGTTTGGAAAAAGGCTAGGCAGATGAGATGATGATAAGGATATTTAAAAAAAATTGTGGCACTCCGAGAGTGCCTACAAAAGTGAAAACTTGAAAAAAAAACGATTTTTTTTACGTACGTTGATGTGTTTTACTCCACGGTGTCAAAATGCGTTACAGTGTCGCGAAATCAATGGTTTAGTCCCATCTCAAAAATTCCCAACGCGTCTAATGAAGTTTTCACTTCAAAAAGTTTATATAAGTTATATCTACTTAGTACTGAAGGAGTGTTCTTATGCGAATGTGAGTACCAACACAAACCATTTCTGGTTTATTGATACAAAACAAACATGAACTTGTATTAAGATTGTAGGTGTGCATATATAAAAAAAATTACATGTATTACTCGTATTTCGAAGTACAGCGTGGTTCTGATAAAGAAACAGCCAGCGGCACACATCTTGCTTACACGAAGAAACTGCAATCACTAATCCGTATATCAAACATGGTGCTTGATGAAAATATTGATCATCCAGGAACTGAATACCTAGCAGCATAATCTTCACGAGAAAAAGTCTACCAGAAACAACTATTTATTCTCGAGAAACAATGTTATTTCAACAGAAACCCTCGCCTCTCATGAATAAGACATTAGCACAAGAATCCGCGACAGAAGAGTACCATTCAATCAAAATGGCCGTTCCTTGTATCAAAATAGTTACTTTACAGTTTTCTGTCCCTTCAACAAAGTACAAGTAATTGGATCGAAGTTAGTAAATGGGTTTGTATTACCTAATTGCAAATCCGTGTTTTCTAAAGGGATTCTAGTACACGGTCTTGTTTGGAGAAGTACTATAGCCATATCATTCATACTTATCTATTTTGGATGTAGGTATTGTGTGTGTCCAAGTTTGAAGGATGTCGCATTAGAGATTTTTAACATTGGTTGATAACACATCGGTACTTACTAATGTCCTAAGTGTAGTAACTAACTTTTTATCAGTAAACGTAACGTACATTTAAACGATTTTTTAATTGAAAAAAAATGAGCGAGCCTTACAGTAGTCGCCTATGATGTGTAACATCTGACATCTTGGCTGACAGTACCAACCTCTCGGAAAATGGGTTGGTACCATCCGAGCTAACACTAGCACCGCGCGCGCTCATTGGTCAAATCAAATAGCGTGCGCTTCCCCAGCTTTCTGTTACACACTTCCGTCCCTTTTCAAGAAATCACTCCCACAGAGTGCAGAAAAGCGAGAAGAAAGATGTTACACATAAAAAAATACTCGTTTTGAACATATTATTATCAATTTTTTTTATACTTTATACATATCGCTAAGAGTGATATTAATAGTGCTTCTTCCAAAAAATTTAACGATAATGTTAATAGGATGTGTGATGTTGTGTGTGTTGTAGGATTTAAGTGTTAATAGGTATCTTATTCGCGATCTTCTGACTTTGATTATTATGTAAGTTAAAACTAGTTCCCACAAAAACAATGATCTCCTAAAACAGGGCTTCCTCTCTCTTACCCTTTTTGCTGTGCCCTACAGGGTCCATAATGATCTAAATTATATAATTACCACCTAAGTACACATTATGGTAAAGCAATAAAGATATTGAGTATTGAGGATAGTTGTATATTTTCAATAAAAAAATCGTTACAATTTATGTTGCGCGTTCGTGATAGGGCTCTGATCTGAAAGCCAATTCTCATATTTTAAAAAAACATTCACATTCAAGCCGCAATCTGTCAAACTTGTCAAAAATTTTGGTATAATATATCATGATTGTATATTGATAGATTGCGGTAGAGATGAGAAAGCGACCGTTCTTAAAAATTACGGAAATTGGTCTGCTGATAAAAAGTTGGTTGAAACAAAACACATCAAAACAAAACACTGCAAAAACATAAAATTCAAAATTGTTCCATTCATCAAAAACAGTTGAATTCCAGTTGAATTCTTAAGTTGAATTCTTTCACACATATTGTAATTTTGAATGTTATATAATGATATACTTGTCACTTTGGAATTTCATAACGGATATGAAACAATATGTCGTCATATGACGCTGTGCTCAGAACTATCCATATGGAATTTATGTAATTAAAACAATATTATAACATCACGCCAGTATAATTGAAGGTGCTTGCAGAAGTGTGTATTAAATACACATTTCCATGTTATGGTCTAAATCAGCAGGTCGCGACCAACTGGTGGGTAGCGAGCGAATATTGGGAGGATCTTGAAAAAAATGATTTTCAGCTATATAAATATTAAAACTAAATACCGAAATAAATTGGCCGTATCAAACTGCACGGCGATTAAAAGTAACTAAAATTGAAGTTGATGCTAACGCTATAATGACGAAAAATTTGGAACAAATACATCCTTCTCATTGAAATAGCACTCCTTGAATTTAAAGAAATATATTTTTTTCGATTGTAACTGAATGTTTTTTCTAATTTGTAAGTCATTTATATAGTCATGTCCCTTTTTTGCTCCATGACATGCAGCCAAGAGATGAGTCCCGAATTTGAAAGTTTTTGTTTGATGGGTCGCGGGCCAGCAACTTTGGGAACCATTGGTCTAAATAATTTAAATCACAATTAAGTATATTGCCACCACCTTGGCTCAAAATTAGACTTAAGTTTGCTGAAAAAAAAACAATAACACTTTATCCAGTCCTGATCAAACCCAAGATCCAATCACACGGCGACCAAGGCAGATGCATTTACAAAATAATATAACAATAATAATAATAGCCCCACCGTCATATCTCTACGTTGACGTCGTGGTGGGGCTTGCGCGCTCCGAACTCTAGGTCTGTGCCGGTAGAGTTTAATTTGCCGGAACAGGTCTGGGATGAGGAGCCAGACCAAGAGAGATACAAAAACCCGCAGGGCAACATGTGGCGAGCTGTTGGGCAGTAGCGACCCCGCGGACCCTATCTCCCGGGAGAAGTCTTGTTCCTCACCTCTGGCTTGCCTTTATTGGCCGGCTGGAGTGAACACTGACGAGGAACAGAGTTCCCACCTCATTCTTGCTTTAATTGGCCGGCTTGAGTGGAGATTCGCAAGAACAAACGTGCTCGGAGGAAAGAAGTATTCCAGTAAGATGCTGGTAGGGATCTTGACCGTACTTCCGGGATTGTCCTGATAGCCGTGGAATACCTCTCCACTCCTCATAAGCACCTCAGGACATGTTGCCCCCTTGCCGCTACGACACTTTGTGCTAGTGACCGTTTTCGGGGGCCCATTATTGAGTGTGCAAGTCACCCCTGCCACTTTCCTGTGTAAATTATATAAAATATTGGTCAGCTTTTTCCATAGTTCCAGGTAACCAATTCATTATAGCCACCCAAATCCATAGCCCAATATGTTTTGTTTCCATGTTCTGCAATAGTCATGCACCAACCGGGGGTTGTCCTTGGGTGCACTTACTTAGTGCATACAGGGATAATCGTCGGTTGGTGCCTCAACACTTAAAAATGTCTAAGGGGCCTCTGCGAGTTGACTTCGGCCCCTCGTATGCCTTCCAAAAGACCGGGACCCTAAGGTCCCGAGGTATTTTTATATATATATAAAAACAATAATACTAGCCTATTTTTGCCCATTGCAGGGCAAAAGCTTCTTCGCGTACAGAGAAGGCGCGATGCACCACGCTTGCACATGATGGGTTGGCGATTTCAGACTTACATTAACTATAAGTCAAGGTTTCCTCACGATGTTTTCCTTCACCGAACTTTTCAGTCACCGGGGTGAATCCATAACTTAATAAAATAAAATTATGATTTTCTGTACAACACGCCTAATTTTATTAAAATCTATCCGAAATGTTCCACAGGCGCGTAGACCCCACTCTCGTAGCAGTATGAGCTACGCTCGCTACGCCGTAGCGTTATTCGTAGCATCCAGACAAGCAGACCCTTCTGACTTCTCCTTTAACGTAATCCCATAGTCACCTTGCCACTCCTAACCTAGTTTAGTTTACAAAAAACTAAATAAATCCCTCTTAAAAATACTTTAACACCAGCAAACTAAAGCCCGTCTCTCAAAGGCTCTAACCCTACTTTTTTATTCTCAACTATAAAGCTAGTGTTCCACTAGGTACACGGATCCATCGCCAGTTAATTATGCAAAACACAAAGTTTGTATCGCTGCAAACAGATCCGTTACTGAGACCGTCTCAAACTTCTAACAGTCACCGTGAAACAAAATTAAAATGTAAATTTCTTTTCGTCCCGTGTTCAGGAAACGAGTGGGGTACAAAAATTGAGGAGTTTAAGTTACCTGTGTAATTATTAAATTCTCAAATCTCAAATTCTTTATTGCGTACCATAATGTATATAGTTGGTAGGGAAATAATTATTAAATCAGTCACAATTATGGACCCTGTCGGGCACAGCACAGATCAAGTAGGAGAGAGGAGGAAGAGCACTGGTCGTTTAATGTGACAAATTATTTATTAGTTAAGTAGTTAGTAAGTTATATATTTATTAATACAGAATTCAATTTACGAATTAATATTATTATTTTATAAATTACTGATCGTAAAGCATAATAAGGCAAGTTGTTAGAACCTGATGTACCTACTGCATCAATAAATTGTCTATAAGCTGTTGGATAGCTTTTCAATATAACGCAATAACAATAATATGTAACTACTTAAAAAAAATACTATTACTTTTAGTGTCTCTACATCTCAGTATTAAAAGTTCAATCAAGTAAAAGTTAAGTTAAGTAAAAAAAAAGTCACTCCGGGAGGGAGTGCCGACAGAAGTGAAAACTTGAAAAAAAATCGACACCGCGGTAATCAACGCGTTGATGTCTTTCACTCCACGCACCGCGGTAATAAACGCGTTGATGTCTTTTTAATGGCCAAAACCTGGTGTCGTCACAGTGTCGCGAAATCAATGGTTTAGTCCCATCTCAAAAATGGCCAACGCGCCTAAAGAAGTTTTCACTTCAAAAAATAAAGTAAAAGTAAGTAAGTAAGTATCTTATTATAAGCGAAAAAATTTAATATAATATAAAAATAGTTTAAGTTGTTTTGAGAAATAAAGTTCTTAAAACCCAAAAACATTGATTAATTTTAGGTACAGAAATCACTCTTTGAAAAACATAAGCCTATTGAATGAAAACATGAAGTCACAGTTTTCATAATAGTTTTGATTTGTTTTATTATCAAAAAACTTTTTTACAAAAAATACAACCGACTTCCAAACTACAAAGTGAAGAATAACTTTAATTTCAGAAGTCGGTGTCAAAAAACTAAAATACTGATCTAAAGACACCGACTTCTGAAATTAAAGTTATTTTTCACTTTGTAGTTTGGAAGTCGGTTATATTTTTTGTAAAAAGTTTTTTTTTACTTTTTAGTGGGTTGGTTTGCAATTTATCTAAGTTACAATAGCCTAATGTCAACTGCTCATCAAAAATACCCAAATTGCTATTGATGTGCCTACAATATTTGAAGAGTTCCCTCGATTTCTCCAAGATCCCATCATCAGATCGTGACCAAATGTCAATGGGACTAACTTGGAAGTATACCCTTTCAAACAAAAAAATAATTTTCCAAATCGGTCCAGCCGTCTTCGAGTAATAAGGGAACATAAATTAAAAAAAAATCCCGACAAACTGAGAACCTCCTTCTTTTTTTAAAGTCGGTTAAAAAGTAACTTTAGGCAGCGCCTAAAACGCACACCCTTTTCACTTCCGTGTTTGAACGGGCGAGAAGAAGTCACGCAACAAACTCCACATCAACAGACGAATAGAATTTCACAAGTAAGCAAGTTGAATAGAAAAAACACAAGTAAGCAGAGCGTTGAAAATGCAGTGTGCGAAAAAAATCGCCACGTAACAAAAGCGCCCGTGCGTACTAGTATTTAACTGATCCTCTAAAAACTTATTGACCTTCAAACGATGGACACTATTTTAAATGAATGAGTCTCTTTTAACTTTCTGGCCTGTTTTCACAGTTGGTCGCGGTAACTAAGCTAGGGTATCCCGACCTAACGGGTTTGGTTAGGTTGTAAGTGTGACAAAACAAGCGCGAGCCGAATTGGTCGCAGTAACTAAGCCAGGCCACCCGGAACAAATGGGCTGGGTTAAGTTAGAACTGTGACCTACATCCAAGTTGGTCGCGGTTACTTAGTAAATATTTTTAGTATAATAAAATAAGAATTATTTGAAGTTCACGAGAAGAGACGCAATCATTATATTAGAGGGTTCAATAATATTTTCAAGAGCGCAAAATGGGATTTATTAGAGGTAGAATTATTTATGTTATTGACTTTTGAGAGCAGTGGTGGCCCAGTGGTAACGGCTGCGACTTACGAGGTCGTAGGTTCGAACCCAGACAGGGGCTTTACTTAGTGTAAATTATTTCATCACCACTGCTCTCAAAACGGTGAAGGAAAACATCGTGAGGAAACCGGCATGTCCTAGAACCGAAAATTCGAAGACATGTGACATCTACCAACCCGCACTGGGCCGCGTGGTGGATTACGGCCCACTCCCTCTCACAGAGAGGAGGCCTGTGTCCCAGCAGTGGGAACATTATAGGCTGATGATGATGATGTGGATGATTGACTTTTATGCGAATACGATCATTCAGTTTTCATGTGTAGTTTTGTTTTAATTTTTAGTTTTCTGCGACTTGTATTTTTAACTTTAATTAATAGCTATGTATTTAAATCTAGTAATAATTTTTGCAGTGCCCTGACGGGGTCTGCAACGGCTCTTAGCTTTAAGCCTTTTGTTAACATCTTATTTTTACCTTGTGGAACACAAATAAATGAATATGAATATGAGGTTCGATTCAAAACATGCCTTTTATTTTATCTCGAGAATAGTCAAACATCTATAAATATATAAAAGCCACATGAACTGCCTTCACATAATATTTCCTGCATGTTAAAATATTCGTGCCCTCTAGCGATTCGCTTCCATTAGACATAACATGGGAAGGATATCATGTAACACAATGTAATAAGTAAAATAGTGTTAAGTATAGTAGCGAAAATAGTCTAGTGTACAAGCAACCAAATATAGCCAAAATCGTAATTAGTGTCCTTAGAAATAGAAATATCATTTATTTGCTAAAAAGATGGTAATGTTAATAATGTGAACAGACATGTTTTGCTTAATAGATAAAAGCGTGCAAATTTTACATGCATAACGAAACAATCAGTCATCAATCAATTTTATGTTCCAGGAACTCCCTAACATTGTAAAAACTATTAGCAGATAGCCATTTGCATAATTTAATTTTGAACAATCTTGTAAAATACAATAGACGTGGATATATTTAGTAACTTGTTCCGCTTAGCTATTTCTAAAGAGCCATAAAAAACTCCTGAAAGAAATCGACACGTGTTTCACCTCTCAACGAGGCATCCTCAGGATGACGATGGACTTGTTGCGAACTCGAACACGGCGTGTTGCCACACCAAGCGCTGAGTGCAGACTGAGCCTTATCGCCCGTGAAACCCACTTATATAGTGTCGCCGTTATCAGTGCGACCGTTATCAGCGCGATAAGGGGCGAACAATCGCAGCAAAGGTGACCTTGGCATACTCGTATTTAATTCGTTCAACAGTGTAATGTTTCCGGTATTATTTTTGACAATTTCTAAACTCTCTAGTACTGACATTCTGAAACCTTTATCACATGTGTGTAAAATTTCGAAAGTGTTATTATTATTTAACGAATGACCTGTATCTATTAAATGTTGTGCAAAATGGGATTTTTCTGGATAATTATTCCTGTACGCTGCAATATGTTCCTTATATCTTGTACATACATACATACATAGGTCAAACTGGTCGTAATTTTCAGACAAGATATAAGGAACATATTGCAGCGTACAGGAATAATTATCCAGAAAAATCCCATTTTGCACAACATTTAATAGATACAGGTCATTCGTTAAATAATAATAACACTTTCGAAATTTTACACACATGTGATAAAGGTTTCAGAATGTCAGTACTAGAGAGTTTAGAAATTGTCAAAAATAATACCGGAAACATTACACTGTTGAACGAATTAAATACGAGTATGCCAAGGTCACCTTTGCTGCGATTGTTCGCCCCTTATCGCGCTGATAACGGTCGCACTGATAACGGCGACACTATATAAGTGGGTTTCACGGGCGATAAGGCTCAGTCTGCACTCAGCGCTTGGTGTGGCAACACGCCGTGTTCGAGTTCGCAACAAGTCCATCGTCATCCTGAGGATGCCTCGTTGAGAGGTGAAACACGTGTCGATTTCTTTCAGGAGTTTTTTATGGCTCTTTAGAAATAGCTAAGCGGAACAAGTTACTAAATATATCCACGTCTATTGTATTTTATAATGGATTTCCGCAAGGTCACGCCTGAATCAATTAATTATCTTAACAATCTTGTATTTAATGTTTTCAATTCATTTGGTATTGTGAGCACCACGCTTGGCTGCAGCACTCAGGATCGTTTTAAATTAAAGAACTTTGCGTTTTAAACCGTAATTATATTTAATTCATTGATACAATAATAAATAGACACGCACGAGCGGCTACCGGGGGCAGAATTGTTTTTTTTTAATCGACAAGTGAAAACTATTACAAATCCTAATTTAAACATATCTTGACAGATTGTCCGGATGCCATAGCATTCATGCCAGCCTGTGCAACATGAGGTTATATCATAATAAAACCTCACAGTATTCTATAGTATACCTGGACACATATAAACATACAGTTTTTATTATATTTCGCAAGCCTTTTTTTATTGTTTGGGAAATTATCAAATAACTTCTCCCGCTCTGGGCGGAGCTGGAGAGCGTATCAGACTCTTACTGACTAAAACCCACCCGTGTTCCTTCGGTTGCCCTGTTGCAGGGGGCCACGATCTCCCTATCGATTTTCTTCGCTCCCCCGGCAGGCATCGGCCCTAGCGGACCCCGTTAATTCTGCTGACATCTCTTTGAACACAACGCGTCGTCGACCCGGGCCTGGTCCTTATCGGACGACGAGCTACCCATTGCTCACCGTCCGCAAGCCCGCGCCTACGTGGCCGGGAATCGGCCTGTGACTCCCGACGCCCAGGGCGTCTCCTGCGGTGATTACGTTCGTCAGGGCGCGAACTTGGCAAAAATTGCCTGTAAATTGAAACTTCTCTTATCTTCTTAGCGTGTCAATCGCAAATATAAAATTAAATTCCCCGTTTGGCCCAGAAATTAGCTACGCTAACACCATTCTCTGATGCAGACATTAGGTCTTAACGTGTACAGGTGACAGGGTATGCGACGCAAGATGAAATATGGGGCTTGGTCTGTGGGGAGACATCGCATATACATTGAGGACCAGAACCATCCGAGAAACCCCATCAGTAGAGATTGTCTTATGTGTGGCCGAGTCTGTTTAAAGTTTTCCAAATCGGCTACGACAACGTATGTTCAGGTGAAGGGGTCTCTGATGGCTCGATGAAAGAATTAGGAGGTTTGAGCTTCTAAAGATCACATCTTTCCGAAGTAGTGTTTTAAGTCTTCGTGACTCTGAGCTGTAATTTTGCATTGGATGGCGTAGGTCATTTTTTAGTTTTGCCCTTTCTATACGGCTTGCTGTGGTCCTGTAAAACTTTGCTAAGATTGAAACTATTGAACTGTCACATTAGTCCTAAAGCAAAAATAGACCTTTACGTTTAATAATGTACAAGCACAAAGTAAATTCATAGTATACAGGTGACATTCAGGAACGTCAGGGTGGTGAAGCAATAACGAGGTAGACTATACATCTGCATTTTAACTCATTGTTTCGTTTGTCGAGGCCTAGACTCAAGAAGTTTGGTTGTCAGACTTTCGGGCTTCTGACGACCCGTAACGAATGTTAAAGATCCACGAATGACAGCCGGGGCCAACGACTTAACGTGCTTTCCGTGGTACGGAGGAGTCTCGCACGAACCAACCCCGGCTAGCGTAGTTTAATCTGATGGATCGACCCGTGCGGCTGTTATTATTTAGCCACGAGCTCCTCTCTTATTATTTATTTAATACTATTTGTGCATTGTTTACAAATGACAGCATTATCAAAGGCATAAAATAAATATTGACCGTATTGGTGATGTTCTTCAGAAAGGTCAAGTGTGCAGTACTCGCAACCGGTGACCGTGTACGACCAGATGACAACGTAGACGAAGCAAAAGGAGTATGTAAGGATTGCAGCAGGTGGTGTTCTGTAGATTCTGCCTACCCCTATAAGAAGAATGCTTGAGTTTGATGAGCATAAAAAGTGCATCATCATCATTTCAGCCGAAAGACGTCCACTGCTGAACATAGGCCTCCCCCAAGCACCTCCACTTCGACCGATTCTGTGCTTTCCGCATCCAGCGGATTCCTGCAGCCTTCACAAGGTCATCGGTCCATCTTGTGGGAGGCCTTCCAACGCTACGTCTTCCGGTACGCGGTCGCCACTCCAGAACCTTTCTCCAGAAACTTTCGGAAAAAGTGCATAGTATCTATGAATCAAATCATTTGCCAGTGAAGCCGTTAAATATTGCCATTTTCTCCTTTTGCTAATGCAGCTCGTAAATACCTCTCTTACTCCAGCGGGTATTAACTATTTTGCCGTCTGTACTAGATAACAAACATCACAAATTCCCTCACTATTTCCGATTGAATATATCAGTCCTGATTAGTAGGTTTGAGTTGTAACCAAAGTACAACGCGCAATCAACGCAACGTAAATATATGAAACGAGACTCCGAACTATGTGGTAATTGTGTATGAACTAGGATACGGGAAAATGTACTAGGAAAACAAACTTTACATAAAAAAACAAGTCCACATTTTCGTACATCATCATTTCAGCCGAAAGACGTCCACTGCTGGACATAGGCCTCCCCCAAGCATCGCTACTTCGACCGGTTCTGTGCTTTTTCATCCAGCGGGTTCCTGCGGTCTTCACAACGTCATCGGTCCACTTCGTGGGAGGCCTTCCAGCGCTCGTCTTCCCGTAAGCGGTCATAACTCTAAAACCATTCGGCCTCATCGGCTATCTGTTCTGCGAGCAATGTACCCTGCCCACTGCCACTTAAGGCGCTGACAACAGGCAAACGGTCAAGCAAACGGCAAAAAAATTGTCAAATCTAAGTAGTTTGTGGCAGCGGAAAAAATATTACGTTAATATTGAATATATTTCTCAGAACTTGGTTGTGACCAAAACACGTTTTGAAAAAAATATCTCGATACATATTAACGGTAAACCTCTTACCTTAAGTTCTAATCCGAAATATCTATATTAAATAGCGTTGGTATTTTAATTAATAACAAGAACGTCTTATTTGAATGCAGAACTTGGTTGTTTTTTATTTTCGATTACTCAACTCATTTTAGAGTAAATCGATAATTGCTTCATATTATGTTAAATTACAAGCGTTGTGTCATCGAGCTTCTCTTTCTTTTCTATGCAGTCCGACAGTGACTGCGGTTTACCTGTTGTCAGCGTCTTAAGTTTGGCAATTTTTCGGGCTATGTCGGTTACCTTGGTACTCCTCTGGATCATCACATCATTTAACATTACAAAAATAAAATAAAGATCGAATCGCAGTCAATGTAAGCAAACCCCTTTAATAGTAAATGGTTGCCAATAACAAATACGAGAGTTTGTGTGTATGTTAGTATCTTTTTCAACTATTACGGTTTAATAATAATAAAAAGTCCTTCTTAATCATTCATGTTTTGCCTGTTGGAAACGGGTAGGATTATAACGGGTAAGGTGTGTTCACATGAGGTTCTGTGTTCCCTTCATTAATAGGTCACACAATCCTCAGAATTTTGTGAAATATATTTGTAAAAAAAAAAAAAAATTGGGCTCCCTCGTAGCATAACGTTAAAAATGGAACCCTTATAATTTCGTCATATCTAGCTGTCCTTTCGGAAGTCACACAGTAATTTTACTCCAGAGACTATTTGAATTATATCGACGAGAGTTGGAAACATTCTACGCACCGCTAAACAATGGTGTATACTCGTATTTTCGGTTTTCGACAGCAGAAGTGAATTTGTTTTTCACTTTTTTCAAGATATACTTTGAAATACAAACTTATCTTTGCGGTCGATAAAATTAATACTGTGCATGCATAAATTTACATCCTATCTACGGAACACTTCACTGTACGTTTTCCGACACGCACATGGTCAGTTTTTTTGAGTGTTTTCTGTTCAAAAAGAAGGATTGAAAAACCGTCCCCTCAACTTTTGTACCGCACAATGCTTAATTTCAGACACAAGATTGCAAAGTCAACGTTCTTATCAAAAAACAAACCTAACGGATAACTGATTGCTTTATTTTGCGCCCCCCTCCGCACCTCTCGGCTCACCCCTCTGTCCTTGTTTTCGTAAACAAAACTTTTTTAGCAAAACTTTTTCAAAGAATCTTGATTGTTGTTCTTTACTCTATTGTAACTTTTGTAAGTTAGATAAATATGTTTTTTCAGGCGTTATCTAGAAAGTGTCTTCCTCTGAAATCATGAATGATTTATGAGTTTCTTATTTTTTAAATAATTAAACGATAGCTTTAGGCTGCAATGGAGGCAAAAAACCCTTCATCTCAAATTAAATGTTATTCTTAATCGGAGCATCACTTTGCCAATTGTTAAATGACCTTTTCAGTCTGCGAAATAAACCACGAAGGTGATAAAACACAGCGGTAAATACAATAAAAATAACTTTTTACAAAAAAAAACAACCGACTTCCAAAAAAAAACACTACAAACTGAAAAATAACTTTAATTTCGGAAGTCGGTGTCTTGGGTTTTGTATTTTCATTTTTTGCTACCGACTTCCGAAATTAAAGTAATTTTTCAGTTTGTAGTGTTTTTTTTTTGGAAGTCGGTTGTTTTTTTTTGTAATAAGTTTTTATTTTTCACTTTTTGTTGTGGTACCTACCCCACACACATTCGAATACCACTACCTGCTACCAGTGACAGGAACTTATCATATCATCTACATACTAAGTGAGGAAAAATACGTATTTTGTAGCTAACTCAAAAACTACCAAAGCAAAGTTAATAAAATTTATATGGGACCAATTTGAGAACATACCCTTTCAAACAAAAAAATAATTTTTAAAATCGGTCCACAAATGACGGAGAAATCAGTGGAAATACAAAAAAAAAAAAGAACATACGTGACGAACATATAACCTTCTCCTTTTTGGAAGTCGGTTAAAAATGTAATCATTAATGTCCCCTTGTCATCGCACGGAAGACGTAGGAGACGATCGGTAGATTTCTATTTCCTTAAGGAAACGGCTTGTCACGACATCTTTAAGCGATAGATTTGGATAAATTATTTGATAAATCTTTAATGTCTTGTGATGGCAAACACACTACCGACAAGTCAATCGTCATCCTGAGGATGCCTCGTTGAGACACCTCTACTAAACATGTGTCGATTTCTTTCAGGGTTTTTAAGCTATTGCATAGCTTTTATCGCGGGCTTTGAGCGCGGCGACCGAATCAAGAAATTCCGTAAGGAAAAAAACCTAACTCCGCCTACCATGTAATGACGGATGATGACATAAAACAAAAATTGGTCTCCCATCCACGGTCCGACCTCGGCAAGCGTTGTTTAACCTCGAAGATCGACATGTGCGGCTGTTATAATTTGGCTATGAACCTCTCAGTAGCAACCCAGAGTTTGGAATCTATTATATGACATCTTTATGACTTGCCAAATGTGTATAAACAGTATGATAACCTCTACTGACTCTCCCGGAACATATTGGCATGATGCTATGTATGTAAATCAGGACGTAAAAGCTTTACGAGATTAAAATCCAAAACTAAAAGCGAAATTGTTTCGCTCAGGTAGAAATTGTTAACTGAAAGTAAATTTGTCGTGTTAAAACTTTTAGCACACAACATCCTCTAAAAGGCCATTGCAAAACTAAACTAATTACCTACTCATTTAAAAAATTTGTGTATTAAAAACAGTTTACCTGGTAAAACTAAGCTGTGTTCCAGTTTGAAAGGTAATGCTGCTAGTGAAATTACAAGTATAGCAGAATTTTCAACTTTATGTTTATCGTTGGCAACGCATTGACAAAGTAAATCCTTTGAAGTAAGTTGCACTTGTCTATAAGTTCTTCCTATAAGGAAGATCCGAGAAGTCCAGTTACTTCTGTTATAAATTTCGCCATATTTACTGCAACTTCGCAACTTCACCGCGTGATGATCTCCGTTCGAGTTCGAAACTGGAAAGCATACCCAAAATAAAAATAAGAGGAATAAGCACTAATATTTGAGCACCTTGACTTAGATAAGTGCTAGGTTAGATTTTCTGAGTGCGTTTACTAAATGAATATGTGAACTTGAGAATTGGACCTTTTCTTTTTTTTTTGGTTGGGAAATTATCAAATAACTTCTCCCGCTCGAGCGAGAGGGCGTGTCAGACTCTTACTGACTAAAACCTACCCGTGTTCCTTCAGTTGTCATATTGCCAGGGTCCACGGTATCGTGGCCACCAGATAGGGGTATCCCTTTCGGATTTCTTCGCAACCCTGGCAGACATCAGCCCTAGCGGACCCCGTCAGTTCTGCTGACATCTCTTTGAGGCGCATGTGGAACACAACGCGCCGTCGACCCGGGCCTGGTCTTTATCGGACGGCGAGCTACCCATTGCTCACCGTCCGCAAGCCCGCGCCTACGGTGGCCGAAAATCGGTCTACGATTCCCGACGCCCAGGGCATCTCCTGCGGCGTTGAGAATTGGACTGCATCTGTATCGTCAAGTCTTTGTAACAAATAACGTTAATTTTTATTAGGTATTCATTAATTCCGTACATTTTATCAATAAAAATTTGAAGTTGTGTATAAACGTTTTACGAATTTTCGTTAGAGCCGGGGGGCTCCGTATCATCGATATGGCTGATACGGCGGTAGCTATAGTTTTGAATAATTTAGAAGAATTTTTTGTAAATGTGAGTACCATGGAGCCGTTTATTATGTTATTAAGATGTATGTTGACTTGAAAGAGCATGGCAGTTGAGAGAATGTCAAGCTCACTTAAATGTCTCGCTGATGGTGGCGAGTGTGTTGGATCATTCGGTTCCCTACAAAATGGTTGAGCTGGATGGTGCTGATCCACGCGTCATGTTCGTGAACGGGCGCCGTCAGTTGAGACTGGTCATCTCTTATCTGCCAGGGCTTATTTTTAATCTTATATTTTCAATTGCTTTGATTGTTTTTTGTACATTGTTCTCACATATAGAAGCAACAAGAATAATGTACCCAGAATTTTGTAATATCTATATTTAAAAGAGTGGCCTTGGAGTTTCTTGCCCGTTCTTCTCCATAGAGATCTACATTTTGGAATGGGCAACTAGCTTCAATTTTCTGACTAACTGACCGATTCTTTGACAATTCAAAAGTGCCTGTAAATGGTTTAATTGAAATAAATGCTTTGAGTTTGAGTTTGAGCTACGCTCCTGCTGTTAAGTAGAGACATAATTACCTATTAAAAAGCATGTATCTTTCTTGTACCTAACTCCAGATTTTTCCCTTAATTTCCTGCTACGTAGCTACATTAAGATTTACAGCCGCTCTCAAACAACACTTACAGCCAAGAGTAATGGGTACAGGCACAGTGCGAATGTTGCGTCGTCAATTTTAAGCCACCGGAGTTTATTTGCATCTCTCTAACATTGTATACATCGCCTTACATGTTGTTCGAGAACTAAGTGTGGTGGATAAGAAATTTGTAATATTTTATTTGTTGGGGAAAGAATTTCAGTTTTATTATTAGTACGTGTATTCAAAGGGCAATATAGCGATTTTATTTATAAGGTTGAATTTTATCTGTTCCGTGATTTAAACTTATTTATTTAACCATTTATGAATGCATACATTCCATGCTGTATTAAATAAATAAATAATTATATAATGCTGTACAGCGTGACAGCGTCTTAATATTTGTTTGCTGCACCGGTCGACGTCATTATGTCGGCGCCGGCTGTCCGGGCGTTTAGTGTTCCGAAAAGTGTTAACAGACAAACCACAGGTCTTTCTTACTACAAGAAGTAATTCTGGTTTTAAAATTATTACTTTTTATGTGAAATGAATTGATAACAACTAAGACAGGCCTGTAGCACTTGTGAGGACGTGACCCACAGTGGTATATTATTTTGATATTTTTAATGACATTTTTGCATTCGGTGTATCAGGATGCTGGTAACTTTCAAAATGTATTGGCCTTAATGGCATGACACTGAGATGCCACTGAACAATTTTCGTTCATGATATAAGCCGCCGCGACCGTATGTTTTCTTATATTTTAAATTGTTTTATGTTGTTCTCACATAAAAATCAACGAGAATATTGTACCCCGAATTTCGTGATATCCTGATTTAAAAGATTATCCTTGGAGTTTCTTGCCCGTTCTTCTCCATAGAGATCTACGTTTTGGATTGGGCAACTAGCTTCAACTTTCTGACTAACTGACCGACTCCTTGACAATTCAAAATTGAAATAAATGGTTTGAGTTTGTGTGATTTTCGCATTTGATCCCTTATTCTTATCCAGCTTTCCAAATCCTTGCCGACGCGACAAGAATCTTCAATTTAAACGCACACCGTTGTTTATACGAGTATGTACATACATTTGATCACCTGTGTTTGTGCTCTACACTCTACAGATATACTCCGTTGCATGTTTAACACTCCACCCTTTTATTTTCTTAGTTGCTGTTTAAACATTTTGTTGGTACAACTCTTAGACTTATGCTATACAGTGTACCGTAGGGTGGAGGATCTTGTTGGTTTATTTGAGTTGAGTTTCTACGTCAGAAAGTTGGTTTTTGGAGGGAAAGACAGTTGTCTATTCTAACGTAAAACAAGTCAACTACTGTCATTATCAGCTTTGCATTTTTGCAACTATTTTGATGTCCACTTCCTCTCCGAATTTTAATATTTTAGACGCAGAGCAGAGATTATGATCTGAATTAAACAGCCACTGATCTGACCAGTACGGACGAACTAACACTGATATTCTAAGGCTAATACTAAAATGACTGGTTTCAAACTATTCAAAAAGTCAAGATATGCGCATCTATTACATTCGAGACCAAAGTTTTGACGTGTTCTTCGAGTTATACACTTCGGTAACTACTTCCGTAAGTGACTGTGACGATAATACATTTTCCTTTTACATAATCATGTTAAATTCTAACCCTGACATGCATGCATATCATTGTCTAGAGCTTTTCGAGTAGAAAACATTGGATAGTAATAAAACCTCCGAAAAAAAATCAGAATATGAGCATTCTCAAAATATGAAATTGACTGCTTAATATACAAATTTTCCGACAACTTTTAAGCGAATACAAATAAAGAAACGACCGAATAAAATACTGAAAATTCTGTACAATCAATACAGCATTTGCTGACGTAATATTCATTTAGTCATTTTTATCGTAACTCACCTATTATGAATTTAGAATTAACCTTACACATTTTATAAACTGTGGCGCAAACAAAGACCAGGTTCGTTTAGGTACAAGAGAATGTAATGTTTTGGAAATGTGGTGTTTTACATTCTCTTGTGCCGAAACGGCCCTGGCACTCGCCGGCCGCTGCCGCGGCACCGCTCGCTACGCTCGCTCGGCTCGTGCGTTTTGTGGTTTCACAGTTCTAACCTAACCTAACCTACCTTTCAAAGCAAAACGTAAACAAAAACATGAACGAACGTATTATTTTAGCAGAACATACGTTTTCGGAAACTTAGTATTTTTTTCGGAAATTTAGTTTATTATTTGAAAGTACAGATTATTTTTCGTAGAATTGTATTTTGAATAAGCTCATGTTTGTTTTTTAAATACAACATTTTTTGTCGATTAATTTTGTAATAATTTTTCGGTAAGTAATTCATTTTAACACATCGTATTACAGTCAACCACAGATCGTCGAAAGATAATTTTCGGAAGCTTTATTATTTTCCGAAAACATTTTGTTTTTTTTTCTTCAAGTATGAAGAAATACCGTAAAAGTTGTCAGTTTTAGATCATTTTTGTACGAGCTCTATCTCAACAATTAAACAATTTAGGAATTTTAAGGCTTGTGCAGACCAGCGCGACACGCGACGCGACACAAAGACACCGCTCGTCGCGCGACGAGCGGTGCCTTTGTGTCGCATCGCATGTCGCGCCTGTTTTAAGAGCCTTTAAACGTATGTACATCAGAACGTATGTATAATTATAAAAAACCCGATTCATAAGGTATTTTATTTAAGTTAACAACTGCAAAAAAAATATTTTTGTAATTCATCGTATCATTATGAAATACAAATAAATCATTGCAATTTTTAAAATTTATGATGATAAACAATAATATTCTTCGTTTAGTATTTTCATTTATTTGCTAAATATTGTACGGTGGTACGGAACCCTTCGTGTGTGAGTCCGACTCGCACTTGGCCGGTTTTTCAATTACTGTTCGTTCTTTTCTAACCAGTATACTTATGTGTATTAATTTGATCACTTTTCTACGAATTAATCCGACTGCACCTCATGTTAAAATTATAAGGTTTGTCAAAAACACGCAAACTCCATGCAAAGATTAATTTATTCCAGTTGAACTCATACCCACATTCATCCATAATCACATTAATTAATTATTTATTATTTTTTCGGAAGCCTTACAGACTAATAACATTATAATAACAATAATGAATATGACTAAATTTCTAATTACAAGCCCCCACAGATAAATACAAAATGATTAGGTACTTCCTCATAGTCTCAGTTTCAACCAATCTGCATACCAACATTATAAGCAAATAAACGATTTCCATTCTATTTTAACTAGTTATTCCGTCAAAGTGGGTTAATTCTGTTCATTAAGCCAATTTGTTCAAATTTTAAGCCAATCCGGACAACAAACTGTTCCAAGTGCCGACAGGTGTCTCTTGTACAAAAAATGGCATTACTAAGAGCTTCCTTAGTGTGCTTGCATTGGTGCAGAAAAGGTCAATGCCTTGTTCACAACAAATTTCGTTAAAACTGAGACTGGCCCTAAGAAAGTATGCATTCCACTTATAATTGTAACGTACTTATAGTAATTATAGGGTACGTGTATCATTAATCACCAACTTTCATTAAATGACTCCAATTCTAATAGGTATCGTGATACCCAGTAACTGGGTTGTGGAGGTCCGATGGCAGGCAGTCACTCCATAAAAATAATCTCAAATACCTTCCACGTCATTATACAAAACGATTTAAAGTAATTCACCCTCGATTGGACACAGACATTTGTCAAACGACCTCATAAAAACTCAAATGAACAAAACTTACTTGAAAAGACAAGGGGAAATGAATAATTCAGTCGCACCAATTCGAATGGACATAATATTGCAAAACGTCAATGGAGCCGTAAAAAATATTGGGCCCAATCTGTTAGAGTATAAATCATTTGACATCTGCGATATTTCTGTTCGTAGCACTTATGTAATGTTTTTGGTATTGTTTTTTTTGTTCTTGTGACGGTTTCTTTATGTGGAGTTCCTACACTATTAAGTAACTGAAAACGAGTTAGCGAGCAGCGAGTGTGTATTTCTGATAGTTTTGTCGTTGGGTTGCAGCGAGTGTCCGAGTGCGGCGGGTGATTATTCGCACCACTCGCTCGGGGCGAAATTATCGCTGTTTGGTCTCTCTAAGTGAGTTCGGACCGTCAAGCGAGTATCGCAGCGAGTACTATCTTTGTTAGCTCTTGTCGCTCACCGACAAACTAGTGGAGCGAGTCCTCGTCGGTGGTGTGAACAGTCAGGGATCAATCATTAATATTATAATCTCTATTGTTTACACTGAATGTATATCTATTGTATGTTTCTTGAGCGAGAAAATAATAAATTAATAGTTTAAAAACACTTGAAAAACACGCTTTTATAAATGCACTTACATGGCCTTTCTCACAAGTGCAAACACGACTATGATACGATATTCCATCATGGAATGCCAGTGCTTATCTTCTGGCTTCATCATCAGATCTTGAAACCTAATCGTGGTCAAAGTTCATTACAAGACTTTTCTAAGAAATCCAAAACAGCTATGATACGATTTTCCATCCTGAAGTTCCAGTTCATATCTTCCAGCTCCATCATCAAATCAGTTCGACAGTACCATATTATTGTATTGTCATCAGAACTACATACAGCTGCCAATTTTCATTACGCTACGACCCTTGGAAGATGGTTAAATTAGCTACCTTAGATTCCATTACATAGGTACATACAGGTTGACCTAATAAAAGCGTGTTAATACCCGATAGTTAGTCGCTTCCTCGCCGGCGGTGGGACAACTGCCTTACACCTAATCCCAATTCATTTGGCGTTGGAATAGTACCTGTTTTTGTCATCTCATTCATTTCCGTCCTAACCGTTTGTTGTTCCTGCAATCCATTCATCTTTCTTCTTAAAACATAACATATAACACACACATACATCTACATTTCGCCAGTTCTGTTTAAGTACCATATAATAGGAAGCGAGCCTATTGCCATCAACCGGGCCCAAATCCAGACTCCGAGCTACTGCTGAGAAATTCCAGATGAAAAAAACCTGATCAAACTTTGCTCGAACCGGGAATCGAACCCAGGACCTCATGCTCAGTAGTAGCGCTTGCAACTACTAGACTAACGAGGCACTCTTTTCTTATTATTTTTTTTAATTTCAAGTAACAATGACTCATATTCGTGTTAGTGAATAGCTATACTTATAACTATGTTGGTGATACAATTTTATTTTCTCAAACATGCTTGGAAATTCGAACATTATTTTGACAACCTTCTTCGAGATAATTCCAAATTGCAGTACTGGTCAAAAACAAGCGAGTGGGCGGCCGGCAATGTTACTATGAAAATCCATATCTGTCGTGTTTAGCGGCCAAATAAATTACTATGAAAACTCATATCTGTCGGGTTATTTAAAAATGGAACGAACTTTTTTTTCAACACATTCCAACCAAGGAGGTAACTTATCAAAGATTTTATTTAAATTTCGAACTGGCTTAGCAAATGGAATTGTTTAAAGTAAAGAAGAAACAAATGAACATATTGGCGCGTGAAAAATTTCTTTATTCGTCATTGATTCTGGAATTCATAATTGTGTTGGGTAAACAATTCTGCAATTTCTTGAATAAACAATGCTTAGTTTGAATTTCCGCGCATTGTTTGAGAAAGAAAGAAAAGAAAATACATTGTTGTTGTGTTGTTATTGTCATTGTTTGAGAAAAGTACTATACAAGCCTTGGCCGCAACCAGGCAATGATGGACTCACGTATGTTTGCCTCGGCTGCGCCTCGGACCACATTTTGACGATCGTCCATCAATGCCCTAATTTCGGGCCGCGACAGTAATGTACTATTAGGTAAGTGTGTTCCAATATTTAATAATTGTTTCAGAATTTCAGGAATTGTCACTGCAATGACTCTAAACAATATTGTGATAAAAACAATTACTTAAAAATTACTATTGAATTTTATAGGTACCCAAATTCACACTTAACACTTTTTTTTTGAGACATGCTGTCATAAGTAGTTATCTTTATCACCAATGGTACCTATAAAATTTGTCACCAATGGTCTTCCAAAAGCGGAGAGGTAGTCTCCTGTTCCGCGGTTACCGCAGCTGATAGATCAACTGCGTTTGACTGGCCTTAAATGAATTTATAAGAAAATATTCTTTACCCACTTCCGCACCTGTAGAGCCATAAACAATATACAGGTGTGCTCCCAAACCTTTTCCCCAGACCCAAGAAAAAAGGGGTATGCCATAAAAAAGCAATATTTTCTTAAACAAAACGTAATAAAATATAAAATTGGCGTAATGAAACGTATCCAAAGTATACAGCATCGTAAAAGGTTATGCGCGCTTCGCTTTAATGAACACATAACAGCATTTATAGTCAATATCGATTTTACTATGTATCCCGACGGCCATTAAAAATAATGTATATTCCCCTGCAATGTGGAAACTGTTTATGCAAGGGATCTAAAAGACGTGTGCAGTTTCTTTGAAAATGTGATGTGACAGCGCAGGGTGCAGACACATTAGTTCGGTGCGGGGCCGCAATGATGGAGTTTGAAACGGTTTCGAAGCGACGTCGACAGCCATTAAATTGTATCCTGTCAGTGCCTGAACTGTTTCATATGGCTTGTAGCATTTGACAATTCAGTTTGATGCTTGATGTACCTACATAGCTACGGTTCCTAAGGGCGGCCCTCAATTTACCGACGAATGACGTCACTAGAACATAATTACTAAAAATAAATTGGTGTGTTTTCCTAGATAGCGTTTTTTGGCATCGTAAATTCAAACTCCGTTGACATCATTTTTATGACAGCCGTCACTATTATGTGGCGGCCACCGCTTTTCTAGGAAACCGTAGTTTTACGGACGAGAACACGTTGCGGTGTGTCATTTAACGGTAGTGTGTTGTTCACTTTAATGGCATACATAACGAGAAAGAAAAGAAAGAAAACGAAAGAAAAATTGTTTATTCTGCACAAAATAAACGCACATTACACAAAAAAAAAAAAACATAAATTATAAAATATACTATACATTCGCCAAAAACCAAAAGCCTCGTATTCATATTTGGAAAGTAATAAAAAGTTCGACGAGGTACTTTGTGCACCATGACTGTGCTTTCTGTGTTTTTTGGGGGACGGCGAGCGTTACTAACAGTTGCGTTTTTATCCCGCATCACACAGATGAGTTTGCACCCTAATGCTTTTTTATTTTCTTATTTTATGCACTTCATTGACTCAATACAACGACTATACAGCTCTATATGGTCGTTGATTCAATAAAATTGTTGACACAATTATAGAGAAAATTGAGAAAAATACACACGGAATATGTGTATTTTTCTGACTTCAAAATGGAGGAGGAAAGTTATGCGACTTCTCCGCCAATTATGAATTGAATTTGATTAAAAAAAACATTTTTGGTGGGTTCAGAGGCGGTCCTATATAAATTTTATTAACTTTTCTTATGTAGTTACTGAGTTAACTCTAGCTTCAGTAATACGTAGTTTTCCCACTTAGTGAGTGATATGTGGATGATGTTATATTAAGTTCCTGTCACTGTTATTTGCATAGCACCTAGTACCATAATACCTACCCCACACAAATTCGAATACCACAAGTAAAAAGTGATAAATTAAAACTTTTTCAAAAAAAAAACAACCGACTTCCAAAAAAAAAAAACATTACGATGTGAAAAATAACTCTAATTTCGTTTTGAATTTTCGTTTTTTGCCACCGACTTCGGAAATTATAGTTTTTCTCTATAATTGTGTCAACAATTTATTATTGTCACAATTTACTTGTCTGCTCTATTGCAAGTTGTAACACGTGTTTTCTGTTTCCATAATTTTTCTTCTTCTTTTCGAGTCGATATAATTAAATTATTTGGGCCCAGTAGGTCCTCAAAAGTGCAGGTGTATCGGTGTAATAGACAGCCAAGGTTTCAAACATGCATAGATGTATTATTAAAACTATAATATCTATAGTTTCAATACTACTGAGCTATGTTGACGTCAGTCGTCAGTCTAGTGCGTCGTTTAAAGTAAAAGGTACATAATTATGCCTCGTTTAAGTTGATATTTCAATGAAATGACTGTATGATTAAAGTAACTTACATAAAACAACCCTTCGACTTTTCCACTTTAACTTATGCATAATAAACAGCAGAAAGCGTTTCGCTTGACTAACATCGAGGTGAATGCACTCTGTTATTTCGAAAATTTGTTTAGCCAGACGAGTCCTGCGGATATAATTAACGGAAACTGACGTTGAATGTGGATGTAAAGGGTTCTGGATAGGCTCGATATTATTAAGGCCTTATCACCCTGGCGATTTGCGAGCGAGTTATCAGTGAGGCGATTGTTCAACGCGCTCGCTGCGTGTGCGTAGCGAGCACGCCACGTATGCGCAACGTATTTGCAGCGTTTGCGTAACGACAGCGATTGACATGAGTGTACAAGAGAGAGGCTGTAGACTTGTGGACCATTTTCTATTTTGCTAAGTACCTGGTACTTGTTGATAGGCCTACACTGTCCTTTCATACCTATTAACACTGTAATTTGACAACATTGTAAAAACCATTTCTTTTTAAAAAAGTAACCGTGGAGTTTCTTGCCGGCTCTTCTCCATAGGAAACCACCAATTGGAACTGTGCACCTAGCTTCTGACGTTTCATAAGTGCCCTTGTAGGTTAAATGTGAAATAAAAAAAATTTGAATTTGAATAGAGCGAGACAAGCGAGTGTACAATATTGTAAAAACGCAGACAACACGTCGCGTAATTACGGGTAGCTCGCTGCGTACCCGCACAGAGCACATTCACAAATCGCCTCGCTGGCAAATCGTCAGAGTGATAACGCATGTCTTTGCACTGGGAGCTTGTCGGGCGTACCTACGTGTTGCCGCATAACCGCTTTTTAGTTTCGATAGGTACTTTGATTCGCAAAATGAGTTCGGCCATGACGATCCACCGATCCAATGGTAAATGGCTACCATCGTTTATGTATATCTGTAATTACATGAGGAATTGCTGGTCGCAGGTGCCATATCGCGAGACAAAGGTGAAAAATGTCTCATGTGTTTGTTATTACACCTTGCAAAATAATAAGTATGGTAGTAAGTACCTACCTGGTATGTCCCCAAACCAGCGAACATACAAAGAATTCTTCTATAGATGAAGGTATGTAAGTACCTATACTCCATAGGTTTAGGTAGTTAAATAAAGGTAAACAAATCTTTAAAAGGGTTTTTATAGATGACGCTTTCATGTTCAGAAATACGATAAAACCAAATTAAATTTATTTTAGATTTTTACAATAGTTTCCTCTTATATTAATGTATGTTAAACTTTATCATTTATTATTAAAGTAGTATTCGAAAATGTAACTGCTTGAGCACATTTTTCTAGTTAGATTTAAACTAATATTATAATATTTTGTAATCTGTCTATTGTAAAGAGCCCAAACTCTAAACGTCAACGAATTATAACGTTGCTAAATTGAAGAGTACAACTGTAACGTAGCATGACAACTGAAGTGACAGGTATTACGTTTAGTTGGTTACTTGACAGCTGTCTCGTCACGTGGTATTTTTTGTTTACCTTTATTTAACTAGGTACCTAAACCTATATAGTATACGCACTACTAAAAACAATATTTTTTTATTGGACTGCTTCTCTAATCACATTTGGTTCAATAAATTTTTACTTTAGGCTCTGGCAGACAGACTACGACGCAACTCTACTAGAACAATTTCAATGAAAACTTCATGGAAATTCTTTTACTAGATTCGTTTCGCGTCCTCCCTGTCTGTGGGATCTTTAAAACGTCTTTGTTGTCTATTTTCCACGGGTCGTTGCCTTTCCAAAAATACCAACACAACATAGATTTCAGTTCAGTTAGTTCTGTCGTTATCACCGTGGTTATCACTAACTTAAGGAGCGACAAAGTTAAATTCAAAAACTTGTTAGTATGTACTTATAACTAGTTTCTGCGTGAACGAAGTAATTTGCATTTGTAAATGAAAGTTTTATCTTATTTGCGCTGTTTTTTATTAAACTATCTGAAGTTTTAGTTTCTTACTAATGTTTCTTATAACAGGGTGGGAAATTGACAGAAACGATCATCGATGAAAATTGGTTACGACACTTGTGATTTGAATAAAAAGCTGGTAGTCAATTTGTTGTTATCAGGTTAAGTTACACTTGTCGCGGTCGGTCCGTGGATGGGTGACCATCTTTACATACCGACCCCTCCTAGCCTCGGAAAGCACGTTAAGCCTTTGGTCCCGGCTGTCATTCTTGGATCTTTGACTGTCGTTACGAGTCGTCAGAAGCCTGAAAGTCTGACAACCAGGGTTACCAAGGGGTATCGTGTTACCCAGTAACTTGGTTGTGGAGGTCAGATAGGCAGTCGTTTCATGTAAACTACTGGTATTCAACTGCATTCGGTTAGACTGGAAGCCGACCCCAACATAGTTATGAAAAGGCTAGGCATATTGATTGTTGAGCGCTTGTATCGTGTAGTCAGCCTCAAAAAGATGTAGACCTACATTGACAAGAATTCATTGAATTGTTTACTATATTTGTTCCAAATATATTGTATCCATGTATACCTACAATTAGGTACCCAATGTGTAATAAATTTTGTGGCTACAATATGTAATACAATATCAGATATGGGACAAAGGTTGTAGATAATCTAATGAATTCTTGTCGATGGACCTATACATTTTTTTTGTACCTATCGAGAAGGTGTCCCGAAGACACAAACCCCCTTAGGGTTTGTGTCTTAAAAGCCACTATTCATGGTCTGAAGTTTTCTACCTTCAGATCCACCTCATGTAAATAAAATTTATATGTGGCTGTAATCCAGCACTCTAAGTTGGTTATTGCTAATCCATTGCTGCATAGGTTTGAAAAATTCGTCTGCAACGTAAATAGCGCAATGGACGTGGGTGAACTGTCAAAATGAAATCCATTGCGATCAATTGTCATTTTATGTGTGTTACGTAATTTTATCGAAGAAGAAGAATTGCCAAACTTAAGTGGCAATGGGCTGGGCACATTGCTCGCAGAACGGATGGCCGATGGGGTCGAAAGGTTCTGGAGTGGCGACTACGTACTGGAAGACGTAGCGTTGGAAGGCCTCCCACAAGATGGACCGATGGTCTTGTGAAGGCCGCAGGAATCTGCTGGATGCGGAAAGCACAGAATCGGTCGAAGTGGCGGTGTTTGGGGGAGGCCTATGTCCAGCAGTGGACGTCTTTCGGCTGAAATGATGATGATGATGACGTAATTATGCTGCAGATTATGTTGTGAGTTGTGTGTTATGACCTCAAGATTTTTCGTGTACGATGGCAGAAACGATTACAATTTTCAAGCAAATCGTTGAAAGTAAACGGTCATCGTATTAAGTTTCAAGTAAGTAGAGAACGATCACATAAAGTTCTTCTTTGGGCCACTGGACAATATTATCGATTACCTAAAAGTCTACGATAAAACTTCTATTCCGCTAGATACGTTACAAAAACCATTTCTAGTAACAATCTACATCTTTATCACCGTGACAAAGTAGAGTACACACTATACCGCCGTCACCGCGCAAACAGTGAATACCCGGCTCAATTTCATAGTTCAAACAGTCGCGTTTAACTGTGTACTCTTGTCTTTATTGCTTAAATGCACGCGTACTTTATCTGTGCATACGGCTTTAAGTAAGTACTGTGAAAGATGGATAGAGTAGGGGTGAGAGGGATTAAATATGAATGAAGGATTAATGTCCTGCGTCGTGGATAACTGTCGATCAGGGATGTTACGGAGCTTCGGTTCCGGTTTCGAAAGGTCGGAACTTCCGATTAATTTTACACCTACGATTCAGGCTTCGGTTCCGATAAAAAAATTTATATCGTAGTTATGCCGAAGTTCGAAACGCAGTGATTCACGTGACTAGAGCGCGTACAAATAAGTTTTAATTCGTCGCCAGTGTTATTTTAGTTTATTTTATACATGCTCGCGCTGGAAGTCTCAGTTTATTGATATGTTTGTGGATGTTATCGCTAATATTTGACTGATTAAAGAGACTGAATTATATTTTAATTGTTTCATTAAACCTTCCCATGACACATCTTTCTTCTACTACCTTCGACTCCAGTTCCGGTTCCAGTTACGATTCCGGTTCTGGTTCCGATTCCGATCAATCGAATTTAAAACTTTCGATTCCGGTTCCGATAAAACGATTTCCTTACCATACCTGCTGTCGATTACATAGTCAAGGCCTGAGTATTCTGAAAAAAACTCGTAACGATGAGTTCTAATGTAGGGGATGAGGGGCTTGTGGCTAAGTAGTAACAGTCGCACGGGTCAATCGATCAGGTTAAGGAACGCTTGCCGGGGTTGGTCCGTGGATGGGTGACCATCTTTACATACCACCTCCGTGCCTTGGAAAGCACTTTACGTCGATGGTTTCGGCCGCCATTAGTGAATTTTTGGCAGTCTTTACCGGTCGTCAGAAGCCTAAAAGTCTGACAACCAGTCATATCAAGTCATATTACCCTGAAACTGGGTTCTAGAGGTCAGATACGCAGTCGCTCCATGTAAAAAACTGGTATTCAGCTGCATCCGGTTAGACTGATGGCGACTCCAACATAGGGGAAAAGGCTAAGCACGTGATGCAGGGGAAGACCAAAAAAACGATGGATGAATTGTGTGAAAGATAATATGGAGAAGAAGAATCTGAAGTATGAGATAAGACGATATGCCGCGCCGACCACAAAAGTAAGGGCAGGAGAATGATGATGTTGTATGAAAATAAATAAAAAAAGAAAAGAAAGAAAAGAAAAAGAAAAGAAAGAAAATAAAGAAAAGAAATAAAGAAAAGTAGGTTTATTTGGAAGAGATCCGCAGGAGAACCAAGGTAACCGACATAGCCCGAAGAATTGCCAAACTTAAGTGGCAATGGGCAGGGCACATTGCTCGCAGAACGGATGGCCGATGGGGTTAAAAGGTTCTGGAGTGGCAACCACGTACCGGAAGACGTTGGAAGGCCTCCCACAAGATGGACCGATGACCTTGTGAAGGCCGCAGGAATCCGCTGGATGCGGAAAGCACAGAA
Organism: Agrochola litura; assembly: GCA_949152395.1. Lineage (NCBI taxonomy): Eukaryota > Metazoa > Arthropoda > Insecta > Lepidoptera > Noctuidae > Agrochola > Agrochola litura. Next base: position 24,945,263 of record OX424494.1, on the reverse strand, counting down.
TCGGTCGAAGTGGCGGTGCTTGGGGGAGGCCTATGTCCAGCAGTGGACGTCTTTCGGCTGAAATGATGATGATGATGAGGTTTATTTGTGACAGAAACACGTGCATACAAAAATACAAGAGTAATCAGAAAACAACAAAATAAAGTACATATGAAATCACGAGCATAGAACAGAAATAGTCGGCAGCTGTACGTCATGACTTCCACTCAGCATGATGCTGTGCTATGGGGACCCACAGCACAGCGCTGATTTTCAGTGGTCACCCGAAAAAGACGTACGGAAATCAAGTCAGGTTCAGTGACTTGCACATAATAAATGAAAAAAAAAAACAACATACTATCGCAAATGCAATGCACCGTAATGAGTACGTTGGCGTGAATAGCTTTCCTTTATAATAATGTCGAATATTTTACAATATACCTACGTTAAAATTGTACAGGTATAAAAATAAAATATGCATACTAAAGTAATCCTATTTAACTGTGGACTAAATATTATACCTACCAAGTTTTGAAATCCACAATATTCTGCGCACCCCAACCGATAAGTAGCGTGAAGATATATAAAACAGAACCCAAAACTGCTATATTCGCAGGCCGTTTCACCTCCCGCTAAGCCAATGGGCCTGTACTACTGAAAATTTACTTAAGCTCGTATATACGAACGCATCTTGGGGCCGTATTCATAGTCCATAGTTTAAGATAGTTAATTGATTCAGGCGTTACCTTGCGGGAATCCATTATAAAATACAATAAACGTAGATATATTTAGTAACCTCTTCCGCTTAGCTATTTCTGAAGAGCCATAAAAACCTTGAAAGAAATCGACACGTGTTTCACCTCTCAACGATGCATCCTCAGGATGACGATTGACTTGTCATGAACCCGAACACGGCGTATTACCACACTTAGCGCTGAACGCAGACGTGGACGCACGCGTGGTTTTTATGGCTTTTCAGAAATAGCTAAGCGGAAGATGTTACTAAATATATACACGTCTATTGTATTTTATAGTCCAGAATTTATAAAAGTCGCTTACCAGAAAGATTACCGCTTGGTAAAGATCGCAGCAATCCGCTGGATAGGGGTAGTGTTCGACCGGTTTTTGTAGCAATCCTACGTGGAGGTCTTTGTCCAGCAGTTGACTTCTGTCGGCTGAAATGGTGATAAAATAAAATAAGTAAACAATAATATAACAATATAACAATACTGAATGTATCCATCAGTTATCATCATCTCATGTTCCATTTTGAAGTACATAGGTACTGCATGCGTTCTTGTTTGGGTCGCGTACTTACAAGGTAGGATAACACCGTGGAAGTGACGAAATTTTGGGCCACTAAAATTTGAAATACCTACTCTAGTGCCAGCGATACGAAGAAGAAGGTAGGATTATCAGATCGATCAGATAGTAATTTCTGTTATCATAATTTTGACTTCTCGGTTGGGTCGTGTACGAAGTTGGTCGATCGTTTAAAATATGGGCCAACTTATTAACACGCAACCATGGCATGGTGTCAAATCATAAAAGAGACTTTTATGGGGTGACAACACAAATCGGCATAAGTTATATAAAGCACTAGCAATTTCATACGCCCCCATAATAGTGATTGCCGTTATAACTTTCTCTTTACTAGTTCACTATTATATTATATTAATTATGATTTTTTATTTAAAAAAAAACATATTAAACACTTCTTTGTACTTTACTGTGGGAATTCTATGTAATGTAGCAACGTTCCATACACCACATTATTTTTTATTACACACTATCTTTTGCCCGTGACTTCGACAACTCTTCAGCTTTATTATCAGTATTAGATGATTCAAATTAATTTTTCCAAGTATAAATAAGTAAATTTTATTTTTCCACAACACATACATATGTATGTGTTGTGGAAAAATAAAATCAGTCAGTGACGAACTTATTAAACTGTATATACAGTTTAATAAGTTCGTCACTGACTGCCGACGGTGTCAATATTTCTAGATCAGTAAATAACAACGTTATGTATACGGGCGGCGTATACTTACAAGAGGATGTTCTTTCGTCAAATCTTTGTCAGATTTAATAACGCTTGATAAGTATTTGAATTATTCGTTTGGGAGATCTCGCTGGTTCAGAGGGTTCCTAGAGAATTTAAAGCTTTCTGTCAACACAAACACTGGCTTTTTAAAAGCGTTTGTTTTTAAAGTGGGCAACGTCACAAATAGATGTCTAATATTTCGCAGTTTTGATTAATTTGGCAATATTACTTTTTGGAAATATGAAATGTGGCTAACTAGCGAACTAGAATATTAATAATGATTTGCAATTATAACACTGAATTTGATAATGTAACCGTTTTAAATGCGTTTGGAAAATTTCCAAATATTTTTTTTACATTCAAGACTAAATATTCAGTGTAACGATATTAATTATTGCATTTCGTAATCAATATTCCAGCTCGCTAGTTAGCCACATTTCTTATTTCCATACAGTAATATTGACAAATTAGGTAATCAAAACAGGTAAATATATGACAGCTACTTGCGACGTTGCCAACTTCTAGGATTAACGCTCTTAAGTTCTAGAGCTGCCACTCTGTATTTTTTTTTTGGTGGGCAATTATTAAATAGCTTCTCCCGCTCTGCGTGGAGCGGGAGGGCGTGTCAGACTCTTACTGACTAAAACCCACCCGTGTTCCTTCAGTTGCCATGTTGCCGGGGGCCACGATATCCCTTTCGGACTTCTTCGTAATCCCGGCAGGAGAACTGCCTCTCCTAATGAGTAAGTATCCTCGCAGTAAACTATTTGTAGGGTAGGTACTCAAAGAACAAACTCGTCCCGCCTACGCATACGGCCCAACGGTCGTCTATTTATCTCGAGCACAGCTCTGAATTAATTAATCTCAGACCAGAATCACCTTCATTGTGTAAAGTGCGTAACTATTCGAGCACGGGACAAGTTTACACATTCTAGAGAAATATGCCGGCGCAACACTGTCTTGTGGAGCGGTAGTGATGGGAAACAGTTTGAGATATTGGAATATTGGGCTGTGACTTTTTGTGTCGTTTTTTAGTGATTGGCTTGGTGTGAACTGAGTTTTGCTATGAAAATACGTCGTTCTTGGATATCGGAAAACCTGAAACAGGCAGTGTGTTGTGTGATATGTTTATGGCAATAATTTTATAATCATACGACTTCGGGTATCGTTTAAAAGTTGGAAAAGAAAACTATAAACAAACTGACTCACGGCCTGTGGCAGGTTTTATTTGTTTCCAATGCAGCATGCAGGAATGTTCTAAAATGACTAAATGTATTAATAGCAACCAGCATTAAGTTCTTCACTTAGTATCGTGTGTGCATTAAAGACACAATCTATTCAATTATTTATATCAATATAATTATTTATTTTCTATTAATTAATGATCATCATTCTAAGTACCTTAATATAAAAAAAAAAGAGCAGAGGTAGTCCAGTGGTTTCAGCCCCGACTTACGAGTTATAAGGTCGTGGGTTCGAACCCAAGTAGGCACTTTACTTTAGTGTAATTTATTTCATCACTACTGCTCTCAAAACGGTGAAGGAAAACATTGTGAGGAAACCTAGAACTAAAATGCGAAAATATGTGACATCTACCAACCTGCACTGGGCCCGTGTGGTGGATTTCAGCCCGCTTCCTGTAAGAGAGAGGACTGTGTCCCAGCAATGAGAAAATTATAGGCTGATTATGTTTATGCTTATATATATGATAAAAATTTGTTTTTGAATGAATAAAATGATACTCATTTTTATCAAAATAATCATGAGAATCCCGTGATAATCCCGTTCCTCACGCACAACACTACTGGAGATATGAAACGTGCAGGTAAACTAGAGATGTAGTTAGCGCGGGTTTGCTTCGCTACGAGATATTATTAAATGCTATCCAAGATTTGTGAATGTACAGTGCGATTGTTATATGGAAACTGTATTCAGACTGTGTGTATACAGGTTTTTGCTTACATATGGCTGGATTCAATTGTGAATATTATAAGACGGAGGGAAAGCAACATTTTGGATATATGTTTCACTAAAGTTAGATATTTTCTTCCTGTTGATGGTGGTTCCTTGTTAGAGCGTCCCATGAAGCATTGCCAATGAAGCCTGCGTACTGCGAAGCTGGCAGTATCATCACAATGGTAATGTTTTCCCACTGTTTGTCTTATTTGTTTTAGTAATTTGTGTATTTATGTGTATGTATTTGTTCTTATAATTTTATATATTTAGGTATATTATGTGTCTGAGAAGGGTATATACTCTTTCGTAATTTATTATCAGCTATATTTTAATTACTGTGGGCGTAGTGTGGGTAGTGTTGGTTAATGCGCAATAGAAAAACAGTTTGCAGTTCAGATCACATTATAATTTACTATCAAATTAATCACACTATGTAGCTAAATTATACACACACTGGGTGCAACGGCGTTTATTAAAATCACAAATTAATACAATGATCATAAATTACAATTAACACAATAACTGAGCACAACGAATCGAGAACAGTTCCGAGACGTCTTTACTCCGAGGCGATCCGAGGCTGCTTCCCTCCTCGCCGTGGCCTTAAAATATCACGACTCTGTAGAAGCTCGCTTTCTGGTGTGGGTAGATCACTTGATGTCACCAATGGCGCGCTTGCAATTCGTTTCGTGTCCGTACTGATGACCGGATCGGACATATAAATATATAGTTTTAATATGTATCCTTATATTTAAATAAATATTTATTCCATAATTTTCGATATTGCACCTACCAGTGTTTGTCTCTGCATCACCCAAAGGTTGACTGGTAGAAAATGCTTATGGCATTAAGTCCGCCTCTGTGCATTTGTGTGCTTAAAATATTAAATAAATAAGCTAGCGTTCTAAATATATATAAAAAGTAAGTTCAAAAACTAAAACCCGACTAAAAGGTATGAAACAAGAAAATATTTCAGACAGAAGTCAAGACATAGGTACAAAAATGATCAAGGTAAAGCCGTGGTCGCATGCTTGTACACGTACAAAATTATAATCGCATGCGACCACGGCTTTACCTTGATCATTTTTGTACCTATGTCTTGACTTCTGTCTGAAATATTTTCTTGTTTCATACCTTTTAGTCGGGTTTTAGTTTTTGAACTTACTTTTTATTTAAATTATTTTGGGGTTATAGTTTCGTGTTAAAGTATTTGCAGAGCAGCTTAAAAACATTTTTTTTGGGTTATATATGGTATAATAATACCAGCCTATTATTATCCCTCTGCAGGGCAAAGGCTTCTTGTCATACAGAGAAGGCACGAGCATTGATCACCACGCGCGCTCAATACATGATGATGATGAAATATTCTTTCAGGTTTAGATAGCCCATTTATCGAGGAAGGCTATATATCATCACGCTAAGACCAATAGGAGCGGAGCACCAAAGTAACTATTCCACGCGGACGAAGTCACGGGCAGAAGCTAGTATGAACTATAAGTCCAGTACTTACCCTAGTTGCGTAACTTATTTTCGTAAACAATTTTGCCTAATTGGTTTAATTTTGACAGTTCAACAACATTCATTGCATTATTAACATTGTTGAGCAGATTTTTATTTCCAACTTATGAATCAATGGATTAGCAAACTATTTCAAATCGAAACAGATTGTGGTTGTGTTGTATTACACAATTAGGGTATAGGTTTCCTCACGATGTTTTTCCTTCACCGATGTTAGTAATGTCCAACATAAACTCACGCCCCTAACCGCCGCAGGAGGAGACGCCCGGGGCGGGAATCGCGAGCCGACTTCCGGCCACCGTAGGCGCGGGCTTGCGGACGGTGAGCAATGGGTAGCTCGCCGTCCGATAAGGATCAAGCCCGGGTCGACGGCGCGTTGTGTTCCACGCGCGCCTCAAAGAGATGTCAGCAGAATTGACGGGGTCCGCTAGGGCCAATGCCTGCCGGGGGTTCGAAGAAAACCGATAGGGACATCTTGGCCCCCGGCAACAAGGCAACCGAAGGAACACGGGTGGGTTTTAGTCAGTAAGAGTCTGACACACCCTCCCGCTCCGCCCAGAGCGGGAGAAGTCATTTGATAATTTCCCACCCAAAAAAAAAGGGTACTGGTTTCTTCACGATGTTTTTCCTGCTCCGATGTTAGTAATGTCCAAGATAAACTTAGAAAGTACATTTGAATTGAAGAAGTTACATTCGTACTTGCCCGGATTTGAATCCACAACCTCGTGCATGAGAGGCGAGGCCTTAACCACAGGACCATCACGGCATTTTTGGTATAAAGTAGGTATTCATTTTACAGCCGCGCCGTACGTAACACAGTCTCACTTTTGCTTATTTTTAACAATTTAAACTTATTTATTTACTTGGACAATATGATATAAATACATATTTGTAATGTACTCGTCAAGTCCTTTCATTTGATACCCAACATGGCACAATTCAATTATTTTTATTTTTTATTTCGTTACTTTACGTCCTCTAGAGGGCGCCATATTGCATTTAATGTGACGTCACATAGCCTATAACCAGCGGACAATCAAAACGCTTCCAATAATACCTCATTTGTCAAAATATGATCGGCAGTTTAGAAGTTATGAGGTAACAGATGAACATACATACATACATACATACATACATACATACCGGTCAAAATCATAACCCTCCTTTTTGCTTCGCCGTAGTCGGGTAATAAAAAAGCCGTGGGACACTCGGTTGGAACGAAGCTTTCCTTTAGCTGTATATTATTTATTTTAATACAGAGCCATCTATGTAGTATAGTCTCAAGTTTCAAGTGTCAAAAGATTTTGTTTGTTTTTTAATACAGAGTTTTTAGCCTGCAAAAAACTTATACTAGATGGCTCTGTATTAAAAAACAAAAACAAAAGCTTTGACACTTGAAACTAACTTTTTCGGGCATAACGCTTTTTAGTTACATGACGACTTCTACCAGTTAACTTCTCCCGCGTTAAAGAAATTCGTCCAAAAAAAAAAATTTTGTGCATATAGGATATAGTGGCTAGTTTAATAAGAAGGCAAGTTCATTAATTGCGATTAGCGATGTTTGCAAAGCACGGTGATTGAAAAAATCCTTTTTTGACACACTAAATTTTCATCTAAGTAAGAGATTTCCTATTGAATCCTAAATTACACGCAGACACAATCACAGTTCACGGAATTAGCTTTAAGTCCTAGCTAAGTTTGACACAAACCACAAACCACATCAGCAAAAAAAATTTAAAAAACGTGCAAAAACACTTAACTGAAAAGAGGAAAATGCAATGCAATCCAATACAAACCAATAACCAGAAATATGGTGTAACTTTTGTTTGTCGCCGGCGCGCGGCGATACCAATCTACTCGATAAGATTGGAAGCTTTTTTTAAACATACTTTTGGCGCCGAATATCCGCCATTTTGATTTTTATAATTTTAATATACCTTGAGACACACAATTAAGACAAACTAACGACATATTGCTCATCAAAATCTGTTCAGCCGTTTAGTAGTTGCGAGGGAACATAAAGACGGACATATATACATACATACAGGTCAAACACATAACCCTCCTTTTTTGGCTTCGCCGCAGTCGAGTAAAAAACTCTCGTATCAGTTTCTCGCACAGTGATAACAGCAGGCCGCGTGAGGGACGTCGTTCAATTTGTTGCTCACAATCCGTTTCCGATTGGTCTGTCATGCGGCTGATTGATGGTGTTTGTGTAAAACGTCTTAGATTAGCGGAGGGGACGCACTGGGTAGGAAAAACGCAGCGTGTTGAGACCTCCGCTCTCAACATCGCCGCGCGCTGGCGGCAGTGAACGAGGGGTGCGGGGCAGCGGCGAGTCAGCTGGCCTCACAGCCAAGCGCGGGCCCCCGCGCCTCGGCAGTCAGCTGTTGCACGGTTTCAAGCACGGCTGCGCTTACGCGTCTTACTAACGCTCATATTTAATTCTTGTTATTTTCCTGTTCCGTTTTGTACCTTTCTTATGTGCATAAACCTACGTATTATACAGTCCACTCAACCATCTTTAATTTCTCTCCACCACGACCTATCGTCGCGATCACAGCGGTTACACGTAAGAAAAACGCTGTCTGTGATAGATTGTATTGTATGACGAAAAGTATTGAAAGACCTACACTGTCCTCCCATACCTAGTAATATTATAAAAGCCAATTATTTTTAAAAGAGTAACCGTGGAGTTTCTTTCCGGCTCTTCTCCATAGGAAACGACCAATTGGAACCATGCACCTAGCTTCTGACGTTTCATAAGTGCCCATGTATGTTTATGTGACTTTTTTTTCTTTTTTTTTAAACACTGAGACTTTGATCTGGACTAGCGTAGATTATGAGGCCAGTTTAATCTGATTTTTTTACCACTGACATACAGCGCACTGTGCACCAATCAACCTTTTTAGGGTTGCATACCCGAAGGGTGTCAAACGGAACCCTATTACTAAGCCTCCGCTGTCCATTCATCCGTCTGTCTGTCAGTGGGCTGTATCTCATGAACCGTATTAAGTAGACAGTTGAAATTTTCACAGACTGTATATTTCTATTGCCGCTATTACATTTAAAATTATTTATTTATTTTTACCTCGATGGTCCTAGTTTATCATTTATAACTTCCAATTACAGCTTTAAATAGCTTTATGTAAGCGGGCACGCCCTTTATGCCTGGAGGCTTTTATTTCGATATTTAGTTCTGTTTACGTTTAGTTTTTATTTTTTTATTTCTGCTTGAGTATAGTTCTCGATGTTTTTGGTTGGTATATTGGCGTGTGCTAGCTGACATATGGCCAATAATTTATCATTTAAATTATGTTTGTGTTGCGTAATGTAAATTATTTTGCTTACTATTATATAGAATCATTTTTTTCCAACTTGAACAGACAGCTGTGCTGCTGGGGAGTTTTTGCGCCACTTCTTCTTCCCAGAAAGGCCCTAGGAAGTGGTGAAGGGTGGGCGTTTTTGGGGGACTGTCTTATGTAATTTTGAAGTTCGAAAAGTGCTGATTCTCAGCCTAATTTGAATAAATGACTTTTGAATTTTGAATTTGAATTTTTTTGAAAAAAAAAATTGAATAAGTTAAAACTAAAGGGGGTCCCCCGTTTTTTGCAAAAAAAATTACGCTGGTACGGAACTCTTCGTGTGAGAGTCTGAATCGCACATGGGTGGTATTTTTCCAATACATTTCACGAAACAATTGCACAAATATTTTACCAACAGCGTCATTCGTGTATCAAAAGGTCCTTGTAGCAGTATATGAATACTTCCTTAGTATTGTTATTTACGAAGCGTTGATTGCGACAAATGTGACGTATGTCGATCACATTCGAACGGTGACAATTGACTAATCAGCGATCGATGCGGTAATCAGTTCTGCGGCCGAATTGTGGTACATTGTATAAGGCACCCGTCGACGACGAAACAAGTATAGCTTGTAACTACAAACTAGCTGGCGAGGAACGAGCAGCGAGTGTGTAGTACGAATAGTTTTGTCGCTGTATTATGGGCGAGTGTGCGAGTGCAAAAAGTGTATGACTGCTCAGTATTACTAGTATGCGTATGTACGCACGGCTACATATCAAACTATACTTTTCTTGTATTTGCTGACGACCTCTCATGTACGGAAATCCTGTATAATGTGAGATCAGCTTATGCTGTAGCCGTGTGTACTAAGCGAGCGTCTCACAGCGAGTATTCTGGCCCCCAAGCGAGCATCGCTCAGTATTTTCTTTGATAGCTCTTTGACACCGCCAAGACGAACCCACCCGGGGCCACAGCATACCCTATCGTGAGGGCCCGCACGCGCATGATGGCGTCCACCGTAGAGCGCCCTCTGCGGAAACCGAACTGGCTCTCCGCCAGATCCAGCCCCACTCACACCAGCTGCCCGACGAGGCGGTCTGCAATGACTCTTTCAAAGAGCTTGCCCACCTCATCGAGCAGGACAATGGGCCGATAAGCGGACGGAGAGTCCGCTGGGCGCCCCGGCTTCTTGATGAGGACCAGTTTCCCCGTCTTCCAACGAAGTGGGAACTGGCCCCTCTCCATGCATGCGCTTAAGAGCCCCCTTAGTTGAGGCCCGAGAGCCCCCATGGCCAAGACCCAGGCTTTTCCGGGTATGCCGTCGGGTCCTGGGGCGGTATTCTTCGCACTCATTTTGCGTACCGCCACTCTCATCTCTACCTCAGTCACCTCCGGAATATTGTTGTCGTCGGTGTGGTCCGCATCGGGCACCGCAGTAGGCGGAGCCATGGGCGTAGGGGTATGATCCCCTCTAGAAGGGAACAGAGCTGTTGATGACGTGACTTTTGATTCTTAAAAGAGGAGCTTTGATTAAGTGACTAATTACGGTTGTACTTAAGTTTAATGTACTTTATGTTTCCAGCCCGTCCCATTCTTGATGTCCTCCCTCCGGTTGACGTCCTAAGCCGAGGTTCGTACCCCACAGGGGGTGCCCTTAGCGAGCGTTCACCTAGTTTTAATTAGCATAGTTGAATAAACCCTGGCTGGAGGTTTTAAGTGTAGTAGCTTAAGGCACCCACGGGAAAGCCCGGTTAAGTAGTCATGATCTGATCCCGGTTAAGTAGTAATGATCATGAAAAAAAAAAAAAAACGTCCCATTTGTTTCAGCCCGGGTCAAAACGCCACATCGCCCTATAGCAGTCCCGATCATTAAGCCCCTGATGATAAGGGATGCTTTGAACAACTGAAGGTCCTGGAGGAAGAAATAATCATGAAATATGTTAGAGCCACACCGCAATAAATTTAATAATATGCATTTAAAAAGCATTGCGTAGCGAAAAATGAAATTTATCAAAAAAAAAAAAAGTTTAAAATAAAATCATTCCGACCCTTGTGTTCATTTTCTTTTTGTGTGGGTATGTTTTTAAAGCCATGTGGTTTTGTGAGTCGGGAGTATCAAAAAAGAATTTTCCCACAAAAAGGTAAAAATTACTCACACAGTTTAGAAAAAATATGTTTAGTTTATTGGCAGCTCCATAAATTATTGTTTAAGCATTATTTGTTCTACTGCCATCAATAACAAATTATCTTGGCAATTTTATTCTATTTTTATGTACATCTGCAATGCGTTTTTTTAGATTAATGCTTTGAAATCAAACAAATCGGCAATGTTTTGTTTAAAACTAAAATCGGCCAATAATAAATCGTTTTGGACTAGATAGATTTGTGTTTTAGTTTAGTTTCATTCGGGAAATACAAAACTAAATGCAGTTGTTTATATTTGCGATTATGTACTAATGCAAATTATTGTTATTTGCGGGAAAGCTGCATTATTATTGTTGTTTTAATCAGATTTAAGGCTCGTGCAGACTAGCGCGACACGCGACGCGACACAAAGGCACCGTTCGTCGCGCGACGAGCGGTGCCTTTGTGTCGCGTCGCGTGTTGCGCCTGTTTGAAAGAGCCTTTAAAATACTATTTTGAATATTAACTTTATGTTATTATAGCTGTGTATGACATTTTTTTTTTCTGAATAATTTTACCTACATTGTCGTTTAAAAGAGACAGAAACTTCTGTGATGTTGCTTTGAGACCTGGCCAAAATCAGGTGAATACCGCGCGGGATGCGGGACTAAATTTTCTCGCGTCGATTGTCTCAACCAACTTGTATGGAGGTGTTCAAACTGGCGCGAATAGTAGCGTGACTTCTTTATCATTGAAACAATCGACGCGCACAGTCGCGTTCAGCGTCCTAAGCAGAATGTGCGGCAGCTTCCGAATGGCCAGACCTTTCAATCTAAGGGATTGAATACCTGATTATTCAGTTTTGGAACGAAGTTCTTACGCGGCTTGTAAACTTTCAGAATTGTCACACTAAAAAGTGTTAATACTTGCGACCGTCTTCTTGTAATTCAAAGAGAAATAAAGAGAGAGAGAGAGAGAACGTCGGCAGAAAAAAGAAAAGAGTAATTACAGTGATTACAGTGATTACAGTGTTGTGGGATAAAATTGTACACATCGGCCCAAGTACACTGCATGCCGGAGAAAGAGAAAAAGTGTGAATTTAGTCAAAATGAAAATTCAAGATGGTAGCTCTGAAAATTTTCAAATTTTGATCATGGGTATTGTTTTCATTATTTTCAAGAGCGCAAAACCCGACAGTGAGGTCAAAATAAAAATCCAAGATGGCGGCTGCGAAAATTTTGTTATTGTTTTAAATCATACGTGAGAAAGAACTTCGTTCCTAACGTTGGTCCCCCGACCGCACACTTTTTTTTCTCAATTTTCTTTTAACTGACTGAAAAATTATGAACAAGCATTCAAGTAATCTAAACGAATTGTGTGGAAAAAATAGGAGTGAATAATAGCGTTACGGCTGGCAGGGGAGAAAGGAATAAAAATCCGTGTTACGCCAACCCTAAGTAGCACGGGACAAGGGCAGGAAGATGATGATGATTCATGTAAACAAAAAACTGGCTATACTTTGACCGAGACCACTGTACCGTGACTTAAGGAATGCGCGGCGGAGCGGGGGGCAATGTTGACGACTGAGCGGTGGGACGCCGTGAGCGTTGACGATTGAGCAGCTTGCACTCCCTTGTCTCGCCGCGCAGTTTCGGTTAAACTATAGTACCTCAACAATTTTTCGTTTCCGCAGCGTTCCTTCCACCCAGTGCGTCTTCAGCAATCGGTTGCGATTTGTCTTACTCACTTGGATAGAAATAGTTGGCAACACAAACAATAATAACTACAAATAAATATTGAAACTTCTTTCCTTTGCTCGATATACTAGCTTTCTCATTTAGTTTTCTTTGGATATTATAGACGTTTTGTTCAGTGCTTTGTGGAATGTACTAGATTATTATCTATTTTTAACCGACTTAAAAAAAAGAGGTTACTCAATGCGACCGTATATAATATATATATTTTTTTTGTGTGTTCGCGGATAACTTCGTCGTTTATGAACCGATTTTGATGATTCCATTTTTGTTGGAAAAGAGATATGGGTGGTACCATGATAAGGAAACCAGGATCTAATGATGGCATCCTAGAGAAATCGAGGGAACTCTTCAAATATTACAGGCAAACCTATAGCGATTTGGGTATTTTTTATAGGTAGTAATTCGTGCAGTTGCTCTTGGAAAGCACCATTTAGTTAAGTGGAACTGATGATGAAGACCACAAATAGCCACCGGAACTACTCAATAATAAGTAGGTATTTCACGGGTTGCGATTCGATTACTTTAATATGGTTGCAATGCAATTTATGCTCGTCACAATGCATATGGAGAAGTGGAGCTGATGGTAAAGTACCAGGAGAACTCCTCAACGATGAACGTCCCTAAATCGGGAAAAGCAATATTTTGTAAAAGGTGATGAGCAGTTGGCATTAGGCTAATGTAACTTAGATAAATTACAAATTGACCCACTAAAAAGCGAGAAATAAAAACTTTTTTAAAATAAATACAACCGACTTCCAAACTACAAAGTGAAAAATAACTTTAATTTCAGAAGTCGGTGTCAAAAAACTAAAATACTGATCTAAAGACACCGACTTCTGAAATTAAAGTATTTTTCACTTTGTAGTTTGAAAGTCGGTTGTAATTTTTGTAAAAAAGTTTAATGTGATTTAATTTTTGCGTCTTATTTTTGCAGTTCCATTCTTGGGTGATGGAGATGTTTCGTGACTGTTAAGAAGATACTTACTAAACAGGTGTTTCTTGTAACATAATTATTGGTTATTAATCTCACATACGATGCAAACCTTACCATGAACGACAGACGATATGATAATGTCATATACTGTCATAAACATTTTGAACTAAGTCTTGTGTATTTATTTTATATTGTTATTTTTATCGTATTGTATGCTGCCCAGGCTAACGTCAATACGTCAATACCGGCTGTCAATGAAAACCAGCGCTTGAGCTCTGTCTTGCATAGGGTCGCAGCATTATGCTGAGTAAAAGAAAGAAAGAAAATTCGTTTATTTGCGGTAAACATGACGCAAAAAAAGATTAAAAAAGAACACGTAAATAACAAATTGGGGGAAAATATGCGTCACATCCACGCAAAACGGCCATCGCTCAGCATAAAGCTGCGACCCCATGCGAGACAGAGCCCCAGCGCTGGTTTTGCGTGGATGTGACGCATATTTTCTCCCAACTTGTTCTTTTTTGTGTTTGTGTTATTTTTTTGCGTCATGTTTACCGCCAATAAACGTATTTTCTTTCTTTCTTTCGTCACTTATACTAAACCCATATTTCGCCAGTTATGTTTAAGTCCCACGTAATAGGGGGCGAGCCTTTTACCATCAACCGGGGATGAATCTACACTCCGGGCTGCTTCTGAGAAATTCCTGATACAAAAACCCAATAACACTTTGCCCGGCCAGGAAATCGAACCCAGACCGCTGAGTAATAACGCTTACGACCACTACACCAATGAGACAGTCATATAAAAATTAATACTATAAATAAACAAAGATAAACATGCACTGTGCACCTAAAGGTTGAAAGGAAAAAGGTTTTTTCCTGGTATTTATGTTTTTCAGCCATAAGACGTCCACTGCTGGACATAGGCCTCTCCCCAGCACCGCCACTTTGACCAGTTCTGTGCTTCCCGCATCCAGCAGATTCCTGCGGCCTTCACAAGGTCATCGGTCCATCTTGTGGGAGGCCTTCCAACGCTACGTCTTCCGGTACGTGAAACCTTTCGTCCCCATCGGCCATCCGTTCTGCGAGCAATGTACCCTGCCCATTGCCACTTAAGTTTTGCAATTCTTCGGGCTATGTCGGTTACCTTGGTTTTCCTGCGGATCTCTTCATTTCTGATTCGATCACGTAGAGAAACTCTCCATTGCCCTTTGGGTGACACTTAAACTTCTGGTAAGGCCCATTGTGAGCGACCACATTTCAGTACCATATGTAAAGCCATACCATAAAGCAATTAACAAACCGTTCTGACAGTATTAAAAGCATAATTTCATAACAGTAACTACAAAATGTAATAAAAATCACACATTAAACGAGTATACAATCACCCCTAATTATAATAACGACGAACGATTTCCATTTAAAATGAGGCAGTACATTAAACTCGTAAATATTTCTCGAGTGAAATGTCCGGGCTATAAAGTGCGGATATTGCGTCACATCACGCGATCATAGGCAATCAGTCATGGCACAGATTACAAAATGTGGCACTGGAATTATTATTTTTATTGAGTTAATCTGTGATTTAAGGTCATTATGCCTTTTGGATTTTAATATCTAATTGGCTTAATTCTGAGCCTGAGCAAAGCCGGGGCTAATCAGGAAAAATTTGTAGGTATATAAAAGGAAGTTTGAAACTGGCACCAGTGACTGAAAAGTTGGATGGAAATCGATTGTCATGGTATGGGTATGTGATGCGGAGGAATGAGGAAAGTTTTGAGTGTGAATGTGGATGGCTATAAGAGGAGGGGAAGAACAAAGAAACGATGGATAGACTGTGTGGAAGATGATATTGCTAGATAGTAACCCCCCTTACTACCGAGATGACGACTAAATAGAGAAGTTTGGAAGATATGTTCCGCCGACCATAAATAAATTTGGATAATGGCAAGAGACCGAAAAGTTCTGGAGTGGCGACCGCGTACCGGAAGACGTAGCGTTGGAAGGCCTCCCACAAGATGGACCGATGAACTTATGAAGACCGCATGAATCCGCTGGGTGCGGAAAGCACAGAGTCGGTCGAAGTGGAGGTGCTTGGGGGAGGCCTATGTTCAGCAGTGGACGTCTTTCGGCTGAAATGATGATGATGATGAATGGCAAGAGAATGATAAATCCTGAAAAAAAAAAAATAAACAGTGGCACTCCGGAAATGCCGACAGAAATGAAAACTTGAACAAGATCGCCTTGGTGGAAGAAAAATACTTTATAGAACATCAGTCCGTAACCTTATCTAAATAAAGAGCACAATTGCGTTTACAAAAAAAAAAAAAAACTTCCAAAACCTTTAAAGTAAAAATACTTGCATAGAACATTGATCCGTAACATAATATAAATAAATAAAAAGCACAATCGCGTTTACAAAAATGAGGTGTCAGTAACGGTGTCGCGAGCTACGCTAAAGAAGTTTTCACTTTAAAGCACATGTAGGTAAATTGGGAAATGTTTGAAATTCAGTTCAATTTATTTATTCAGTAACAATTTTAGTCACATTGCGTTCGAGTAAAATTCAGCATGAAACATAAGTATTACGTGTACAAATATAATATTATAGCATACAATAAATTAAAATGAGAAAATATTATTTAGATTTATGAAAGCTGAAATAAAATAAGTAAGTAAGACCTTGTCTTTAACGTTGGCGTATTTTTTTAATTTATTAATTAAAATCTCCCTTACAACTATCATTACAGGTTTATACCGCGATAGCGTGGTTTTAAAATGAACTTACATACAATTTAAAACTATGTTTTTCATAGTTTTAAATTCTAAAAACTAGTAGTACTTATAATAAAATCTAAAAAAAAAAGAACAGTGACACTCCGGGAGTGCCGACAGAAGTGAAAATTTGAACAATTTTATTGTGCAGGAAATAATTTTAATTAGGTGTCGGTAACGGGAACAGTGTCGCGAGTTCAATTATTTTTTGCCGTCTCAAAAATGCCCAACGCGCCTAAAAAAGTTTTCACTTAAAAAAACTACTTTACTAAGTTCCCTAAATATAAAAAACACAATATTTAAAATAAAATATAAAAAATAACAACCTATAGCCTACTCTAATCTACACTACAACATAAAATAAACAACAGTATTTTTGCGTTTTCACTCAAATGGCATGTAAATACATCGATCTTCATGTGAAGATCGTTAATAACCCGAATTGCGAGGGTGTTTTTCTGGTCATGGTTGCAGGTGTCCCGGTATTGAAGTCCTAAATAGTTTTCACCAATATTGGCTATTTGTTTGATTGCCAGCTGTAATTTGAGATTCTAGTATCCATACAAATACCGATATGCTGCATTTTTACTACTAAAATACCAAACCCTGAGAGGCAGTTTGTAAAGAAGTAGATTCATGATGTAGGACCATAATTGATTCCTGCAAATTTCTTACAACGCACTTTGCACTTTTTATTTGCAGAATATATTGTGAAAATAAAAGTATTTGCTTTGTTTTCTTTTGTGACAAAAACTTCATGCTCTGGAAACCT
Source organism: Agrochola litura (assembly GCA_949152395.1). Classification (NCBI taxonomy): domain Eukaryota; kingdom Metazoa; phylum Arthropoda; class Insecta; order Lepidoptera; family Noctuidae; genus Agrochola; species Agrochola litura. Next base: position 24,928,096 of record OX424494.1, on the reverse strand, counting down.
TTATCACAGTTAAGCATTTTTCACAGATTTTTCATCAAACCAGCCTCCAAAAAATTTACCACAGAATGCAGAAATCCATCAATATATTCTACCATGATAAAACCCATCGTATTTGGTTGGATATCAACCGGCAACAAGAACCGCCACCTGTCTCCTTGCCTTGTATCACACGCTTATCGATGAGACGACGATGAGTATCTCTACAGTGCCTGGGATATGGTGCATCATGGGGCACCATGATGGAGTCAAGTGGATCAAAAATATCAACTCCACTTATACCAGTCCAGGAGCCGGACGTAATTCTCTCCCAATATGCACCACATACATTCATTTATTTCATCACCACTGCTCTCAAAACGGTGAAGGAAAACATCGTGAGGAAACCGGCATGTCCTAGAACCGAAAATTCGAAGAAATGTGACATCTACCAACCCGCACTGGGCTCGCGTGGTGGATTACGGCCCACTCCCTCTCATAGAGAGGAGGCCTGTGTCCCAGCAGTGGGAACATTATAGGCTGATGATGATGCACCACAACAGGTTTTTTCCACCTTCTGCATCCAGTCTATACCAGTAGGTTTGAAAGGTCGTCAGCCCATCTAACTGGGGGACGTCACAACTTGCACTAACCTGTACCTTTTCTCCGGGAATTGTCTGCTCTAATGGGTACCGCAGTCCTTCGACAGACAAGACTGCTACTTGCTACATCAGTCTCGTAATTAAAGAATGATCTTCTATAGTGAAAACATTTATATGCTGAAGAAATTCATCGACCTAGCCTCCAATAAATCCATCCTCTCACAAATATCTTCTCTCATAATAAAATCCATCATGTTTGGTTGGATATAAACAGGCAACAGGTACCTACCACCTGTCTCCTCCGCCTTGTATTACACGCTTGTCGACGAGACGATGAGTATCTCTGACACATTGAGACATGTGTCGACGATATTGATCGAGTGGGTGGAGTATGAAAGGGTTATGTTACTTATGGAGGCTTTTTCATAGCTTGTTTGTGTATGGTTGTGTAATCCAATAATGTTAGAAAATAATTATAGTTCACTTCTGGATAAAGAGCTTTCGAATGGTTTACCACTGAGCTTGATCTTCTGGAATTCTTTAAATTTATTGCTAACCAATATTACGCTAATGGTTTTAATAGAGTACTTGACCTTTGAGTTCATTAAGAATTAGTTCTGAAAGATTGCGATAGGCAGACAGAAAAGGCTGTCATCTATTACTAGCTTGTCAAAAAAATATAATTACATAAAATCCAAGTAGCAGAATTTTCATTTTATTTTTTCACTGTCGGACTACTTGCGAATATCGCAGTATTTTTATGATGCTTTCTTACTTTTGTCGATTCGACATTGTGGGTAGCGGTGTGAGGCTAAGCGTATACTGAGACGCAGCACAGCACAGTGCAGGGTAGGGCAGGCGAGGCAGACATAGGCCGCGAGCGCATGCTGTGACAGCTACACACATTCGCGTCCTAGCTAGTACAAACAATCTGTCATTGAAACAAAATATGAATCAGTGGTAAAAAACAAGTGACGATCTGCACGCGTCGCGCAGAAATCTGTGCCGGCTCTACAACGAGACGCAGAGCAGGTCAGACACATGCCTGCGCTGCAGCGTACGCAGCTCTCAGTACGTTCATGTATTACAAAATCTGCTCTGCCCTGCGCTGCGTGAACCTGCGTCACCTGCGTCTCAGCATACGCTAAGCCTTATTGTTTTCGACGTCTAACCCAATCGCCATACTAAGGAACTATAATTAATACGACAGGTCCGTTAACACTATAAACAAGTACTCTTAACTGGGTACAAGGAACTAGCAAAACTTTGTAGATACCCATAGATATGTATAACCAAATTATAGGCTAGTAAGTACATTACGAAGAGGAAACTTGAAACTAATCCGAAACTTATTCAATACGAACGAGTGAAACTGAAAACTTTGGTCGTCCATGTTTCGATAGAATTAACAAGTTAGGTGCAGAATTAAATTCAAATTGTAACGTTGGAGGATATCCTTGGTGTAACGAATTTCAGGAATTGTAATTAGAGGAAGTTTTCTTTGAGTTTTAAATGAAGTTATCCTTCGACTGTAGGAAAAAAGGCCAATCCGAAGTTTAAATTTTTTGTTGGTAAAAAAACTCAGCCTTTGCCTCTAACTAAAATAGATTATTTTAAGCCCAAACTTTTTGATTACCTACCATCTGATGGCGTAGATCGAAGGTTCACTTCTTTAAAAAAACAATATTCGTTATAATTCAAATATTAAATTAAATACCCACTCCCAGTAACTACTCAACTTTATTTCAGGAATACTTTTTCTTTTATATGTTACATCTTTCCTTTCGCTTTCCTGCAATGTGTGGGAGAGATTTCGTGAAAAGGGACGGAAGTGTGTAACAGGAAGCCGAGGGGCGGGAAGCGCGCGCTATTTGATTTGACCAATGAGCGCGCGCGGTGCTAGTGTTAAAGCTCGGATGGTACCAACCCATTTTCCGAGAGGTTGGTACTGTAAAGCTCGCTCGTTTTTTTTTTAACCACAACGGGTAAGCTCTTGGCCGAAGGTGGAAGCGAGCTTTACCCGGAATCCTCAACCACCAACTGGCTATCTTACCTCTAACTGCTAAAACACAACAATGCTGTTAACATTGTTGTTATGGCGACAGATTTAGATAAGATGGTTATAGCTAGCCAGGCGGACTTAGAACAAGCCTTACCACCAACCAAATTGACCAGAACATTTTGCCCCCGCTGGGAATCGAACTCGGGACCTCTGGGTATGGGTGGTCTATTACTACTAGACTACAACAGAGGCGGTTAGAACTACTACCTACTCTTAGCGTAAAAAACCGGTTTTCTTCAGTTATGATAGCGTAGCGTAGTCGATGTAGCTGTAATATCACTTTTACGCCGTAGCGTAAGTTACAACTCAATTTTTCTGACCTTTTCCTTTTGCAAAAACTAAAACGAGACGGAAAAGCTGTAAAACTGTAGTTTGCTTGTTAAACCAAATCTAGAGATTTTTTATTCTAAGATTTAGTTAAAAAGCACTAACAGCAGTACCAGCAGCATTTTTGTACTCAAAAGTTATATTTCGTAGCGCATATAATATAAAACTAAGTCCTCCGCCGCGTCTGTCTGTCTGAACGCGATAAACTCAAAAACTACTGAACTGATTTTCATACGGTTTTTACCAAAGCACTGGAAGGATTAATGAGGTGTATAATTCATGAGGTTTTGTGTTAATTGGCTGAAATATGACGAAGACGACGACGATAAAATACTGCAAGTAGAATGAAGATAAGTTACATTTTTACTTAAGCCACATGCTTGACGCATACAACACTACGACAGAAAAAAAAAACCGGCCAAGTGCGTGTCGGACTACGCACAATGAAGGGTTCCGTAGTTGAGATGAATTTATTTATCCCAAGAACAAACTTAACATTGTAGTTGAAAAACATGTTCTCCCATACATTCCAACTGCAAATCGTCGCTCGGCATCCAATACCGCGAATGTGAGATTTTTTTTTAAAATGCAGGGTCACTTATTTGAACGTGTAGAATGAAAAAAACAAAAATCAGATTTTAGTAAAAAATTTCACATTCGCGGTATTAATATAATAATAATACCTTTAAACGACCAATTCTTGTATATACCTATGTATATATAATCTGAATCTCGGAAACGGCTCCAAGAATTTTTATTAAATTTAGTATGCAGGGGGTTTCAGGAGCGATAAATCGATCTAGCTAGGTTTCATTTTTAGAAAACGTCGTTCAAAAAAATTATCAACAGATATTTTTCTTTATTCAAGTAACAAGGACTCATTGCGTTAGTAAACTTATGAACTATGTTAACTTATTTGACGAGGTCACTTAGAAAGTTTTGCGACTAACAGTTTTTGTCTATAGAATACTGGCTGGTTTTGATGTCAATTAAAACGATGACTATTTATTACAAAAAAACATAACATTCCAAATTCGAAATTCCCTCCACATTTTTTTACGAGCAAAATCAAAATACTCTGTCTTACTGAAAACTGGATTTATAACGAGAACATTTTCGCGCGATGATTTTGTACGATTTCAAATGTCGACTAAAACCAGAAGAATCGTTTGAAAGACTTCGAATGGTGTTCATAGAAAAAAGCCCTTCTAAAGCGACTGTTTTTCGCTGGTTCAACGAATTTATGGGTGGTCTAGTAATTTTGGCAGACAAAGAAAGAAGTGGCCGCCCTATGACAGTTGTTGAAAAAGTGCTGGCTGTGAAAAATTTAATTCAAGAGAATAGGCGAATTACATATGAAGAGGTTCAGCATACACTGTGAAATTTGAATCACAGTTTTGTTAGAACAAACGTTGTTCAGTCCATGGTCTACTACCATTCTGCATCCAATAAAAAAAACATAATTGGTTTTTGAAATAACACAAAAAAAGCAAAGTTTAAAATGTCAAGATTATCGTTACTCCCTACAACACAGACACCACGTATGGGACACAGCATTGTCTACAGGGAAATGTACCTCCATAAACGAAATTTAGTAAGCAGTAGAGACATTTTAAAATTTGTCTTTTTGTGTTTTTTCAAAAACCAAATTGTGTTTTTTTTTAGTGGATTCTGTAGAATGGTAGTAGACCATGGTCTGAATAAAGTTTGTTCTAGCAAAACTGTGATTCAAATTTCACGGTGTATACTGCCGATCGGATCGGGAAGTGTGCATGAAATTCTACACAGGCATCTTCGGCTATGGAAGATAGTTTCACGCTGGTACCGTAAAATCTAACGCAGGGTCAGAAGGAGGTTCGGGTAGAATGGTGCCGAGACATGATAGCAAAATTGGTAGCAGGCTCGTCTCGGCGCGTTTAAGATATCATTACGGGTGATGAATCTTGGATTTATCAATATGATTCAGAAATTAAGCATCAGTCGACCGTGTGGCTGTTTCAAAATGAACCAACGCCTACCAAAGTGAAGCGAGCCAGAAGTGCAGGCAAAATGTTGATCGCAATTTTTTTTTCTACCTGGTTATCTGGTGTCAATACCCTGACGAGATCAAAGAAGCATCAATGCTGAATGGTATTTTACCAAATGTTTGCCAGAAGTTTTTACTACTGCAAGCAGCAAGCGACCGAACACTGGCCTCCGTGGGCTACTGCTTCACCACGACAACGCGCTGGCTCACTCGGCGCTCAAAACAAGGGACTTTCTGGACAACACACCGGTCAAATTTATAGGTCATCCTCCTTAAAGTCCCAAAATAAAAAATCAACTCAAAGGAAAACAGTTTTCATCACCTGAAGATGCACTGGGTGCATTTGAGAAGGAGATTGGAGAGGTGTCTGATGCGGACTGGAAAATGTGTTATGAAAATTTGTTTAGACGTATAAAACTGTGTATGCCAATGGAGAGTTCTTTCAAAAGATATAATAAAAAAAATTATAACCTGTAGTATATTTTTTTCTAGTATCACAAAACTTTCTGAGTGCCCCACGTAATCTAGTTTAAATTTATTTCACCCCATGGGAGACGGCACTGCAGTGATTGATGTACATGCAATCCAGAATGCTAACGATATTGTTGGAGCTGGCCCGTACTCTGCGTACCAGGGATGCACACCTCATTCGCATCGTTGCGTAAAAGCAATTAATATGTGCGTCCGCGAATATTCCCGATGCGCTACAAAAACGGGGCAGCACCGACCTATTGGAGTTATACTCGTACATCAAACCATGTGTTTTGGCATACTGCTCACATTTGGCGACCAATTACTTTCTGAGACCACAGATTGACGCGCTCAGAAGCACCATATCATCTGCATAGCTAATATTATTTACACACCATCTATATAGCAACCCACTCTGGTGCTGCTGAGCTCGCCAATCCTGCCTCACCCCGTATTCACCTGTATGGCTTGGAAAAAGTTCCAGCCCATCGTACACTATTGATCTGGTTACCATACCACTATTTAAAGATGTTTATAAGATCCGTTGGTAACCTATCCTTCTCCATCTTTCTCCACAATACGTCATAAGCAACCTGATCAGAAACCTTGACTAAATCGATGAACCTAGCATAAATCGGCGTCTCACGCTGTGTATAGTAAGTATGTGATAGTATGCTTAAGGCACAACACTGCACTTTCTGTTGATAAACCACGCCGAAACCCGAATTGGTTGTCATGAACATTTACAGTTTTATTTATTTGTGTATTAAGCAGACGGTCAAACACTTTTGATATTTTGATATTATAGTAGCTAGAGAGATGGGCCTTTTGGATGCCGAGCGACGAAATGTAAGTTTGTACGCACAATATTGAGAGATTTACCATGTTATTTTAAGACCATAGACTTCTTATAGGTTTTCCTGTAATCTATGAGTAAAGAGCCATACTATGTATTTTTTTCAAAATTTTTGGTCCAGCAGTTTCGGAGATAAGGGGGGGGGGGGGAATGGTCAATTTTCATTGAATTTATCAAATATCTTTAAAAGTATTTATTTTAAAATTATATAAAAAATATATTTAAGATCCTCGCTACAAGCCCTTTCATTTGATATGTCACACGGTACTGTTAGCAAATTTTTTTTTTTTAATTTTCTTGTTTGCGCCCCAAAAGTGACACCTATATTCAAATTTAATTTATTTACGTTACACATTCGTGTTTGGGTCACAGAAATACACATGTGTACCAAATTTCAACTAAATCGGTCCATTAGATTCGGAGTAAATTGGCTGTGACAGACGGACAGACAGACAGACAGACAGACACACGAGTGATCCTATAAGGGTTCCGTTTTTTCCTTTTGAGGTACGGAACCCTAAAAAGTAGGTATTATGCTCTGCTACTCATGCGAAACATGTCTATACTTAATATTTTGGTTCACTTAACGGTCATTCCATCATAGTTGGGGAATTTCGCGTAAAACGTGATAAGTTTAAAAATACGTTATAAAATTTGGGCCACTTAAAAATGTATGCATGGATAACTTTAATAGGGACTTGTTTCTTTTATGTCTTGAAAGTATTTCCTCGATTGAAAATGTAGATGATGTGGTGCATGTATTTAACTCCCAAATAATTTCACTATTCGATGTTCACACACCAATCTAAACATGTACTGTCAAGGAAAAGTCATATCTATGGATAACTGATAAGATTAAACTCATGATGCGTTTACGGAATGATGCATTAACCTGTTCCAAGAAAACTAAATCAGATTCTAAAAAATAATACTACAAAAAGTTAAAGTCCCTTGTGATAAGTTCTTTGTACAACGAAAAAGTTGCGTTTTTCAAGCATAATATAATTAATAAAATAAATAACCCTAAACTATTATGGAAAAATCTTAACTCCACATTGTCGCCCTTTAAACCCAGACAAGACCTTCCGTCGCATTTTGCAGATCCAAATCTAATTAATAATACTTTTTTGATAGTTCCCGGTAACCCCGTTGCGAAGCATGACACTTTGATAACCATGGACACGGTGAAGCAATTTTCACAATCAATCCTGTGGAACAGAATTACATCTCTCGCATTATCTCTAACATTAAAAGTAACGCCGAAGGTTACGACAACATTTACCTTGCTAAATATGACTCTGCCATACGCACTAAGTACTCTAACTGACATTATAAACTGCTCAATAGTGACGTTATCTTTCCCTGACCAATGGAAAATTGCTTCCGACACGTTAGCTGCCATGGGGGGTCCAAATGACCGGCACAACTAAGGTGAACTTGAACACCTTTTGCTCGCTGACGGCCATGCGTGTAACGCAAAATACCATTACAAGTGGCCGGCGCGGCCCCAATGATCACTTTAGATAACTTGGCCTCAAAATATTTTTATAATTTTTTGGTTGTATGAATGTTTTTGTAGCGAGTCAAACAAAATTATGATGTAAATTAAAGACAGTATACTTTTTAAAATATTTTTATTATTACAAATCAAGGACTAGTGTTATTTAGAGACACATTATGTTGTGTTGAGATCAAAGTAATTTAAAATTAAAAAACAAACAGAAAATTAATGATTTTTATCAAAACACGGTCTGCACAAATATGGCTTGTCTGGGCAAACTGAACAAAATGTCGTAACCTTTTTGGTTTTGTTTTTGGCAATTTTTCTTCCATGCGTTTGTGAATTATTTTTGTAACAACCTACACAAAATTTTCTTGTCGTCACAGCCTTTCCGTCTGCTTTTACAAGAGAATGTTTTATTCTCTTTGGCCTACATGGAATGTTAGCTCCATCACGTGGGTTTGAGTTAGATCCAATTCGTCAAATAACATGTTCAATAGCTTTGACATATAATAATAACAATAAACTAGAATGTTAGGTGACCATTTAGCGCGCACTCCGATCTGTGACAAATAAAACTTTGCACTGAGTTGTTTACCTACAATTACAAAAACATTCGCACAGGACGCGGAAAGGCTTGTTCAGACCAGCGCGACACGCGACGCGACACAAAGGCACCGCTCGTCGCGCGACGAGCGGTGCCTTTGTGTCGCGTCGCGTGTCGCGCTGGTCTGCACAAGGCTGAAGAAATGTAATGCGGGGCAGCGGGGAAGGGACGCAGCATGCACTATCCTAATATTTCTTTATTTTTCACTCATCAGTAGCGCGCTCGCTCGGGCGCAGGATGGACGTTCTGGCGGGGATTTTTACGCGACTAACAAGGATGACCGGCGATTTGACCGGCGTGGCTCCAATGAAAAAAATATTACATTTGCGCCGCGCCGGGTGTAAATGACCGGCGGATTAAAAACAGCACATAATATACAAAAAAATATATAAAAACATATATTATATATAGAAATCTTATAAATAAGTCATTTCACGTCATTTAAGCGACTGATGAAAAACGCAAATGTATTCGGATTTCCATATGGCAGGCAACGTGTTAAGCCCTTGCCAAAAAATGCCAATACAATTGATGTAAAAGACTTGCGCCCTATTAGCATTTTACCGTGTCTGTCTAAAGTTTTAGAGAAAATCGTGAGCCACCAATTAACGCATTTTCTAGAACAAAATAATGTGTTACCGGACTTACAGTCTGGTTTCAGAAAACAGCGCAGTACTGCCACTGCCATAGTTAGATGTTACTGATAAATAATCTAATATCAGCCCAAGATAAAGGAATGTGTTCATTGCTAGTCTTGCTAGATTTTTCCCGAGCATTTGACGCAATAAATATCCCGTTATTACTGTCGAAGCTAATTTATCACGGATTTGACCCCAGCGCTACGCAATGGTTCCGCAGCTACCTTAGTGATAGAAAACAATTTGTGGATCTACGTTTGGGTGACGGAACTGCTCTTACATCGACTCATACTTCCATTGAGAGAGGGGTTCCGCAGGGATCTATATTAGGCCCAATTGTGTTTATTTCATGCTGTGCAGATATAATTAAATGCCTCCAGAGGTGCAAGTACCACATATACGCCGATGACGTCCAATTTATTAACAGACTGATAAGACAGACTTATTTTCTTTCTTTCTTATATTATAAAGTGGTAAAATTTGTTTGTTTTTAAGTTTGTATGTAGGGGATAATCTCCGGAACTACCAATGTGACTAACCTGGTGTCAGAGTTTTAAAGCCGCTCATGGGCCGCTGACTTGGCTTCACATACCGTCGAGAAATATCTCAGGCATGCCGATTTCCTCACGAAGTTTTCCTTCACGATTTTTGAAGCAAATGGTAATTATACAATTCGCACATGAATCCGAAAAGTCAGAGGTGCTTGCCTTGGGTTCGAACTCGAGACCTATGACTTGGCAGTCTGACGGTCACACATCATGTTCATCTAAACACTCTTTCTTTTAGTTTTAACGCTGCATAGTTTTTTAGTTTGTGTTTTTGTACAACTGAATGGTAATAAATTATTATTTATTTATTTATTTACACCACTAGGCTATCACTGCTAGTATAAAATAAATAATTGTTTTTATTAACTATAGACTATTTTCATTGAATTTAAATCTACCTATGACAACGTTTCTTCCCAAAAATCAAGATAATAAAGACTCCAAACCAAAACACAAAACTCGGTCCATCTTTCCATCTTTCCAACCCGTTCTTCTACCCAATAAATCCTGGAATAAAACGTTACAGTTGACAGTACATCAATCTTCGTAAAAGCGACCAGAGTTACCAGTTACAAAGTCGGGAATTAATTACAAAGAGAAAACTTCGTTATATTTTCACTTAAAGGATTACAATAAACAAGTTTAATTTGTCAGGCTTTTAAAGGAAAAGTTTCTGTAAAAACTTGGTGACTGTTTCCCTGGTAACGGGTTTTGTGTAGAGTGAGATCTGTGTTTGTGAACGTACCTGTACTCCTTCTGTGTAACCTTAGGGCCAAGTTCACGACGCAACTCAAAAATAACGTGGTACAAACTCAAGTCACAATGAATGTCACATCACTAGTATTTCAATAGCGGTTCGTTCACGACGCAACCAGTCACAAACTAGCTAATAACGCGCTCAGACCAAATAAAACACCAAGACATAGCGCTGTTAACAGTGTCGTGAGGCCGGTTTCGTAAACATTTGTGCACTTAGTGAGATATAGTTTGATTGTAAATGGTTGTAGCTATGCTGTTGAAACTTGGTAAGTAAATGTATTCTGTGAACCGCATTAAGATTTTTGCACAAAAATAGAAAAAAAACAAATAATTTTGGGGTTCTCCATACTTAGAACGGAAACTCAAAAAAAAATTCATCAAACCCATACGTGTGGGGTATCTATGGATAGGTCTTTAAAGATGATATTGAGGTTTCTAATATCATTTTTGCTAAACTGAACAGTTAGCGCGAGAGACACTTTCAAAGTGGTAAAATGTATGTCACCCCCCTGTAACTTCTAAAATAAGAGAATGATAAAACTAAAAAAAATATATGATGTACATTACCATGTAAACTTCCACCGAAAATTGGTTTGAACGAGATCTAGCAAGTACTTTTTTTTAATACGTCATAAATCGTAAACCGCAATTTACCTTTCATTCAATGTTGCTGCTACGGAACCCTTCATGGGCGAGTCCGACTTTTTAATTTGGTTTGAGATAACGCGTTAGTAATTCGCGTCGTGTACAGACATCGAAATAGCCTACTACGCCATTGAAATACTAGTGCTGTGACATTCTGGCGACTTAATGGTGAACTGAGTTTGTAACTGGTTACAAACTGGTAACTTGTGACTAGCGTCGTGGACGACCAGCCTTAGATCTAATCAAATCAAATCAAAATATTTTGTTTCACATAAACCTACAAGGGCACTTATGAAACGTCAGAAGCTAGGTGCACGGTTCCATTTGGTCGTTTCCTATGGAGAAGAGCCGGCAAGAAACTCCACGGTTACTTTAAAAAAAAATGGCTTTGACAATGTTTTCAAATTACAGTGTTAATGGGTATGAGAGGACAGTGTAGGCCTGTCAACAAGAAACCAGGTACTTAACAAAATAGAAAATAGTCTACAAATCTACAGTCTGTTAAGCCTAAAACGTTCTCACATTCAATTGAATCCAAAATTCTAGCTTTTCCCCGCGGCTTCGGCCGCATGTTTCTCGATACAATAAAAGTATCACAAGTGTTTGTTAATTTTTTATTACATAATTGTTGGATATTGTACTGGTAACACCGAAAGAGTCAATATGTCAAAGGGCGCAACAACGTGCCCTTCTGGTTCGGGCGATCATGAGGACGCGCGACGTTGCTAGTGGCTGTAAAATATGCATTAGCATAGAATTGTTGGAGATCTACCGTATATTAAGGTAACCTTTTAGTTTTATCGTCAATATTAAAACACAAAATAAATAGTGATATTATGTGGAGAATAGGAGATGTATTGTGATGGTATGATGAATATACTGAATTTGATGTTGGCAAAGAAGTATAAATGAATGTCAAAATATCTTGGTGTTTCATATTATTTTCTTTATCCCAAAAATATTGTAAACAGTTACATAGTTATAATAGACAGTTTTTAGAATATAATAGAATATTCTTTTTTGATGCTAAATACATAACATCACACCTGTAATCCCCGAAGGGTTAGGCAGAGGTGTACCTATAGTACACGCACATTTCGCCAGTTATGTTTAAGTCCCATGTAATAGGTGGCGAGCCTATTGCTATCAACCGGGCACAAATCCAGACTCCGGGCTGCTACTGAGAAATTCCCGATGCTAAATTTAATTCAAATCCATTTAGCCGTTTTTGTGTGATTGAGTAACAAACATCCAAATATACAAACATACAAACTTTCACATTTATAGTGTTTTGTTTTGCGGGTTTTAGCGGTTAAGTAGGATAAAGTAAGTCAGGTAAGTTATATCACAAGACCCAAGGTATTACAGGTATGCTATAAAGTCGGCTTTAAACCTTAATGCATAAACTTTTAGGTTGAACTGGTGCCTAAGTCACAGATTACATACCACAAACACTTTACTTCATACAAAAGTCATATAGCCGTCGCTCATATACCTATGACTTGTGAGTGGACGTTGTGTCATGGAAAGTCAACAGTCTTCATTATCTTTGTTTATCTCTAACCAAACTTAAAGCCATGATGTCAAAATAGTAGTTTATGAAACTGTTGCATAATAAGGGGTATCACACGAATGTTTTAATACCTAGTTATGTGCAGTTTCATACACTACTTTATCTACTCTCAAACATTGGGATTGAAACAAATACTAAAAATAAAAGATCAAAGTTAAAGATCAAGAATAAATTAAAAAATCCCACGAAATTCAGTAAGTACTACAAAACAAATGAATGTCGCCTGCACCAGCACATCACCGCACATGCGCTACAGCGGGTGCTGCTGTCCCCCGCCAAAAGTTGATGGAAACTCTTTGGTGATATTAACTTCTTGGATTAGCGCTGTATCGTAATAGAAAAAAAAAGTGTTATAATATGATTCTATTTTTAAATTTCGGTATTCTGTTTATAAAGTATGTCAATGTAAACTCGTTTTGAAGTTCATAATTCGAATATTACGCTATGAGAGTAGATAAAATGCTTTAGGACCTGAACTAGATGACATAGGCATGAATCTATTTATTTTATCTGTGTAATAACCTAGGTCATTTGGTAGTTTTATCGCGTTGAAATTATTCGTCGGTTATCTTTTTTTTAATCAGCTGCTCCATAGATTTTGACCGCGTAGATATTGCACTTTTCTACGAAATTGGTGATTTAAAAAAAAAAACGACGAAAAATGTTGCCGCAGGGGGGTTCAGAATCATGTACTGAATCCATGGTAATAGTTTTCGCGTCGATATCCTTGCCACCCTGTGTTCTTTCAGACTCATTTGACATGGCGGCGCGAGCGGCAAAAATAGGAGTTGGCAAATTGAAAATTCAAAAAGAGCATGTCGAAATCAATAATCACCGATTTTCAAAACTCCCGGAAAGCTTTCCAGGTTACCCCCTCTTTTGAGCTACAAATGGCTGGCCTATCCATGCAGATATCAATTTGTGATTGTTAGTGATGTCAGAAGTCAACTCTTTGTAATCTAAACCTTATACACTCTTGTAATGTAGCATGTAGCCTCCTTTCAAACGAACGCTAATTGTTCAGATAAACGTTAATTGTCAGTCATTTGAGTGTCGAGTCGAGATTGACGTGAAATTGTCGGATTATGGCCGCCTGTCTTGTTGGTGATTAAATTATATGAGTACTTATGTGAATTTTGAGTGTTTACATTATTGTGGTTCCCTTCTTAAGAAGAAAACTAATAATTATTGTTCTTGTAGACAGCAACAAGTATCGTCGTATTGAAGTAATTGCAAAGAGGATGATAAGATAAAAATCTTTACAAACTGACCGTCGAAGATATACCCGTGTACCGTGAAATACCCTACTGAGTGTGGGTGGATTTACTTTTATAGCAAAATTAGGTATATGGTTCACTTTTGACCTTTCCAATTTGTATAAAGCAACCAAATTGATTTATCTAAACATAAAAGTAAAGCATTCAAAGCCGGCCATTTCTCTAATTTCGAGCTGCGTCTTTCAATCAAAGTGGATTATTTTGATTGTGAATTTTTTTTTTCATTACCTTGGATCTACGTTGTACTATTATAAGCAATTGCCGTTTCGTGATACCTGGTAGTATTTTCTAACAGTTTTTTTTACGGTTTTAGTATAAAATGATAATAAGTTTGTGTATAAAATAGTCCATAACGACTTCCCAACTCACTATTTACCATCAAAATTATGATAATAAGTTCAATTTGTTGGTTTTACCGAATTAGGCCTACCAATTTTTCTACGTAATAATTTTATGTCGTATAATTTTACGTAATAATTTTTGTAGTTTCAAGAAAATATTTATGAAAATTTTATTCATGAATAAAATTTTCATAAATATTTTCTTGAAACTACTTTAGAATTTGATCACGTTATTCTGTATGCTAATAGAAAAATAAATATACATGACCTCACATTAATATTTTGCTGATGTTTTCAGTCTTATTTAGGTGGCGAATTTACATGCTTAAAGCTCGATTTTAGAGGTCTTCATCAGTATACAGCAGTCAGCTGTTGGATATAGGCCTTCCTTATTGCATACTATCTAAGTCAATCCATGGCCACTCTCATCCAGGTGCTACTGTTTGGACTTTAAAAGAGACCTTGACCTTTGATTTTATTTCGGCATTTCTTCTCAGGGATCAATCAGCGAGGAAATGCCCGCGCCATCTTGTTTAAAAATATTGACCAAATAATTTATGTATAAGATCTACTTACAGAAATAAATCTCAGTCATAGATACGACACTAAATTCAGTAAAGCATTCCTAAAAAAAAAACAATTCAATTAGGTCACCATGTCGCCAAAAATACGAGAAATTCTTGGAGAGGTAACAAAAAGTTGCAAAAAAACTTGGAAGAAGTGAATTGTAGTTACCTACCGAAAAGTTGTGAAGCGAGTTTAAAATTGCAAGTGTTAACTTTCTGCATCCACTCTGTCGAGGATGGAGAAGAATGCTTAAAAAGCCTTTTGGAAAACTTTAACTGCTGTAACTAACTTTGGTATAGGATTACTGGATGGGGTTAAATGCTGTAGCAAAGTAATTTTAAATGATTTCGCTTCGAACAGAGTTTATCTGTTGCCTATTTATAAAAAAGGTTTAAAAAAAACTCATTTCATAGTTCTGAGTGAATTTCCGCGTAAACGCTGAATTTATTTTCTTTTTTTTTGACACCTTAATATTTTTTATTTTACAGTTTTTAACACAGCTAACTATTTAAATTAGGTACTAAATTAAAAGACTAACTAACTATTTGTATAAATAAAAATAATAAAAACAAAACGACACTTAGGCGTCGAAGTATTCGTCCGCATCGCTGTCATCTGGAAACGTGCCCAGAAGACTGGCAGCATTGCCACGTTGAATGCCAATGCAAAATTGATTTTCTCTTGGTTTCGATCAGTATTTGTGTAATTTACCGTTGTCAATATTTGCTCGATTGAGAATTACACATGTAGATAGATAGAATACCCTTATATACACCATCAAATTACAGATATAAATGTACGTCTGCATGGGTGTATGTGTGTTATTTATTTATTTAAACTTCTCGCACACAATAAGGTACTAAGGTAGACTTAATGCATAAGGCATACCTATTTACCTTATTTTGATAAGTACTATGAAATCACAAAATAATTACAAGTTTCTCTTTGAAAACAGAAATCTTATTATTTTTTTTTATTGAATTCCTCACGATTGTAATGACACTATGTGTAGTGTATACAGAATTAATTACAAAAAATTTGACCGTCACGGGACGCCCTGTAGATGTGAAACATCGGAATTGATGGTTATTGAAATAATTTACAATTAAAGAAAACCAATAAATAAAAATAAATATATTTTTCTGACATGACCACTAAGACAGCGTCATGCCGTTTGCCGCCACGGCATATGAGTCGGTTTTACTCCCAAGGCAGGTTATAGATGTTTCACATCAATAGCATTTTATGTTACAAAAACCTTGCACCATCCAGCATTCTCCATTCCCCCAAGAGCTAAAAACGTTTTTTTCCCATTTTAAGTCTCTTTATGTCGCGTCCCGTTATCGCGCGGCATTTTAAATGGTTCAGCTAATTTTATCCTTTCTTCTGAGATATTTAAAAATGCAAAACTCCTTTATATAACAATGAGCGTTGTTAGTTTACACGGGGCGCTCATTAAAGATCGTTTTTCTTCGGTACGGAGTTTTTTCTTTTACAAGCTTTTTTTTAATGTTTTTTCCTGCTTCAAGTACTTGGTTTTATGTATTTATAAGTTTATCCTGGCTGGACGCTGTTTGTTGTGTAAAACTAGAAGTGATCTTCAAATACGTTAAATGTTAAATTATTTTATTTCTGTAAGTAGGTTCGTACAAACACTTTTACAAGCCAAAAATAAATTGTGTTTTAAAACTAGATGTAGATAAGTGTCTAAATGGTCTTTTCAGGAAAGAACCACACAGATCTATGGACCTATCCATTCAGTGGAAGCATTTGTCAGTATTCGTAGCAAACAATACCGACCAAATCATACGTAGATACAATAAAATAAATATTGTATAAGTATTTGAAATTAGGAACGGGACCATCTATACTCCATTTGAAATAAGATGAGACATTTTACACAAACCTTTTTTACAGTTCGTTCAACCGATTTTGACTACCATACCGTAGGCATAAGGATGGCATTAAAAGCAAAAAAGTGGTTACAATACCAACTGTTTACTGCAACTGCCATTTGTCATGCCACCAACGCAATAGAAGTCAAAATCGGTTGAACGGGCGTTTTTTTAATGTCTAATCTTATTTCAAATGGGGTATAGATTCTAAGATTGTGTTGGTACGGTTACGACTCCGTGTATTTTAGAGCGACAAAATGGTGTTTAGTTTAAAAAAACAACTTCCTTTAAATTGAAATTAGTCTGGAAACATTTTACTATCTGCACAAAAACGATTAGATACCCCTTTGTAAATTCACACCTCAAAAAACTGATTCCGTGAAATTCTTCTCAAAGAAATTTATCAGTGACTGAAGTGTTGGATATAATCTTTAAACATCAAAGAAACCATTTCAATTCCAAACTGTTACTTCGTCCAATTAATTCTTAATCCAGAATTCAACCCGGAAACGTCTTAAGATCATAATGGAACATATTTTAATGGTTCAATTTGTCAGACGACATCTTGAATTCAACGGTTGATGTCTGAATCAAAATGGCCAGCATTTCTCTCAAGTTTGAACCAATTGTGTCGAAAGACTATAACAAATCGGTCTTATTTGTAAAAGACATCGTGGTTCGTTGTAAAAACAAAATTGATGGCTCCCAATAAAAGTGTTTTGATGGATTTTTGGGTGATCACTGTGGTCATTATATTTGATGGAGGACCGTTTTTGTGATAAAAGTCTTCGTGTAAATTATTATGATATCACTTAGTATGGTCGCTTTCCTTTTTCGGGCAGAAATTTATCAATTACATTACTGTTACTTCATTTTCGTTTATAAAAGCCCATTTTTTATCGGTACCGTTGAATAAACTTAGAAATAAAAAAATAAAAGCCCAATAAACATAAAAGACCATCACTGATTACGTAATGGCCAAAAGCAAAACCGGAAAACAAGATAAATCAGATTTAACGAACCACAACGTCGCAACGCAAGCAAGAGTTAAAACGGAAAACAATTTAATTACCTCGACCTCACATCTTAATTACCTAAAACGTTGCAAGTACTGCAAACTTGTGCAAGTTGTAGTACAACTTGCAGGACGACCGGTACAGCGGCTAAGTACAGCGGTTACCGTTCGTTTCGCCGGTTGAGCGTGAAATCTGCAAGCTAAGTATGCAAACTTGTTTGGAGTTACACAGATGTAATTTGGCCGGAAGATGCTTGGATTTAAGAGGTTTTTTAAAAGTTGTACCTATAAGAAATCACATTACATTTTGTAATATTTTTAGTCAATTCTTGATTGGGATTTTGGATTGAGTCGTTATTTTCAAGATTTTTTTGGCATAATCTTGATTTTAAGTGCATTCCAAGATATAGATTTTCAAAAAATACAATTCGGAGTGAAAGAGAATTGAATAATTTAAATCCGGATCTTAAAACTACGCTAAGGACATTCGGAATAAAAAAAGCTTCTAGAGCGATCTTGAGGATGTTTATCTCATCTCCATCTTCATAATATTATTTATTAAATATTTAATTTAATTTTACTCACCATTATCTGAAAATTGTTTACTTGGTAGATCGACAGGGTCCTTATTTAAATTATATGTAATATTAAAACATAACTTTATGGCCACCCACTGTCTCTTAAGATACAGGTATAATACCCTAGTTTAAGAGACAGGGTAACGTAAATTGTCAACAGATGTTCCATGTACTTACATCAACATGTTCTGCCATAAAATGTAGTTACTTATCTTTGCAAAACTTGCTTGTAACTAGTGTAAATTCTTTTTTCTCACCATCTGTACCTTCTTGATCAATAAACAATTTATTTATTTATTTAATAACCGTCACCCTGCTGAAACCTTCAAGTAACTAACTGCTCTCATTAGTCCTCTCCAACTTTCTTACCCCTTCTTTGATTCCTACATCCTCGTCGCTCCGAGTCACTCTCATATTTTACATGAATGTTACGAGTTGCTAGTTTAGTTCCATGCGCGGTAAGACTGTTCAACTTGTTTGGAGGCATAATTTCTACATGTTTGTCTTGTGCCCTTTGAAACCAAGCAAAGTGCCGCAAAATGTGTCGACAGTTGAAGCTCGATAAAGTTGCACGTTGATTCTTGGAAGTGTTGATTGTTTGATCTTTTAGAACATTTCCCCAGTTGGTTTATTGGGTGCCACGGGGAATTGGATGGTTTGACTGTCGGTTATTTGGGCTACCATGGTAGGTTTTGTTGGGAAAGCCTTATCTGTTTTCAAAGAGAAGAATCCTAAGATAAAACAAAAAACCGGCCAAGTGCTTGTCGGACTACGCACAATGAAGGATTCCGTAGTTGGGGTGAATTTATCCCAAAAAACTAACTTAACATTGTAAGTTGAAAAACATGTTCTCCCATACATCGTTTCCTATACATCGATATACGTCACGATCAATTTTCCAACAGAAAATGTAAGTTTGTAAAAGCAAAAAAAATATTTTCTGTTCTAAAACTTCAAACTGACTATTTTCGGACTTTTTTCTTTACTGTGCTGTAAGATCTTGCTTCCTGCCAAATTTCATGATTCTAGGTCAACGGAAAGTACCTTGATTTATTTGCGAGTTTCAAAATATGTCGCATAAATGGCCGATTTTTTTATTGTGTCGACTTATAGTTTGATTTTTTTAGAGCTCCAAGGGAACATAGGTACCTACGTATTTGATATTAACTTGACACCTCCACGCGTTCCTGAGAAAAAAGGTCTTGACAGACTGACGGGCGGACAACGAAGTGATCCTATAAGGGTTACGTTTTTTCTTTTCGAGGTACGGAACCTAAAAATTGGTTTTCTTCCTTAAAAAAACGGGTCTTAAGCCCATACACGTGAATGATGGGTTGCTAGCTAAGGCCAGCACTTGTATACTGTTGCTGCTTTTCCCCTTCGTAATCTTCTCACATAAAATCTCATGGCACAATAATAACAAAACCAAATATAATTTTCACTTTGCCATAAAGTCTAAAAATGTTGAGTAGCAAGGTAAATTCAGTTAAGAGCTGATAATAGGGTGATGCAGTATTAGTATTGGAGGCTATTTGTGGCACCAAGATATCTTTTATCACGGGCATGACGGCGGACGGCCTTAGAAATAGTGG